>JAPSGF010000064.1:1473701-1562527 GCA_035772895.1 Perdix hodgsoniae
GCTCGGCGGCAGCTCGGCGGCCCGGAGGAGCCGGCAGGGCGGCCGCTGCCGCCGGGCCCGGTGGAGAGGCGGCGGATTTTCCGGACGGACCCTTCCGGCGGCGCGGGGAAGGGGAGCGGCCTCGGCGCCGCGTTCCTGCCGGGCCGGGCGCGGCGGAGGGGCGGCACCGTGGGCGGCGCCGCGCTGCTCTGCCGGGCGGTTTTGGTTTCGCTTCTCCCGTTGGGCTGCTTTCCGCAACTTTTCTGCTCTGGATTTGTTCAGGCGCGCTGGATGCCGTGAAAGCACGTCCCCATGTACACCGTGCCGAGCCTGGCAGTGGCGGGCGGGTTTGTGTGCGCGACCTTCGCTCACCCTGGAGCCTGCTTGTTCCGTGGAGCTGGAGGGGAGAGGTGACCGACTTCCAGCTGCTTCCTGCCGTGGTGCTGAGAGAAGGCTGTTCGATAAGTAGAAGTCAGGAAGACGGTAAAGCCCAAGCCATCAGGCAGTCTGAATTGGTTAAAGAACTCACCAAGCTGCTAACCGGGCTCCTGCCACAGTGCTGAGGGCACCAGCAGGGCGCTTTCCTGTACATCTCGTTGTCATGGTTTTATGACTCTTGGTTATCGGTATTCCACATCATAACATCATGGGGGTTCGACTGTTGATGCTCAAGTTCTGGGTGCCTTCCTGAAGGAGAAGAAGAACCACATTCCTCAGGGGCTTTGCGAGGAGATGTAACTCCTGGCAAGGTCACCCAATGTTCTCTTCTTCACCTGCTCTTCTCCATCTGCTTTTCTTCATCGGCTCAACTGCACTGCACTTCTCACCTCAGCGTTGTGGTGAGGCCTATCCACCTTTTGCACACACTCTCTCTCATTATATTTTGCTGATACTATATTTATTAAATTAGTTTGTTTCACCTCAGATTGTTGCCGCTGTTTTCAGTTATTTTGGGGTTCCTTGTTTCCCTTTTCCAGAGGCAAGGACCTGTGGATCCCTCCGCCCCGCTGGTCACAGAACCGGGCCGTAAACCATTGACACTCATGCAGTGGTAGCTCCTAAGGCAAGGTTTGGAAGAGAACGTCACAAGCGAATTGAGGAAGAGGACTGCTGCAAGTAGAAATGCAGGAAAACACGGTCCAAGTGATGCTGGCAAGGCAGGTGGCTAAAGATAGGGATGGGAGGAGCATGATTGGGAAGGGCTGCACAGTGTGCATCTCAGCATGGTCTTCTTAGAGAATTTTCTGAGTGAAACATCTTTTGCTGCTCACAAATTCACAAACAAGGTCACAGTAAGGGACCTACACAAATACCTAGAAAATGTACATTAGGATTCAGAGAACAGCAGCTATTCTGCCCTCTCCTTCCGTGAGTACTCCTCTACAGAAATGCCAAGGACTGCATGGTGAGGAAGACTTCAATGTTTCACCCTCATTCACTTTTTTTGCCCATCGTAAGGATGTAAAGCAAGACCTTTGCCTGCCACAGAGACCTCAAATTAAGATCTGATGAGTCACTAATGTAGTTTTTCAGTCTGGACATGTGTCTATATATTTGCTTCTTGGCTTTGAGGTCAGGTCTCTGGGACAATTTATTGCCTGGGCAAATCTCCAAAGTATCTCTGATTTTACTTATTAGTCTGCCACATGGCATCAAGCCCCAGGTGCCAGGGGTAATCACTGCTTCGGGTCTGCCTTCAAAAGAGGCACAAAGCTGCAGCAGGCTGCCCAAAGGAGATGGAGCAGCCCTCAGACTGAAAGCTATCTATCATCAGTAGTATAGGCTTAGGCGGGACAGGGAGGTGTTGTAGTAGTTGCTTAAAGCGCCAGGAGAATCATCAGGCACCCATGAGACCCTGGAGCGCAAAGTTCCTGCAGCTGTGCAGGAGATGTATTTGTGTGCCCTGCGCCTCTGTTGGCAGAGAAAGAGCCAATGGCATCTCCCAAAGTTTACTGAAATCCCTCTTTCCAAGCACTCCTGTCCCCTTCAGATACAGAATGCACACACAGCCCTTCCACCACAGCTGGCACAGCTCTCCTCCACCCCGCAGCCAAGCAGGGCTGTCCTGCCACTTCTCTGCAAATGAGCTCCCTCAGACCTTAATAGGAATTGTCTTTTTCGGGAACCCACAAGGCTTTGCCCCTAAAAGGGGAAGGCTGTTTTATTTATTTTGACTCTGACAGCTTTTAAGGTAAGACAGACCACATGCAGAGTCACCCATCCATCAGGGTGTTTGGGTAACCCACTGCAATAAACAGCTGAAAACACCTGCCCCCTCATTATTCCCCTTCTTAAGGGACTGGTGGAGTGAAGACCAGCAGTTCTGTTAAATGCAGTGAGGCTGTTTGTACAGAGCTGCAGAATTCAGCCTATTCCTGGTGTCACGAAGAACGAAAGCTGCTGCTTGTACAAGTTCTGAGCAGATGTCTCAGAAGTAGCAATAGGGATAGAGGTGGGAGAGCAGGGCTCTGTGCTCAGCAGGAGCAGAGGGTGGCACTCTCTGCACAGCACAAAGCCGCTGTGGCACTTTCCAGTTACAGCTATTAAAGCTGCAAGCATGTTTTTCTAAATATTTCCTTAGCAGAGGTCTCACTCCCCAATCACTGACAACACCACGTTCCAATTCCCTCTGCTTACTGCATGCTTTTCTGCTTACATCTTTCTATTATCTGGTGTCACTCAGTCTGCAAAAACTTCATTAAAAAAGAAACCTATGCTAACCACACAGAAAGAGCTCTATTACTGGCTGGCTGCAGTCAGGCTCCGGCATCCAGCTCTTCCCTCCCATGGAAAAATGGCTTTGTGTTAAACACAGAACATGTGACTGGTGCCAGCTCTTCGGCAATGGGTTTTAGGAAGGGCTGCCTCAATATTTTATTTTTGTATTTTATTTACTGGTCTGTTCTTTATATGAGTGTAACGTTTATACGCCACTGCCTAAACAATTTTAGCGCGTCTATTTTAACGGCGATAAGGGTTTGAAGTGTTACTTTCCTGACTCATTCCTATGAACAGAGGAGAGACTCTGATGTAACCGTGGCGCGTCTGATTTAACAGCTTCACTCAGAATTTAACCAACCTCTATCCTACACAAAAGAAGACTGTGAAAATATAAAAAGCAGCGTTGCGTAATCGGAAGGTTTGCAGATGGGGACTCTTGCAATCAGAATAAACTAAGATTCAAGGCCTTGTTACTGAAAGCCTCTTGCCAAAGCCCTCCTCCTGTTTAAAGCTGCATTCCCTTTGGTCAAAGCAGCTGTTCTGAAAAACAAACTTCTAAGAGCTCATTAATTTCCACGGGATATTGCAATGTGTCCCTGGGCCACAAGGGTTAGTTCTGGTGTCAGGATGCCTTATATATTTAAGGAAACTAATTCAGAAAGTTCTTTTTTCATGTATCAATTCATGTGCTGTGCGTGTGTGGAGGGAGGGGAAGGAAATTACTGGTTTTTAGTGGTTTTAAGCTTAGGTTTTACACAATAAATGATTTTTCTGTCAGCCTGAAAGAAAGAAGTTTCTGTTTTTCTTTCCTGGAAATGACTTTCCCGGCCTGGGGCTCCCAGTTAAGAAAACGTTGAAATCGCACCCACTAACTCATAGGTGCTACAGTTCTACTGCACTGTAGTGCTTCCCTCAGGGACTCCCAGAGCCCCCAGACAGCTCTGTGCAGCAGGCAGCATGGACCAGTACTTGGAAGGACTCACTAAAGGAGAGTGGAAGCCTGGAATTCTTTAACAGGACGCTCAGCACAAAAAGCAGGACACTTGTTCTCTGCAGGATATCCCAACAGATGTGAAAGATGTGGAAGAAGCTCCATCTTGCTTGCTCACTGCACTCGCTTGCGTGCACCCTTCCACTGAGTGGTGGAGATGAGCAGCAACACAGCTGGGCTTTGCAGCAGCGATGTGCAAGGTGAGGCTGTAGGAAAACATTGGGTAGGGAATAAAGAGTAGGCAGAAAGCAAAGTCCCGGTCACCATTCTGCTCTGTCTTGATCCCTCCAGTAAATCTCTCTGCTCTACCCCGGCTGCCTGACACAGCTGTCCCCCAGACACTGTGGAAGCTGGCTCAGCAGCCAGATGTTCCCTGGGAGGGTGGTGGGAGTGCTTCTGGTGGGCTGAGTGCTCTGCCGTGTGCCTGGCCTCGTGCCTGACACCTTCAGCAGCCAACCAGACATCTTTTGGTCCTTGTGTGCTCCCTCAAGTAAGAAGTTGTCCATGCCCATGCAGTGTCCCATAGCTTGCCAACAGAAAGAGCTCACAAATATAGAGCAGAATTTCCATAAAAGCTATAGCCTGGGGGAAGGGGGGTCATCGCTCTGAGCTGAAAATCCTTCTGAGCGGACTGCTCTCAGTTTGGTCCTTCAATCTGCATGCTAAGTTATTGCTAAGCCAGAGTGATGGAGCGTTGTGCAGGCTGGTCCTGCTGGCAGAAGGGTGCTGAGATCTGCACAGACAGACAGAAATGGCTGGGCCAAGAATTGAGTAAACAAACACAAGAAACCCAGATACACTTGTGCCCGTCCTGCACTTCAAGGTCTGCAGCTTGGAGCAGCAGCACAGCCCAGAGCACTGCCTGCTTGCCTCAGAAGGATTACGGGTGCCTGCACTCAGATGACCCCTGGAAAAGAATCCAAATAATAGGGATGTGAGATCCTTAAAAAGGGTGCTGCACTGCCAGACTTGAGCACATTCTCTTTCTTTCATTTAGGTATTTCTTATACTGTTGTTCCAGGCCTGTCCACGTGACAGTAAAACCCCCTTTATGAATACCTTTTCCTGCCTGCTAGCCCTTATGTCCTCAAAGACCACAATAACATAAGGAAAGAGCAGAAGGGATCTCTATATTTACTTCTGTCACACTGAGCCTCATGTGGGAAAAAGTAGATTTCTCGTTTCGAGGATTTTTCAGAGCTTAACATGCATTTATGGTGACATTGCCCTGAGGTTTAACTGCCGGTGTTAAGAGCAGCAGCACAGCGCTGTGCCACAGAGCCCAGACTGCCCTTCAGGCAGAAGCGTTCTGCTGGGAAAAATCCCTTTGCTCTGTGCTGTTCAGAACAGACATCATGCAGTTGTATATGCCGTTTCGGTTGACGGGGAACTCAAAGAAATGTTACACAGGAGGAGCAAAATGGAAATTTGAACACGAGCAATCATGGCAAATAACTGACAGGGTCATAGCCTGGGAACACCATTTGCACAACATTTGCCCTGGGAAGAAAAGAGTAAAATAAGAATTGACCACACCAAGAATTATTTGCGTCTTCTTCTGCACTCAGTGCAAGGAGGAAAAACAGTCCTATTAAGCTACCAAGATATTGCTCATGTGCCTTTCTTTGAGCAAACACAGGTCTCCATTGGGGGGGGGGGGGGGGGGGGGGGGGGGCAGAAGGGGGGGAGCGCACACAGCAACGCAGCACCAGCACCAGCATCCCATCCCTGATCCCCTCCAAGCCTTGGGTTCATCAACCAGCTGAAGGTGTTATGTCGGGATTTTTAGCTATTGTCCCTCAAAAGCCAGGTGAATGCCTGCTTTTGGGAAGGAGGACTCTGGGACGTGTCATGCCAGTACCCCAGTCCAACCGGGGCCAGCACAGGAGGTTTCTGGGCAAGGTGTGCCAAACCTGCACCCACCTGCTGCTGGCAGAGAGTCTGCATGCTGCTTCACGGGTGTGCACGCAGCTGAGCTCCAGAAGTCAGCTCCAAGCATAAAGCCACTGACATTTGTAAAACCACAATCTTTTGACTCCAAAATCTACTTTTATGCTAAATTATTGCAACAACTTCTGCAGAATATGAGAACTAACTGCAGCTAGCAATTGGCGTTCGCTGCCACCTGTGAGTCCTCTCAGCGCTGGGGATGTGGGGCTGCCTGGTGCTCACTGCAGGACGGGGACGGGAGAGCTTTTCAGCTGGCAACCCACAGAATGCCACGGAATAAGGAGTGTCCCTGCCCTCCCATCACCTCCACAGAGGTTACACGGCTGCGGGACGCAGATTGGTGTTTTTTGCGCAGCTCCCTCTCTTTGGGCTCCCTAGGATGCACGGCGGCACTCCTTCCCTGCCCTCCTTGCTCACGCGAAGCCGGGGTGACTTTTCCCCCCGGGAAAGGCTCGAGCACTTTTCCCCTTTCCCCTTCCTCTGACCCTGCCGAGCTCCGAGGCACGGCCCTGCCCGCCTCCTGCACGCGGCCCCCATCGCCCCCATCTCCCCGCGGGAGGAACTTTCCACCGGAGCCGCTCCAGCCGCTGCCCGCGGGGCCGCGCCGCCTGCAGCCCGGCGCTTTCCAAGTACGGAAAGGAAAAAGACCCGCGAGCCCCGCTCCCTTCCAGCCCAGGTCCCCCCGCCCCGCGCCGCAGGTGCCCCCCAGAGGAGGGCAGGGGCCGGGAGCAGCCAGGGGAGGGGGCGAGGGGCGGGGAGGCCGGGCTCGGGGGGTCCCTGGCAGCGGCGCCCGCTCAGGGCACGGCTCTGCAAAGCCGCGCTCGGCACAGAACGGCTCGACAGCGCGAAGCTCGGCACGGCACGGCACGGCTCGGCTCGGCACGGCACGGCTCGGCTCGGCTCGGCACGGCACGGCTCGGCACGGCACGGCTCAGCACGGCAAGGCTCGGCACGGCTCGGCACGGCTCAGCGCCCCGCGCCATGGGCCGGAGCTTCACCGGAGCGGGGCTCGTCCTGGCGGCGGCCGCGGCGCTCTGCCTCGGCGGGGCGGGAGGCAGCAAGGTAACGCCGGGCGGCCCCTGCCCGCCCCCGGCGGCACGCGGGGCACGGCGCGGCACGGCACTGCGGGGTCGCGGCGCGGACGGCGGTCGGGGCCGGCACACCCGACGGGAGGGAGGCTGCGCCGGGAGCGGGGCTCGGCGCGATCCCCCGGGACGCGGAGATGCGGCGGGGCTGCCCGGGGCCCCTGCCCGGGGTGGGGTCTGCGGCCGGCTCCGTAAGGCCGGCTGCGGGAATCTGCCTTGGGCCGCTCCGATTCGGTACGGGCGGACGCGGGATGCGGGGCAAGCCCCGCGGATACCGGTATATCAGCGTTCCTGGCAGAAATCGGAGCACTTGCCCAAAGGCGGCCAGAACGAGGGGTAGCTTGGCGCAGGGAACCCAACCCAAGCACTTCGCGTCGCGTTACCCTGCCTTTGCTCTCCTGCTCGTGCACATCTGTGGTACTGAGAGCAGGTGAGTAGCGGCAGGACGGGCGCTCCGCAGGACGGGCGCTGGCAGCGGCCGGGGGCGGCAGCGGGGAAGCAGCGCGGCGGGGCAGAGCGGTGCCGGCAGCACCGGGGGGCTGCGGGGCGACGGGAGCTGGGTGCTGCGAGAAGGGAGAGCCCCAACCCGCTGCCCTCGTGGGGACCCCTGTGGGCTCTCGGTTGGAGCAAGATTTCACGCTTCTGGTGGAGGTTCTTGAATCTATGAATTATGAGCCATTACGCTAGAAGAGAATAATATTCTGTAAAATTATCTCTTTAGTTATGTGTAAACAAGTCAAAGAAATGTGGGGGATTGCTTTATCGGGGGAAAGCAGCATGGTATGATTCAGCCTGCCACAGCACATACCAGCACAGCAGTGGCTTCGTGGCTGAAATGAAGATGTTTTATCTCACTCACGTGAAGACAGCTACCGAGAACTTCTTACTTAAGCCATGACCTTGGTTCTAAAGTACTGAGTACCAACTTCACAAAGGTGCACGCTTTAATCTATAGAATATAGGCTGTGGGCTTTTGTCTTTTGTCTCTCTTTTAACTCAGAACTGCAACATGTAACTTACAGTGGAAACTCACTCTTCCCTCAGGCTTGTTTCTGGGGGTGAACAACTCCCGCACCCAGCTGCACACTTACACTGCATAACTGCTCCCTGCCCGAAGTTGTTACATCCTTCCTGTGCTTCGTTCTAATTTTGCCTGGACAGTCATGAGACGGAACAAATATTTGCTGTCGTGTGCCTTTGGGTGTGAGTTCAACGGTGTGACACTGTGTGCATCAGCAAACCCTACTCACTTTGTTCGATTCGTCTTTTTCCTGTGTTTCCCAGCCAGCTCCTGTTGATCTCTGCTTCTGAAGTCAGGACCATTTACCTTCCCAGTCAAGCACTGACCAGGGGTACCATAGCAAAAGTGCCTCCCTAACGAAGCAGCAACAGCCTCCCCCTTACTTTCCTAGGCATGACTTATTCTCATGTCAGCTATTCGTGTGATTGCGCACTGCCTGTAGTCTCTAAACATGCAGGACAGTTTCTTTTGCAGAATAAAACTTAGGCATTTTCTATCGCTTATCTGCCTAAATGTGACAGTGAAATTCATGCATGTGGACACACGCACACATCTCTTGCTCCCTGTTTTTGTTATTCTTTTGATTAAGTTGTACTTGTTCCTCGCTCGTCAAGGTCTGTGTAGGCTCCATTATTTTTATCTGTTTTGGCTACATTCTGATAGTGTTGCTATGCTAGGAAAAAATCCTCTAAATGGTTAGTTCAAATCTGGTTTGATTTAGCAGAAATGAGAAATGAATTATCTGCGTGCATGGAGTTAGCAGTACGAAAACCACAGCAGACTCCTTGGAACGGGCACTGTGTGTGTGAGGGCTGGCAGGCTGAGCTGGGCATCCAGGGAGGTGGTCTGTGTCAGTCAGAGCTGAGGGCCTCGGGACGTTCTGGGGTTGTGTGGATGCTGAAATAGGTTCTGTACCAAAATAGAGCCTTCTCTGGAACCCCCAACTAAGGACTGCAGCAACATAAGAGTCAGAGTTAGAGCAAACAGGAGACAATTTGAAGATAAGGTGTATGGTGTTTCCTCCTGTATGTCTGTATCAGACGGAACAAGATGTGCAGAGAGGTGGCTTGTTTATCCAGGAGGAAGATCCAGGAAGGAAGAATGTAAGCCTGATGAAAGAAACACGTAGTCAAAATTCCAGGTCTCTGTATGCCCATAAAATATTATCTGTTTAATCAAATCCCTGTGGAAAAGGTCTCTATGTCAGTGCCATTTTTCACCTAGCATTTGGCCGTTTACTTGCTGGCTTAAAAAAAATATCAAGTCTCTGCTATTTCTTTCAAGAGAAGAAATCTGCAGTGATCCCAACCTTCTGGTGAAAGTCTCAGCCCCAGGGAGGACCATGGCAAAATTCCCATTCGCTTCAGAGGGAGCAGGATCCTTCCCAAGATCAGTGAAGGATTAAACAACAAAAAAAAATCAACTACTAAAATATGCACCTCAATTAGCAAAGAATGTGGCCTGATTAGTAAAGTGTATGAAATTTCAGCTATTAAATTCTACGGCCCCCATCAACAAAGCACACTGCACAATTGGCAATGTATCCAGAATCTCAACGACTGTCCCAGGCTCCTGCCAGGCCAACCAAGCATGCAGCTGAATCAGGAAATTATGCAACTGGAGCAGCAAAATATGCACTTCTGACTGGGGATGGAAGGGCATGCAGACGCTCAAGTGTTGAAAGCTGACAAACAGTAGGTTTGGGGACGTTTGTGGTCAACCTCTGCCTTAAGAAAAGTGAAGGCAAAAGAGATACATTTGATGAAATCTCTCCAAACGATTGCTGGGTTGGAAAACTCCATCCCTCAGCCAAGCTCAGTGCTGATGGCAGCAGCCCTGCTCCTGCCCGGATGTGCTACACATCTGGTTCATATCCCAGCTGCCAGGTGTAGGGCTTGTTTCATAACACATGAGCAGGGTTTGTAGCTCCGGGTAGGTTTTACTTCATAGGTCCCTACAGAGCACTGCTTTTCTGTCCCAAGAATCCTAACCAGTCAAGACAAATAAGGGACCTTCAAAGAATCTGAAAGTTTTGTTGGCAAGAAGCTCACTATCTATTAATCTCATCACTGTAAAAGTACTCTGTGCTTTCGGAGAAGAAAAATGATAGGTCTTTCCTATTTTCTTTAGACCTTGATGAATTGCTGTAGCTTCTTCCTATTGCGTTTACAACACACCTTGGCAGCTAGGTAGTGCGAGCACAGCTGGGGAGTTCAGCCAGTGTGGGAAGCAGTTGTGTTCTGATGTCCTGAAGCAGTGGAGTCATTTCTCCCCACCTTGTGCCTGTGTGCTTAAAAACAAAAATCCAGCCACAGCACCTGGTCCTCGTCCTCAGAAGATATTCTTGCTTTGCATGATTGCTTTTGTTCGATACAGGAGAGCTGTAGGTTGTCCTGTTTTGATAAAGATATGGTTTCAGGATTTCTACAAACTGCTTTTTTAAAAATAAAATTTTATTTCTGGAAGTAAACTGTATTACATCACCTGCATGCAAAGAAAGTGTGAGAATTGCTCTGTTTTACTGCACTGTTCATAGACGTCTGAAACATTACTCAAGTCTAAGAAATTCCCCTTTAAATTTTTCATTTTTTTTTTTCAATACCATCACTACATGAAACTGGTTTGCACTGAACTTATTTACCAAATTTCTGTCTTATTTCCAGGTCATTTCAATGAATGATTCCATTTAGTTCTTTTTTCCTGTTTCAAATATTTCCTACTGAGTCCAGAGCAGTGCCCTTAACACATAATTGATTTGGGTCATTGAACCTTAATTTTTCATGCGTGTTCGTTTGTGTCCTGCCACTGGTCAGACTGGTATGTCAATTAGAAAAATGCAGGCGGATTTCTCCTAGAGGCTAAAGTTCATGAGGAGTTTCTGCCAAAATAAGATGCTGGGGTGTGTATCCCTGCAACTGGGCAATCATTCGTAACTTTTTTTAATTCTCTGTCTGGCCAGAATGTTGTAAATCTGTCTCTCTTGTTAACTTCACACTAAGCAGCAATAATGTCCACGATGTTTCAGTCCTGAATATCCTAATTACTGAAACACTGAAGAAACTGAGAGTAGAGAAGATGGATGAGGCTGGCCTCGAGTCCAGCACAGCACGTGGGGCTCTCTCTTTGTGTGGCTGAACCACGGTTCTCTTGTTTGCTGGGGCTGGCGATGGGGGATGCCATCGAGGTAAGAGAAGGAAGCCAGTGGCAGAGCACTTCTGGAGGGATGAGGGTAGCATTTGTGCTGAAGAAGGTGAAAGAGTGCTGCAATTCTAGAGATGCTGGCAATCCCTGAGATGAAAAAGCTGAAATCATTTTTGTTTCTTTAATATCTAAGTAGCTTGAAGCAAACAAGCCTGTTGTACTGGTTTAAAAAGACCCAGCCAACAATCTTTCCTGTAGTAACCAGCAAACAATTACTCTCTTCTTCATTTGCTTCTTTGAGTACAGGAATGATGGTGGAATGTTCTTCCTACTTCCTCTTCTTAAAGAATGCGTGGTGTGTTTGGTATCAGAGCTGCTACTCAGCAGCAGCAGAGTTAGAGAAATGGCATGTCTGGCACAGCAGCTCTGCCCTTTCATCACTGCTATTATTACTGGGTCAGTTTAGATATATCTGCTGATATTTCATGTCTATCAATATTAAACAATCAATAACTGGTCTGATGGCAAGATGTAGATGACTGTGTCAGCTGTGTTTTAAGATGTTTTAGGTCATTCCTTGGGTATAAGGAATACTAAATGCAAAATAGAATCCTCTTGTAGAAATCCGTGGCAGGAGAAGGGTGGAGTGGGGATGGGGCTCTACAGACTCTGGCGTTAATGTGTAGAACAATTATCCAGCAGTCAGGAGAAGTCCTTGGACTTGATGTAAGAATATGATAATTCCTCATACAGCTCTCGGCAGCAAATGGTGTTATACTTCATTTCAAATAGTCTTGCTCCTGTCATTACCAAGGAAAAGGAGGTCTTAATTTTGAGAGAAGAAAAGGCTAATTTGACTTAATTTCCATTTGAAAATTCCTGAGGCCCTACACAGACCCACAGAACTCATCTTGGACTTCAGGAGGATTTAAATCAGGCCATAAGTACTGCTGATTTGGATTAGTAATGATGTACACTGAGGACAACATCTGTATTTTGGGTTGGGTGGAGTCCTTTCATGGCAAAAAAGTTGGTAATAGTTTTACAGCACCTTTCATCACAGCATTTCAGTTTCACAAATATCTAATTACAGAAACTATTAAATTATATGAAATTTTTGGTCCTGGGGGAGTACAGGCAGCACCATTACACTTCGGTATAAGTAGGGGTGGGTGGTGTTCAAAGTGGGTAAAACAAAAGCAGATTTGCCACATGCAAGCCATAACCTGCTGTGCTATCTCAGTTTCATCCACTATTTTATTCTCATTTCTTTATACTGGCAGCCAGGTTGCAACATCAAACCACCTCAACAAAATGGGCTGGTAAGAGCCTCCAATCAGAACTACTGTCAGGTCTGAAGAAGGGACTTGTGGAATTTCACTGAGCTTTTTACTAATCCATTTCCACTGTGCTTGTGTTTCATTATTCTGGTAAGTAGTAGCAGGACTACTAACAAGGGTCGAGTGTCAAGGATGCCAATAAGGGAAGCTTCCTGAATACAAGAGATCTGGGATAAAATGCCTCTGAAATTCCAACCTAATCCAACTCCAAGAAAGACAATTGCTCAGCCTTTCCAAGGTGGGTGTGGGACATCCAACCCATTCATTCTGTTTAAATGCAGCTCTATTAGTTAGTAAGTGTACTGTCTGGAACAACTATTTATGGTTTTATTAAAGGTGTGGTTTTTTGTTTTTTTCTAATTTTGATTTGAAGTATGGAGCCTCTACTGTTAGAACTGAGGCTTGAAGACCCATCTGCCCATTTCCTTGTCTTCCTCATTATATATCTGTACGGGTGGGCAGTTCAGGTGAATCTCAGACTTCACTGTTTGAATACAAGGGCCCCAAGGAGTTCCTCATAAAGGCTAACTTTAAATGCGATCTCAGTAGGCTGAATGCTTTGATTTGCTTCTAAAATCAACCGTAACTTATTCCAGGTTTCCTGGTTGAAACTTGAATGGGGAAGAAGAAAGGATGTCTGCAAAGCAGATTTATTTGGAAAAATAAACTGCTCACTGGTTGGGACCCTATAACAACAAACCCAGTGCTCAGTTTTCCCTCTGGCTGCAGTATTTGTGATACTTTTCCCTGTGTTCTCCCACACCCTCCCTGCTGTGCCCTCACGATCTCCCCTTATGAGTAGGCAGTAAAGTAAAATTTACAAGCATCCTGCTTCTGAGATCCTGGCAAACAAGGGCTCTTGGAAATTTCCCTTCACAGAGCACACAAGAGGAGACTAATCCTGAACCAGTGAGGTGGAGAAAGGCGCTGCTGTTTGTATACAATCCAAAACAGAGTGTGTGCCTGGACCATAACAGACCTCTGAATGGCCAGCCCTAGATGTAGCAATGGCTCATTCAGAAACTTAATTAAAAATATCTCTTTTATTCTAAGTTTTTGCATCAAAGAGAGAATGGATTTTTTTTTGCTTTGTTAGTTTTGTAAAGATCACTACCCCGGTGTTCTGTACAAGCCCCCTTGCCTGCACTCAGTGAAGAAATGGCCTGGCTCCCACACAGTTTCAGCTTGCTAGTGATGATCCCAAATATTAGCAGGTTTTAGCTTTTACATCTGGACTGTTTCCTTCTCCGTACATTTGTACAATAGGCTTCCATCATATGGAACATCAGAAGTGTCTGGATGAAACAATAGGGTCATGCAGCTGGAAATCCAAGCACAAACAGCTCTCTCTTGCAAAGCCAGTTTACAAGTATCTGTGGTTTTTGTTGGCTTTTTAAAGATCAGAATTTGTTTGCTGGGAAGTGACCAGCAGAACTTGCTTGAGATTGCTTTCCAGTTTCTTCTTCTCCTGTTTTTGGTACTCTTAAAACAAAATAAAGCATTTTTGAGCACCTAAGCTGCATGTGGATTTCATTATTCAAATCTCTCCTGAGTATCTGGGAGGTTTTTATATGTCCATAAAGTTTATTTGGGAACACTAGTTTCACAGATTCCTGTGAGCATACATAACTTGCTGAATGGACTTTTTTACTGAACTCTGCAAGCAATCTTTTACTGCGGTGCTATAGCTTTTGTTTTGTTCTGTATTTTGTCTGGTTACCAAGCAGTTCAGACATAATCTGAGCATGTTTTCTACTCTTTAATTTGAGCTGCTTTGGCCCGTTCAGCTTATAGAAAATGAAAACCAGATTGATCTTCTGGAAACTCCTTTGCCACCCCTATCCGCTCCCACCAGCCCTGTCATTCACTGTTAATTTTTCCTATGGTGTGTCGTGTACACTTTATTAATGAGAACTTGCTCTATAAGAAAAAAAGCCCTCTGCTGACCTAGTAAAGCCCTGAAGCAAATGGCCATAGCATCTTGAACTCTTCGTTACACAGCCTTACTTTTATTTACGATGGTCCCCACCATATTCATGATTATTTGCCTGAGGAGATGCTATAAACGATTCCTTTGTTTCTTTTTCTAAAACTTTACATTTTTTTGTACATTTGAATGAGAGTATTTCCTGAAGACAAACAGGAACGCAGCTTTGTATGGATGCAGGATCTTATTTGATATGGCATCTCACATCTATCTGGCAGGATCTCTGTCTGTGGAGTGTCCAGTCACAAGAGTGAGATCTCCCAGCCCCCAGGGATTGGCAAGGAAAGTCTTACATGCAAAAGCTGGTTGCTGATGCAAGGCCTAGCACTTGCTGCGGGATGTTATCTCACCTACATCATCTGCTTCCTTAGCCACAAAAGCAGATGTCACGATGGAAGTGGGAAAACAGTGATCAGGCTGCTCTCACAGTATTTCACGTGTGTTTATTGCATGAACACATAGCAGTAAATGTATGAGGTACTGATGATGAATTTCTACCTGACGCAGTTCCACTTGAAAAGTGTAATTGTTGCCCCCAAGGAAAGACTGCCTATTCGAGCAGGTCTTTCCAAGAAACTGGATTTGCATGTTTTAAATAGATTTTTCACACAATTTCACAGAAGAGCAATCTGAGCATCTTCTGTTTGAGATGGAGATGAGAAGCACATGAATGCTGCAGTGTGGGTCTGCAGTGGGGAGTGAAGGAGAGTTCAGAATAAGACCTGTCATTTAGTCTCTAATAAGAACACCTGGACATAAGAGTTCCAACAAAACCAAGGAATCAGAAGTGTTCTGTGCCTTGATCCCGGCCCCTTTCACAGAATTCAGAGCATTTCTTTCTGTGGTTCGTGTTCCTACCAATGTTTTATCTGTTCATGAGTGTTTCTCCACCCTAGCATCTGGCAAGTACTCTGTGAATGCTGGGTACTCCTACAGCAGTAACTTTAACTTAATGCCAAGTCCAGGAAATAAAAAAAACCCACAAGAACAACACCTATCATCATAAGAACTTCCAGCCTCAAAAAAGTTAAAGCAAAGTATAGAATGAGATAAGGAGAGAGAGCTTTGCCTAGACAGACTTACATGGCTATAACTTGCAAGATCTCTTGTAGGTGAATCCAATACAATCTTAAAGAACTAGAAGGGGAGAACCAGCACTTTGGCACAGTCATGATGTTGAGAAAAAGAGCAAGAATTGATTTTATTGTGTTCTCAGTATCCTGACAGCTTTCTCCTAGGAAGCTTTAGATAATTCTGCCCGCTGTACATAACTGCATACAGGTTGGCATCTTGGGCCTAATGAGGAGAAACTCCTTCTTCTTCTCACCTGAAAGCCTCTCAAAAGAAGAAAAGCATCAGCTTTTCTGTGGTTGCTCTGAAGGCAAGTACCAAATGTCAGTTACAATGTATGCACAGACCGTGTATGCTGCTGCTCATGCTATGGAAAGCTGTACTGTTCCATGGGTGATTGTTCAGGAAACAGCCCCTGTTTTTATCTCTGGGAACAAGCATTTTTTTGTAAGCAGCAAAAGGCATTGCATCTCTGGAGTCAAATGAGGAGGTCTGTTGTTCTCCACAGAAACTGGAATGCATCGCTGTGTCTGGTGGTTGCCTGAGTGCCCATGTTTGTTGGTTGGTTCTTTCCCCCACCTCCCCGTCTCAGAGAGGCTCAAGTAGGAAGGATGGTGACCTCATGGCACAGTTATGCAATCTGTTTGAGGCCAGGTATCAAAATACGCTGCAGCTGTGAAGTCAGGACCTTACCGTGGCTGAGGGCCTTGGCCTCCTGGCTCTAATGAGATCGCTGACCTTCTCCTGCCACTTACTCTGCAGCTGCTTTGATTCACGGACATTTGTTGTGGCGATGGCTTGCCTAGCAGTTTGGCACCGTGCCGCAGGAGAAGCTGCATCCCCAGGCAGCTGCTGAGAGCTGGCTGCTGACACCTGCCAGCAGGTGAGGACGACCCCAGCCCCATCATGCTCCTTCTGTTCTGACAGAGCCTACCTGCCTTTCTCCAAGGCTACACAAACATTTGCAACCTCGCCGACTTTTTTTCCACAGAGGCAAGAGAATGTTGTCTGTTGTCCTGTGAAATAAGGCAGCACCTTCCCAGCAGGCTTTTTCAGATTTTCAGTGCTCAGCTGCAGTAAAGTCACATATGGGAAGAATAAGAGAAAACAGCATGCCTACAGTGGGAGGCACAGTTGGGCCTCCAATTCCTGAAGCCTTGTTCAGACATTGCATTCTTTGCTCTAATTGCAGCACCACATTCCTGCTTTGCTCCTCTGTTCTTGTGGCAATATTTTTCTTTCCCTCACCTCCTGTAGCTTCAGGCTTTTATAGTCCCCTTCCCTTCCTACCTGCGCATTGGTTCTTTTCAAATGTCCTGTGAACCAGTAAGAACAATAGAAAACGTGGTGATAGGCATGGAAACAGGGCCCTGCAAAACTGTCTGATGTGTGCCAAGTAGGGATGTAAGACAAGATGGGTTCTTTCCTGGAAATGGGATTTGCAGAGTGGAAATGTCACATCCATAATCACATCCATGTGGTGGAACTGCTGCTACCCACTACTGAAATAACAGAGCATCTGTTAAAAAATGTAGCCTTGGTTTTGCTTAAATCCTGCAGGTTGTGCTCATTTCAATAAATTCTGGACCCTTGTTTGAAAACACAAGGGTGACTGCTTTGATACTGTAATTGTATTCAAGGCAAATGCGTGTTCAGCCTGGTTTCAGGGTCCTACTCTCAAGTCCTACACAGCACTCATTGCTGTAAGCTGCCCCAGGGCACAAGGCAAGAACACAGGCTGGAGGTGCTGCTGTATGGATTTGTGTTGGGATGGGGGGGAGAGGAGACCCCTCAGCAGAGGGAATACTCTCCAAATTAAGAATTCTTTAGAGGATCAGTCTGAAAAAAAATCACAGTTAAGAACTGAAAAAGGTCCCTGGAAACCTCTCCTTAATTCTAAGCAAGCTGCTAGCAATTTTTGTCGGTCCCATCTCCTGATCTACCGCCACCAGACATTCTACTTTCAAGCATCCAAAGATGCTTGAGGAATTGCCGTAATACAGAATGAGATTCTCCTTTTGCTGCTGTCTCATGCTTTAAAGAGCAAAGGCAATTTAGTGGAGAGGACAGCAATTTCAAGGCATTTTCACAAATTCTTATGCTGCCAAGTGAAAAAATAGATTTGCTGCTGCTGTATCTAATTCATTCTAATGAAAGAAAATAAACCTTTTATGAAGAGATGACCTGAAAATGCAAAATTAAGTAGAGTGCTAATCTTATAAAGCCTCTGATTAACTTTCTCTTCCAGCTGGAAAGAAATATCCCAACTAACTTTGATCTCTAGATCAGTCAGCTAGCGAAGTAAATGTGGTCACTTAAACCAACAGACTGGAGTTTTGTATCTTACTCTTGGGATTGTCTTTCCTTAGATCCTGTATTTGATGAGCATCCAAAACGCTCAGACTTCTGTAACTTGGAAACACTGTGAGAGAAGAACTTGGGCCTTCTGCTGGGAACCACAAGAATTGTATTTCTGGTAGTTTGCAGCTATTTCCAGCCACGTCAGCAAGTAAAGGCTTGTCTATGTTTTGCTTCCCCCCTTAAGCTCGAAGAAGGGAATGGCCACTTCCCCTCTTTCCCTCTTTATTTCTTTTTTCTTTCTAAAGTCTGAAGTTCAGCATTTTCTTCCTGCTGTGCCAAAAGGTCAGGCCACTTGGTATTACATCCCACGTGGTGGGCTCTGTTCAGTCACCCCAGTGAGTCCCTGTGGTATTTAACTCAAAATGAACCTCCTGTGTTTGGAGGGGGAAGTAACCAAGATTCCTTACCTCCCTCTGCACATTACAGGCAATTGCAGAGATTGGTGGATCCAGGGTTTTAAAGAGGTCCCTGGGGCAGAATAAAATGTGAAGGAGCTGGTGAAGTAGTGTTAAAGTGTTGCCAGCTCTTTGAAAGAAACACACATGTGCGTGCATGTGTGGACATAAGATGTATTTAATTTTGGAGGGTGAGGGATCCTAAATAAAGCTTGCTGGCTGTTCACTCCACTGATACCACGGTGAGTTCAGATGGCTAAATTTAGTCTTAGTCACCCAGACTGAACAGTCTTGGATTCTAAGACCAATCCATCTCTGTCCAAAAGCTAATTGCACATCTCTATGGTTGCTGTAGAGTCAGCTGGAGGCTGACAAGATAAGGCTTCTGTAGAAGGGCCATATGCTTCCTGGAGTCCTGCTTTGGCACCAAATGGCCACAGGGTATTTGGTTTTCGAAGCAAAGCAAAAAAGTCTACCTGGAGGAGTTCTCTTTTTGCTACCTCCCCAGTACCCCAGTACCCCAATAATCAGTGAAGTATCATTTATTTAGTGGATGCATTTTGCAAGAAAAGATGAAACATAAAAAGCTCTTTTAGTCATAAACACAGGATCATAACCAAACATTCTGACTTAAGAGTGATGCCTAAGGTCTGCATAAACAACTTCTATCCCCATCTTCTCTCATTACACTAATATTAAATCTTTCTAGTGCAGCCTTCAAGCAAAGACCAAAAAGCCCTTTAACTTGGATAAGGAGATAATCACATCTGTTCCTGACGACACTAATAAATGCAGCAGCTTTTAAACATTCAGTCAGCTTGAGATGTAGCTGATTATTCCTTCTCTGGCATTTCTAAAGAGAAGTGGAAGTGACATTTTTAAGTCTGCCTAAAACTGGAAATACATGTGAGAAATGTGCAGAAATCGGGACGTGCATAATGCATGAATGAGGGAGAAGTAGGTTATGATCTTTGTACATCTTTTCCCCGCGTGCCTGCAACTTGGTATCTCGTTTAGGCACGGGGGTTGGCCCCTGAGAATGTCTTGGAAATGGAGTGGCTCTGCTGTATGCCTCCAGCTTGCTCTGCTGAGGCTTTCACTCTGGCTCTGTGTGCACAGTAAGACAGCTTGATATTCCTTGGGTGACTACGCTGTAAAAGAAAACAAACTACATTGGGCAGCACCCAAGGCAGAGAGTCTGAGATTGTGCCGGCAAAGGAATGACAAACATCAAAACAGGATGTCCTCCTTTCTCTTCTTTGAAACAAACACTTCAAAAGAAAAATGCCTTTGGGACTGTGCATGGGATACAGGCAGGACAGCAACCTCCAGGGTGCTGCAAACAGCAACTCCTCATGCCAGTGTTAACATGAATGAAAGAAATGTATCAGTACTGCATTTTTGGGGCTGCAGCAAAAGCTATGAACACAAATAGTCTGAGGGTTTCCATAGCCAGCACATTCCATCAGTTTGTCTCCTCTTCAACAGGGCTTCCATCGTTACAAGACAAACCACACACCATGACGCCTCCTCTTACCAACTACGTGCAACAGCACCCTCCCCACCTTCCCTCCAGGATCCCACCTCATGTTAGAAGCATTTCTTTTTTGGAGGCAGGCCAGACAAGCCTAAAAACTCAGCCCTGCCTGCTTCTAGTGACTGGGCAGAGACCAGTACCCATCACTGAAGAGCTCCTGTGGGCCAGCTGCCATATACATGGCCCCTGCTGCCTGGTGAACACCCAGCCTTTCCTCATACCTTACAATTTCCTATAGTAAGTCACTGTATTTCCCATCTCAGTACAATAGTAATTCCCAATCCCACCCCTTTGCACGCTTGGAAACTGCAATCCTTACTACCTTCCAAAACCACCATGCTTCTGAAGAGATCTCTTCTGAGTCCACAGAATTTTGCTGTGCCTCTCATCAACACGCTCAAGGAGTTGTCGATTAGCAGATATAAAAAAAAAAAGGAAAAATAAATAAACCTCCACCCTACTCATAATTGGCCTAATTGGTGTAAAAACTGTTGTTTATAAAAAACAAACAACAACCTATAATTTGCAAAGACTAAAACGTGCCAAATTGTTTGCATGCCTCTGTCAAAAGCCTGTGAATATACCACTTGCTGTGGAAGGGAACATCTGTGTCTAATTGATGAAATTCAGCCTTCAAAATGGATGATGTAAATGAACTAAGTAGTGTTGTCAGTCATTCAGTTCTGGATTAGAAATTTATCAGAAATCTTTTTTCCCCCACCCTCAGATCTGTGTTGCATTTCCTGTCCCTTGGGTGTTTTTTCCCTGTTGTCTGAGCAAATCTTGAATGTTCTCAGTCTCATGGGCCATAACAAATGAATGATTGCCCTGCAGCCATGACCTGTCAGATGTATTTCTGGAATGCACATGTTGCACAATTCCCAATCCCCACCTGTGGGCATGGGTACCTGTTGGGATTCAGTGAAATATTGCAGTGGCTGGCAGCCATGTGGCTTGTGGTGAGCAGGAGGCCTTTGAGTCTGGACCTCAACCTGAGGCTCCTCAGGTGCGTGCAGAGTCTGCACAGTATTTTTCTCCAAAAGATGACAGATTCAGGTGGAAGCTAAGCCAGGAAAGTGTACCTCACTTGAGAATAGGGCTGAGAAATGTATAGGAAGGCACTTACCCATTCAGTGTGAGAGCCGTTGCTGCTTTTAGACATTAGCAGAGTCTTCTGGTAGGAGAGGTGGGGCTGTGAACACCTCCAACTGCCTTCTTGGTATCTGAAAAAAGAGAACTAATCAGTCGGCATGTTCCTCCAAACAAAACTTCAGCCCTCGATGAGCGCTAACTGAGGAAGTTTGGGCCCACACGAATTCCTCCTACAGACAGCAGAAGTACCCTTCAACAGCAACAGCTCTGGTGCACGTTCTGCCTCCAAAACTGGATGCTTCTTTTAAATGGAAAGTTAGACATTACATGCTGCATCTTGTTACACCGGTACCTTACTTGTGAGTGAGCTCAAGAGACTACCATGACATGAAGACGATCCGCCCGGACACCCCAGCACAGAGGGACCTGACAGGGAAACTCTCTGTGTCGCAGAGTAATCCTTGCTACCTCTCCCTAAAGGAAGGAAGGGTACAGTCACTGGGAACCAGCTAGTTATCAACAGCATTTACAAAGTGACAACAAATGCATCCATAATTCGGATGTAAATGTGAAAGTTAGGATCTGTACCCTCCTAAACTGACAATGTTTTCCTCTGGATTTCTACTTGAATAAACTGATTCGGACTAGAATAATAGTAACAACAAATTACCTCCTGGAGAAAATGGCTTACTGCTTAGCCATTTTTGCACTACTTGCTGCACAGTGCCAATGATTAGACAGAAAATCTGAGCAGCTGTACATGGTTTCTTTTTCACTTGAAACTTCAAGCCATGGTCCAGGTGCCTTAAATGAGAAACCTGCAGTTTATTCCCCTATAATTAGCTCAACCTGTGATTTAAGAGGCACTTTTAAAAATCAGAGATCGGATTTCAACCTGGAGTATAGAAAACAATTTCTACTTCACAGCTGTTTTGGTCCTTTCCTATTGCTGCCCTGTCACCCCCCCTGAAATTACTCTGAATATGAAAAGCACCTGTTGGAAAACAAAGCTAATGCCTTGCAGAACACCCAGCATTTTTGTTTTTATTTATGGACTTTTAACATTTGGATTTATTTTTTTTTCTGTTTTTTTTTTTTTTTTTCAACATGAGACAGGGGGAGGGACCAGGAGAAAAAAAAAGAAATCTGGAGTATTTTGATCTTCGTGGCTTTATATGGACTTCATAAACTTTGTTTGTTCTCCTGCCAAGCTTCCTTTGTGTTTAAATAGATAACAGACTCAGACAATGAATCATTTCCAACAATAATAATAAAAAATAAAAACAACCCCCCAAAGCATTCCCTTTCTTTTCCAATTAATGATAGTAAACACGTTCTCCTAGACAAGGCTCATGACCTCAGCACTTGTGACTTATTTTTTCCCCTTTTCAGAAGCTGTTGCCCCAGGCACAGACAGGGCTCTGCACCCTCCACATTTATGGAAAGCATCTTGAAAAAGGGCTCCAGGAGCCTACTTCTGGGAAAGGTTGTTGTAAATATGATGCGTGAAAACAGCCTCACCTACCTTTACAGAAGCAGAATGGTCAGTAGTGCAACCATTCCTTCCTTTTGGACTGTGAGGGCTATTTATGGAGAAAGAAGAAATGAATTTCAAACGAAACTATCACTGTTATGCAAAATTTTTGCAGATTGCTAGCCTACCAGTGGGAGCATGCATCTGCTGGCACTATTTCCAGAGGCTTTGCATTTGAAGAGAAAATGTACCCAATCAAAACCTCCTCTGTTACTGAAGTAAACAAGTCTGAATGTCTCTGAAACCAAGATAAGTTGTTCAGATGATTCATAGGTAATCGTCAGTGCAAGGGCCTTTTTGCACTTAAAAAAGTGGTTTTGTAATGAAAATAACATAGAATTCAAGATGCTGTAGTGACACAGTTTTTCTTCAGCTTAAGGTTTTTATCACACTACAGGCTGTTTAGGATGACACATTTGTGCAGCGAAGAGTTGTGTGTCAACAACAAATGTATTCGGCATTCAGTAACCTGGGAATGTGCATTAGCCAAAAGCAGAAAGGGATGCTATTATAATTGGGGATATATAGGGATAGAAAATGAACAATGCACAAATTGCTCCTCTGGATTCTATTTTCTCAGAAGCTGTGTGCTCAGTACGCACTCTCAGCCTCTGAGACTGGTTGTCCATATTAGAAATTAAGGCTCTAAATGAGAAAGCAGAAGAAACTACTCAGGAACTCAGGAACTCGGAAGTCATGAAGCTTGTAAAAGTCTACTTTACGCCAGTCACTAAAGGGAAGGGGTAGGATCTTCCCTAGGTCCAGTGTGCGTCCTGTATGTTGTCTCTGGCAAGAAGCAAGTGTATTTGTTTTGTTTCCTAGGTCTATTATTCCTGTGGTGCAGTGGTGGAATCAATGGAAAGAGGCCTGATTTTATCACCAGGATTTCCAAACAACTACTACCCAGGGACACACTGCGTTTGGCAATTTTTCATTCCCATAAGAACACATCTTATCTTGGAAATTTTTGACTTTGACATTTTTGAGAGCTCTAGTGAAACTCCAACCCCTTGGGATGGCTTTCCAGCCGCTGAGATAACAGGAAATAAGGACGCGACTCCTCCCGAGGAAAACCTGGACTTTGTTCTCCAGACCACAAAATCCTCTCTTCAGAGCTGGATGTCAAAGGCAGCTCAGAATCTGAGCGGTGCAGGAGATCAGTCAAAAGGACTTCCTGGCCACCTGGACGAACCTCCAGGAGCAGCCTCAAAGAAAGATGAAGCCAAACAGACGTCCGAAAGAAACCAGTCAAAACAGATGAAGGAACCCAAAGCGATTACGGAGACTCAAACAGAAGAACAGCCATTACCTGATTCTGGTGGTGCCAAAACACAGAGGCAAAATGTTAGCAGCCAAGAAACAAAAGAAGGTTGGAAAAGCAATATTTTGTTTGCCCGCCTAGCTGCTAGTGAGAGAGATGAAGGTCTGGGAGAGAGCTGGACGCTGCCCACAACAATTCTGCCAGTAGAAATCTCCAGCCAGCAGCCGGCAGTGGATGTCTGTCCCCACGATGTACTGTATGTTTCAGATCTCATCACGTTTTCCTCTCGTTTCTGTGGACCAAATTCACCTTTAAACAGGACCATGGTCTTTGGCTCGTCTCTGGAAATGGTTGAGGTTATCATGGAACTCATTACCACCACCAACCGGGGCAGAGGCTTCGCAATGCTCTTTGAATACAAGAACATCACAGAACCCAACACCGTGGATGCTGTGAGGCAGGAGAGAATGGAAAACATACTGATGCTGGCAATTTTAACAGGGACTGTCTTCTTTGCATTTGCTTTGCTCTCTGCCCTCTGCATAGCTTGCAGGTAAGATGATGGATGTCTGAGCCTCTGAAGCATGTGATATTATATGTACAGGACAGGAAAACCAGAAAACAAATGCACCTTTTCTTTGCTCTGCTAATGCTTGCTGTCCTTTTGGTGCAATAGTGCATGAAGGTAGAGGAAACCAAAGCCAGTTTCTATTCCTGCCCTATGCTTCACAGTTTTCTTTCCTAGTTCTACAGATCTGGTACCTCTTATTTACCTTTTTTTTTTCTTTTGTTTTTTTCTTTCTGTTCCCCTGCAGAAATACCTGAAGGTTGAGGTCTTTCTTGGTCCTTATTTGGTTTCAATAATTGTTTCTCAGTTTTGGGCCCATAGTGGCCAATGGACAAATGCAGGGTGGAGAGCACCCTTCCCCACATCTCCCAGGCAGGCCAAGCCAATAGTCACTGTGTCTTCTCACTTCAAATCTAACCATCACTAACGCTCTGCAGAAAAATAAGTAACTTAAAATACTGCCTCTTGGAATTAAGATGCAGTTACCTAGTGCTTTCCAATCTGAAGCAAGTTTTATCCAGGAGGTTGTACAGACACTTTAATTCTAATGCACTCACGAGGTGAGCATGTATCTGCAGAGCCTGCTCCCTGCCTGGGAAAGGCTGAGAGTTGTGCTGTGCTATCTGTGCCTGTCCCCAGATGTCATCTGAAAGGACTGAGCCCAGGGGCTGACCTAACTAGCTGAACAGCTACAACCAGCCAGTGACAAAAGCATTCCTCTCCACTCAATTGCTTTTATTTGTTTTCTCCTGATGTATCTATCAGGAAAAAGCTTCTCCACACCCCAGCTTATGTTTGCTGTTTTCTTGCTAACTCTGGTGAAAACATTTTTTTCCCTTCCAACAAATGCAAAACAAAGCAGGAGCTCCCTGGGTTTTTGTGAAATGGTGTTTTTCAAATATTTTGACTGCACTGGGAGCATCAGAGAACTGAAACAAACACCATCCCTTGCAGGGCTCTGATGGGGTGACTGGCTGTTTGTGATAGCACTTCTTTCTCAGCGGCACCATTCAACTGGTCTGTCCCCTCTTCCTGCATCCTCTGCCCTGTGCAACCCAGAAGGTCTCAGAGTGGCCCAGCAACAGCTCATAACTGAGATGGGACTGAGAAAGGAACTCTGTTTTTTGTGTGATTTTGGAGTTGCATTTACTAGCTGTGCTGAATAAACACAAAATACAGGCCATTGCCATACTCAGAATAAGAAAACATGAGTGAGGTGGTGGAGCCTAAATATAATCTTAATAATCTTAGAATCAAACTCTTGCTGCATAAAGAAATTCCTGCTTTCAGAATCTGGGCTTTTCATAATTATAAGAGTTAATCTTACGTGTGCTACATCTGACTAACCTTCCTTGCCAAACACTAATTTAGACTACATTTTTTTGCTAGGTCTAAAGGAAAACGTCTGGTGGAAAATGTCTTCCAGACACTAAATTATTTTTATACCCTTGCCAAATTTCAAAAGCAGCAGAAACACTCTGCCTTTGCTATGGCAGCATCCTGGGCTGATGCACATGTTAAGTAGGCAGTTCTTGCCATTCAATTGCACTGCAGCTATCCGTGAAGCTGCATGTTATTCAAACCAAAGCACACAGCAGTCTGAGCTTCCACTGCCTGAAAGGTGCCCTGTGCAGACTGCTCAGAAAGTCAGGCCACGTTGCTCACATGTACAATTTGCTTTTTTGCTTCTCAGATATTTGCAAAGCATGTAAAGCATGCTATTGTTGACCAGCGTAGAAAACTGAATGCCTTTTTCACCCTGCACAAACATCACACAGTCTGATCACTGAGCACATCCTACCACGGTCACCATGGCACAGCACCAGGGACAGGCCTGTTTCTGTAACATCCGCATGGCCGCCCTTCTAATGCCACTTTTTTTGGTAGGGAGATATATTAGATATTGACTGCATATAGAGGACACTGTCCATAGACATCACTTCAGGAGAGGAGGCCCTTTGCTAACCTGGCTGCCTGTATTCTCTGTGCACTATTCTAGGGAGGCCTCGATTACATTATGCTTTTATTTCTTGCATGGGAGATCTGACATGCTTGGAAATGTCAGACCATGCCCTATGCTGAGGTGGAAAAATGCTTTTTCCATCTTTCCTGCTCTAACACTTTGAGGATATTGCTCTCTGGCCCCAGCTCTGCTGGTGCTGGCTGGAGTTAACCTACAGTTTCCAACTGCGTTCTCCTGACATGCAGCTCAGAATAAGGCTGCGGAGGCCATTAAGCATATCTAAACAACTTTTAATTTGAGCCCAGCAAGCATTTTATGCTTCTTGCTCTAGCTACTGGCTTGAAATCATGTGCTGTGTGTGTTTTAGCCACAGCCCGTCCTCACTGCTGAAAATGCCAGGACTGTACAGGGTGGGCTGTGGGGAGCAGTGAAGATGCTTTGATAACAGCACTCTCAGAAATGGGACCAGCTCTCCAAGGTGTGACAATTCTTTCCCTGGCTGGAATGTGCCACTGCAAAGGAGACCTCACCAGAAGATGCTAAGAGTAAACTTCAAGATCTTGGCCTTGTAAACTTGCCTCCCACTTTTTCCTCTGCTTTGCTTGTTCCTCTGGTACCACATTGGCATTTAGCAGTGTTTTTTACCATTTCTATGTGATGCTCTTGCTCAGCTAAAAGTAGCAGGGAGCTATCTTTGCCAGGATTAGAAATGCCTCGGGCCAAGCTTGGCACCTGCTGCCACTCCAATGCACCAAGTCGTCAGCAGTGTCTGCTCAGGCTCATTGCATTCAGCCAGGGCAAAGCTCTCTGGGGAAACTCCAAGTCTCCACCACACTGCAGCTTTTGTTTGCTGTTTGGGGAGGAAATGAAAGCTTCAGTTGTTAGTTGGCCAATAATTCTAATTACTTTTGGCCATGAGGCCTGGCTCAAGCAATGGGGTATTTTTTATTTTCTTTCCCAAGCCCCAAGAACAAGAGACACGTCCACCTTATTTAATTTTAATCCCATCCAATGCAGCCAGACTTTTGCTTGATGGCTGCAACCTGTGGATTGCAACTGCATTTTACATCTGCATTGCCTGCCAGTGACCTGTTTCCAATTACAACCTTACAGCTATTTCCTCAAGTTGTTGTGTTCCATTTCACTCCATACAAGCCACCCTGCTAGGCACGCCTGCAGCCTGATCTTCTCCTTCCTCATTTAATGCTCTCCTAGAAGATTCTAGTCACCTCTGGGCTAAAAACAGAGTTTTTCTCTGTCATCCTCATGGTAAGCAAAACCCAGAAGCCTCTACCTGCCTGTTTGTAGCTGGCCTCCATCTTCTGTTCATCTGGAGGCAGTTTAGTTAGAAACACAGATGGATGGAGAGGGTAGGGGAGCACAGGGCAATTTTCACAAAGCTTTCAACCGATCTGAATATTTGCTTTACTTGGGAAGGTTTAAGCAAATTTTGTTTTTAAATTGCGCATTCTTTTAACTGATGAAAACCAAACTATTTGTACTCCAGGTGTTTCATATGCATGAACTATGCACTGATCTGAATCACTCCCCTCCGTGGTGGCCAGGCAGTGCAGCATGCTGTGGGAGACATAGTCCAGTTGGAGAGAGGGCTAAAGAAAGGCCAAGAGCCCAAGTCTCACAAACTGGAGCATCTCCCCAGACACTGTAGCAACAGTTCTGAGTAGAAGGAATCAAATCTCAAGTTGTCATCAGAATTTTTTTGGGGGGGTGAATCTATAAAAATTGTTCAGTGGAATCAATACCCAAGCTACCATGAGAGAAGAAAAAGTTAAAAAGAGAACATTGCAACCAGTTAGCCTTTTCTACCCTCATTTAAACTGGGAGGTACAGAACTCCCCTCTCTCCTATCTTTCTTGTACTCTTGCAGTATTTCCTTCTTCGCTTAATCTGTTCTCCAGTGAGGAAAGACCTCTTCTCCTTGGAAATCTCTCTGCTCCCTCTTCACAAACCCAAGTTAAGGAAGAGCTTTCCCTGCTTCAGCCCAGCCAATGTGATCTTGCCTCCCACAGTAACAGCTATCCCTCTGCATCCCTTCTGAATTAAATTCTGAAGTGCTAACTTGCTCTCCTCTTTCTGTAGTCTCCTTCATATTCATTAGGAACAGTCTTGGGGACACATCAGGTTTTTTTTCCCCTCTCAATTCATTTCAGCATCAATAATCATATGTTAAGCTTTCCAGTGATACAGTGAAAGAATGAAACCCACCACAACCAAGATGGAGCAGATGCTGTCCCTTGGGCTGATTTACCAGGCAGCCTCTGAGCCCCCACGTCTTAGAGAGAAGCAGTAACGAAAAGGTGCCTGAAAACTTGTAATCTTGCCTTCAACACACCCCTTAGAAGGCACCACCACAAACTTCGTATAGAAGATGTTAACTGCCTTAAACCAGCCCCTCCATCCATAGATGAGAGAAAAATAATAACAAGTCACACAGCACTTTAACGCTTGTTTTCTGCACTGTTGCATGAAGAACTGCTGTACACCAAAATATTCTTGCTTCAGTCATGATCTTGCTCAGCTTTTCTTCATGACATCTTCACATCATATTCATCCAGTATGTAAATAACACTTCTTGTTTCATGGTATCATACTTATTAAAAATAAAAAATAAAAAAAAGATGAATATGATTGTTTCCCTTCAGTCCAGCAGGCACATTTAGCTGGTAACCATCTGCCCTAGCCACTCCTTTTAATAAAATGGTCATGCAGATGAACATCTGATGTTCTCTGCTTGCTAAACACAACGTAGAGTGCAGTACTGACTGCACAGATGAAATAGTCTAACAGAGCAAGAACAATGTCACTGCAAAGACCAAAGGATTTCAGTCCTGCTATTTAGTTACTGATGTGAAGAAGCACATCAGTATGCACTATGCCCTATGGAGGGAAGGCTGGCAGGACTTTGAAAAGGCCCGAACTCTGTTTCCCCTTTCATGGTGATTAGGGGAGGAAGACAGGTCCTTCTCCAGCTGACTTCCCACTACATGAGCCAAGACCTTCCCTTCTCTGGGTCTAACTCACTTGTGGGCTTGTTGTTGTTGTTGCTGTCTCTCCTTTTCAGGCAGAGAACGTGCCCCAAAAGGAGCTCATCCAACGTATGCAGTGACCAGGAGGTTAGTGCTAATGGCTTCAGCAATTTCTGTTTCTCTCTTTCATATTGGCTGTTGCACTGTTTATCTGACAATGTTTACTGGGGCATGTTCTGAGTTGTAGAATGGGATCCAGAACTCCGCTGTTGATATCAATGAGCTCCAGCTCGTGGTGCCAAGTCGGGAGAATGAAAACAACAACCACTCTGTCAGCCGGGAGCAGGCGGGTAAGCGCGGCGCGCCCCAGGAGCAGGTCAGGGCACCCCGCGGCCCCGTCCTGCTAATCAGACCATTTCTCTCCCCACCCACCTCGCTCATGCACAGCTGGAGAGCTACTTGACAGCAGAAAGGCTTTGTTGTGGGAATATCCCTTGCTGCTCTCCCCTCTCCCTGGGAGGGCAATTCCCCTGGCAAGGAGCTCGTGGGCACAGCTTCAGGACACTGCCAGCAGAAGCCGTCATAGCACACAGTGTTGCAGAGACACTGGGTTAGCAAAGCTAATATCACTGCTTCAGGCTGCTACAACTGCAGCTTATAATAATCCATAAATTGTGGATGGCTCATCTGCCCCGTGCCTAACCTTGCCTGGAAAAGGATGAGTTTTATAATGCTTACATTGGCTTTGGACATATTTGACTGCTGGAGCTGACTTTCTGAAGGGCTTTTCAAGTGAGACTGCTTTAGATGTGTGTTTCCAAAACAAGAGCAGGAGTTCCCCAGCCAAGCTGCAGATAACATCACTTGTTGCAATTTTGAGTTACGATCAATGAATTCTATTAGTGCTTCTTTTGGGGGAGGGCCAACAAGGAACTACTTCACAATACGCTGCTACAAACCATCAGTTTCCCACTAGACCGCCAGCTTTTACACACAATTCTCAAAGCAGCATCTTCCTCAAAAGCTGATTACTTCCTTCCAAAGATCATTGAGGAGCCACAGGCAGAGATATCCTGGCCTGGACCAGAGGATTAGGCCTTGGGAATGCAAGCAGGTGCATATACCTGCAGCATATGGCTGCCTGTGGGAGCAACACTGCCAGGGTTCAAGCAGAAAATGCTTGCACTTCAGAGAAAAAGCAGAGCTCACCATTATCAGGAATGATTAAATATGGATTAAAAAATATATATATAGAATTCTGACCTATAGGAGAACCTTGTGCATTTAGTATGGTGGATTTCAGTTTGGGTCTGTCCTTATCAAACAGCAGACCCAAGGGTGTTCCTTTCTTTCCCTCATCCTCTTCTGTTTTACCTTTAAAAGCTTGTAGGTTCAGGAGAGCAAACTTGGTCTGAGCTTAGTTCTGACTGATGTGACAGCTCAAAATGGCTCTAGCTTGTCTGGGGAGAGAGGGAAAGGCAGTTGTCATAGAGGAGCTAGGAACAAACGTTTAGGGCTCTCCTCAGTTGTTTTTATATGGATTTTCTCTTCTCAGTCACTTCCTGCAGAGGCAGCACAGAACAGTCTCCTCAGGATACTGACCCAGACGTGCCCTCTTCCACCTCTGCAGTGACCACTGAGACAGGGAGCGATGAAGTGTTTATTATTTCTGCTGGACCCGGAGCCAGTGGACTGAGCTTTACTACCTACAGAATACAGGTAAGAACGCTCCTGAGGAGCTAGAGGCATAGCAAGCCACACAACGTCCTTCTTGGAAAGCACTTGTCACATTCCTTCACTCATGCTTGCTAGTTTGCAGGAGTGGTAGCAACCCAGCCAGGCAGTTCTCCCAACTATCAGGCAGAGCTGCTACAAAAACACGTGGGCTGTGATCCCTCAGCCAGCATCTTCGCAACTGTCATGAGATCAGGTCTACAAGTTCACTTGGGATATTATAATAGAGAATACAGAGATATGCCACCAAGCCAAAGCATCAGCTGTCAAGAAATATCTGTTAATTAGCAAAGATGGCATTCCATTAAACGTAAGATGTAGTTATGAGCATCACTTATAACAACTAAAGGACCTAGGACCAGACCCATTCCTACACACCACCACGTGGTTAGACAAGTTCTTCAGCTTCTCAGTTTGTTAGAAAGTTACGTCACTGTCTCCCCAGCTCACATGAAGAATTAACATTTATTCTAAAAACCAAACCCTTAAAGGGAAAGCATTGGCACCCTTTCAAATATACACATATAAACCTAGATCATTTTAGTAACCTTCCTTATTTTAGCTCCTTCCTCTTCACACTTATTTAGAAGTAGATGATAGCAGCCAGATCTGAGACTTCTGAGCTCTCTCTTCATCACAAGCTAGCGATTATCAGTGCAAGTCCTTTCCAAGCCTACATTAAAACCTTTCCAGGTCAACACTATCTAACATCCTCCTTTTTTTCCTCACAAGAGGGAAAAGAACCAGTGTAAGGAACTTGCCTACCCCAAGACAGTCCCCATAATGTTTCTAATCACAGATTACAGATCAACAGCATTCTGTATCCCTAAAGTTGATTAATAAGTTACCCATAGACGCAGGCTGACTAAAAATTTCCCTCACTAGTACAAGACATATGCTGAACTCCTGCTCCAATCAACCACATTGATTAACAGAAAAGAAATACAAGAATAGGAAAAACAGCTCCAGTGCTCTGCCTGGATGAAGCACGTTGCTTTCTGAGGAACAGAGCACATGCACTGTATCAGCACCCAGAGCAGGACCCCCTACTTCTTGGTCCTTCTTTCCAGTGAAGAAAGCTTCACCTTGTGGCAACCAGCTACAAATACAGTTTCTGGATAAAGAGAAAACCCATTTTCTTTCCTCTTCCCCCTCACTAGTCAGAAAGAAGAAATGCTTAGAGCAAAACACTTCTATTATACCATGCCTTCCACAAGTAAGCATAGCATTTATGTGTATGTATATACATATAATACAGTGTTCAAGCAAGTCTAAGTGCACATAACCAAAGAATTAAAGTGATTCACCACCGTATCAGCTCAGAAGGCTATTCCTTCTCAATTATGTCTTTTTTGCATACAAGCAATCAGTACTAAACCCTCAAAAGATCCAAAAACATACCTGGGAAGGATGAAGGGCCACCATTAGAAACACAGGCTCTCTGAGCACAGCTGCAGGCCATCCTCTCTGAGGGGGGTTGAAATTGGGCCTGCAGGCCATTGCACACCTGTGCTCAACCTAGGTTAACTGAGGGTTACTGAATGTTAGAGGTAAAAATGAGTTCTGGTCACAATTTAGTTTCCAGGTGTGTGAATTTTTAGGGTGCAAGATGCATCTCAGCTGGTCACCCAGCTCTTGAGTTTTGTCCCTGAGCCCTGCAGGAGACAGGTATGCAGGTATGCAGTGAGAAGTAATACTCACATGGAAAGATGTGTGAAACCCCGAGCACAGTAAACATCTTCAGATTCATCTCACCCCAAATGCTCATTTAAACAAAGCAAACTATGAAGAGCCGCCATGAGGAGCTGCAGGGCCATGAGGCCTCCCCTCAGCCTCCTCTGTTCCAGCTGAACAAGCAGAGGACTGCAGGTGCTGCCCACACACCTTGCCCTCAGACTCCTCACAACCTTTGTAGCCCTCCTTTGGGCATTCTTTATTACTGATGTGTTTTAAAAACTTAATAAGTTTTTGTTTTAAAGTATCACTCAGTCTTTGGCTAGGTTATAACTATGATCTGCCTTCTATCCAGACAAGTATCAGATGAATAGGTTTTGGGTAAAGAATAAGAGAGTTCTTAAGACATGTTTCTTGCTAAAAGATTTTTAAAAATCTAGAAAATACATTATTAATCTCAGTAGCTGCTCCCAGAGCATCGGTCTTAAAATCATCAAAATAATAAACCCTAAGATAGCCTAGAGAGGCTTCACAGGAGAAGACAGCTGGATTACTATGCATTTTTATAAAGACTGTTCCTTTAATCAAATCTGAGACTAAGAACTTAATATTGAAACAAATTTATCCAGAGCATGAATAGAACCTCTGCCAGCTTCCTACAGAGCAGCTCATTTCTCGCCTCTCTGCCCATCCTTTTCCAACATGACATCGTAAGGAAATAGTTCTTTGATTTGTGGAAACTTGAGAGACTTTGTTTATCAGAAATAACAAATGAGAAGCTGTCAGTCGCTCAGGCCTTTTAAATCCAGGACACTGTGGGATTTATTTCAGACTCTTTTTAAGAAATGTGTAAACTCTGGGAATGTGGATTTCGCATTCTTCTCATGACAGCCATATTCACACAGCTGAAAATTAAAAATACATGCAGAGTTATGGAACAAGGGGCTTATATTAACAACAGGTGAAGCGTCTGCAGAACAGAAGGAGATTCAAGGGGCTGTGAGGCACTCTTTAGCTTTTCTGCTTCTAAAGCCACATACGTTTTAGGAAGAACAACTGTGAGTTTAAAATCAATATAAGAACATATACAGTAAGTAAGCATGGGATCCTTACAAGTTGGCCATAGTTCATTCCTATGTCAGAGCAATTCTCATGCATAGAGCTGGTGAGAATGGTATCATGTGCTCAGCTCACGACTATGCCAATTTTACACCTGCCTAGACATCTTATGCTCCTGGTAAAGCATGTTTTACACCCAAAAAAACATTTCCTATGTGAACAGAAAATCCCCTTGTCTCCACTCTGGGCTTTGTGTCCCGTTCCTTTTACCACAGACACTGAGAACAGATTATTGCCTTTAAAAAAAATTTATTATTCCTTTAGTTCTTCAGAAACTGAGACTAAAGAGCACCACTTACTTCAGTTTTAATTCTTGAATTATGCATTTTTTAGACTTCTAAGTCTCTTGCTTCTAAAATTCTTTCAGTGGGCCTCATTCCCTCACCCTGGGGTTTTATTCCCTATAAAGATGCAGCTGGAGCGTTCCAAGAGCCAAGCAGAGAGGAGGAATTATGTTTTGCACAGCAAAGTTTAGTACTGTAATCTGTCAAATACATGTCAAACAGCTAGAGCTTCATTGTGTTGGATATGCGGTTAGTGGTAGGATTCTGTTTCTAACATAAGTGGAATTTCCCAATTCAACAAGAAATCTGAAATTGAAGAAGCAAGGTAAAACTGCTGCCCAGGGAAGCCGCTGACATTTTGAGGCAGCATGTTGAAAGAGAAACAAGTTGCATTCCGGTCTCTTATCTTGAGAAAAAGAACCACTGAAGAAATTGGTTGCTTGCACTAGAAGTCACTTTTTAAAGTGTTTTTAAAACCTGTTGACAAAAGAGATTGCTAACAATACTTATTTACTACTTCAGGACAAAAACCTAAAAAGAAGTGTCACAAGCCCAGGCTCTGTGTCTGACTGGGTGACTTCTGGGCACGTGGCTGCAGGAGCAGACACTGTTGAGAAGAGGAATGTCCAGATGGAAAATCATTATCCCAGACAACGCACATGGAGTGCCCGCACTTTCCACGACTTCCTGGCTCCAATACCACAGCTACAAAAAAAGTGGTGTAGCTGGACCACCAATAGTCCCTTCACAAAGCTGGTTGACAACAGTGTAAGTCTTGCTAGGAGAAGAGCATGGGGCGATCAGCTTCAGTGCCCCTACTTTGCTCCTCTAATCTGCAGGTACAATGCACATCTTGGCCCATCTTGCTTAGTGTACTGGGAATTCTTTTGCCTAACTATATTGCAATTCATTCTGTCCTTCCTGAAGTGCTAAGAAGCTGCATTCATTGTGTTTTTTCGCATATTCTTTTTTTTTTCCCCCTAGTGCTACCTTAAATTTGACATATTACTATCTGTAATCTGTAGACATGGGATAAATATATAGATAGGTCTCACTGACCATTGTCATCAAAGCAACAGAGCTTGTTACAAAGCTAATAGAGGATGTTATTTGATGGTAATAACAGAGTTTTGCAGAAGAAAATATCTTACCTGTACCAAAACAAGGAATTTTAACTTTTAGTTACTTCCCTTGGGATCAATGTTTCTTAAGACAGTCACTTTTTGAAGCATGACTACTAATTTATTATTATTTTGCACAGGGTTTTCCTACAGCTGCAAGAATCCAAGGTGTCCCAACCAGAAAGGTGATTTCAGCCACTGAGATAGAGGGAGCTTCAGAAACGGTTTACTCTGATTCATCTGTCAGCAATGCCTCATACCCCCTCACTCTGTCTGCACAAAGGCAGCGGAAGCTAAGCTCCTGCAACCTGAAGAAATCCAGGTTTGGAAATCCTTACTTTGGATTTTTAGCTGGCTCCCCTGACAACAAACGCGTGAGGTCCTTGGATTCCTCAAGACATCTAGGGGCAGCATCTCCAGTTAACAGCCAAAGCCCCAAGAGTGCTCTAGAGAGCTCCAACCCCTTGAAAATTAACTTGGCCAATACTTCAAAAACAAAGGACTTTGGGGGAGAAGCAGATAAAAACAAACCAGTTTTTGTCATTTCTGAAGAAGGAGATGATCAGCAGCCTCTGGTCCTAGCTGAACATCTTAGTCAATGTGGAGATCATCTGTCTGAACCAAATGCTGTGTATGCAGTAACAGTGCCAGATAGACAACCAGCGGTTCTGACTGTTGAGGGTAACAGTTCTGCCAGTTTAACATCAAATCTTCCATTTTGGGCAAAATCTCCTGGCTTATACAAAGGTCAGGTGAAGGTCCCTAACTCTACCAGGGACCAGCAGAGCTCATCAGCTGTAGATGCTAATACTAGTGAGACCCCACAGAACTTCGATACCCTAGCTGCTCCTACACTATGTCAAGCTTCAATCCAATGATACTTCCAGAAACACTGAACCACCAGTTCACAAAAAGAGAGGCAGCAGGCACATGAACAGAGTGGAAGCAGTGCCAAGCAGTTGTGTGACAGCTATACACGGACACAACTTTGTTCAGAGAGTAGTCTTTGCCTCACCACTGGGATTACAGCTATACGTACTACAGAACAGCACAAATACCATCCTCCCTTTTACTCATTAACCTCAAACCTATTCTTCTGCATGGAATTTTGATATGCTTTATTCATGAAAGCATCTGAAAAGGTATTTCACACTGCAGGAAATCTTTTCTGGAATGAGATATGAAAGTCATTTGAGATGGTTACATCATGGTTTATATCTGAAATGTAAGTCGGTCCTCTGTCACTGTGGTACCACTTGAGTCTTTCTGGTAGAAGCTATGAGTTAAATTGTGCTCATAGGTGTTCCTATACAAGTAGGAATTCATCTTGCACGTTTGCATACTGTTTTGTAAACAATACTAAACATTTCATAACTTCTGCACTCTAGCACAAAGTTTACCAAGCATTAACATCTCTAATATTAAAAATCATGATTATCTCACATACTAACTCATTAGAGTGCAGATAAGCTGAGCAAAACTATATTGTATGCTAATTTTATTGAAGTCTGACCTAGCTTTATTTTTGTTAGATCTACATAAGCTTACACTGCCTCAGTCCGCTACATTTTTAAGCAACTCCTCCTGGCAACAGGAACATGTGTACAAAAATACTGAAATACTCATTAGGAATAGTCTTTTCAGCATCCAGCACTCGGATATTTGCAGCTGCTCTGATCCTATATTCACCAACTATTTATTACTGGTAACGCACACTGACTGGAGAACCATTTCCCTTCCTTTTGCAGGCAAGGCTTAAAAGGCAAAATCAAGTCTAGCAAACTTTGAGTGATTTTTTTTTTTTTTATTAAGAAAAGAAGTACCTGTGCCACTCTGATTACAAATCCAGGGCAGTCAGTGGAGCACAGAACCAAAGGGAAGCTTGCTTGGCCTATTGCCTTTAATAATCCCATCACTGTTGTAATTACCTTCTGGTGATATTTTCCTGTCTTTACTAAAGAATCTTGCATATTCAACTCACAACTTAAAATTATTTTGCTTTAAAAAAAAAAAAAAATCAAGTTAAAAAAATTCCCTAGGAAGCTGTGTTTTACAGCCGACACAAGATATTATTTTAAGGCAAATTATATTACTGAACAGGTGCCAGGAAGAAATCTCCCATACAAGTCTCCCGTATTAGCTACAGTGTGTGACAAGTGAGTCATCTTAATCCTTCTATGTTAAAGCATTTAAGTCTGATTCCTGGAATATTTAACTGAATTATTTATGATTTCACCTGCTGTTACAGTCTCCATCTGCCACCTATTAATGTCTGAGATATGCAACACAAGATTGTAGGTTTTGCCTAATACTTTGTGTATGTGTCTACACAGACATAAGCCTTGCATCTACTAACAGTGGCAGCAAAAACATACGCCTTGTAGCAGTTGACTCAAACCAACAGCAGACAAATCTCAGCATTTATTATTACCAGACGGTGTTGAATAGTTTTGAAGCATAAACGTCTGTCTCTAAGTTCTTTGCTTTATTTTTAAATTAATGTAACATAATTCAGAGGGATGAATTCATATATTTATGACAAAAAAAATACTGCAGACTTCCAAATATCTAATGATTTCCACTGTGTTAAATTCATACACATTGTAAAAGAGTCAATGTTATGTTACTTATTACATTTCTAGAGATTGAAGTACTAAAATCTCCTTTGAAAAAGTAACTGTGTTCAGTTATTGACAATACCTACATGTGATGGGCTGGGAAAGTGGCTGTTTTTCAATAAAAGTATGTTTAACTATTCATTTCTGCAATGCAATGACAGCTTATTTTACTGAAATACTAGCTTGGATAGATGCTGCCCCCGAGCACCAAGATGTGCCCTGATGCACACCAGTGCCACTACTGCAGCATTCAGTTAAACACCCAAGCTTTAAAGCGTGGTTTTGTTCTCAGTAAGCTAACTAGTGAGGTCGTTTACACACTGACTTTCTCTACTATGTACCTTTGTAACCAAAGAGCAGAGTCAACCATGAACAACCAGAAGCACAGCATATGGGAGACTTAAGCTTAAATTCCTGGCTTGCCTTTTGAAGTTTCTATTTTTTTTAGACACTAAAATTAACTGCTAAAAATGTCAATACCTTTTGTTTTGTACCTTCAAAGAACTTGAAAGAGATTTTCCTCCATTTTGAAATTCTTCACAACTTAAAAATGGAAGCTCTGAGTGCTGTAATAGTTCCACCTGTAAATACCAACTAAGATTAATTCTTAAAACAAAACACTACCACAGCACTTGTTCCTAACAGCTATATTACTTTAAGAAATGTGTCACAATCTTTTCATGGCAGAAAACCCCACAGCTCATGGACTCTGGATTCAGTTTTATCTTTGTGGTAATACAGTCACTTTACTGTGCTCTTTTGCATACTGTAACTAAGCAGCAAATGGGATAAGCATGCTAAACACTTGCTGAAGAGGAGGAAAGTTTCAATCACAATTGCATGGGAAAAATGTCTTAAGATGTTATAGGATCTAACAAAAAGGAGCACTTCTCAGTTATACTGGATTTGAATAATGTACACTATTTTAAAAATAGAATTATTCTTGAATATGCCAGACACTCCCTTCAGAGTGTTATGGAGATTGAATAGGACATTAAAAAAAGAAACAAAACAAGACTGGGGGCATTCCTTGCTTATTTCATTGTTAGATACAGTGCTTCAGAATAAAAGCTTGAAGCTATACAAACCAACAAGAATCCTGTGCACTGGGTTTCTTACTGTCAGGTTACACGGTTGAGCACAGAGCCTTGATGGGAACACAACCAGAATGACTTAAGGTGCAAACGCATCCTAATGTTTAGGATATAGAGTAGCAATCACCAAGTTTGGTTAAAGCAGAGTACTGTCTTTTAGTTTAGGTAGCAGCTAAACTACTGTCACTATTAGAGAAAGAAAAATTGTTCATAATTTGCTAAGAGAAGTATGAATTGAAGTTTCCTTTCAGAAATCAACTTTTTTTTCTTTTTAAAGAGCAGTTGGTTACAAAACAATCTCAACTGTGCAGTTTTCTCCCCCTCCATGAGAAGGGCATGCGAGTAATAACTAAACAGAGTGGATTCAACTACTCCATACAGTCAACTACCAGATCTTATTCTAAATAATTAAAGATTAATTTGGATTGCAAGGAAAAAATGCAAGTCCTAAGCCAACACTTACCTAACGAAAGCAAGCAACTGAAACTCAGTAGGACTGAAAAGAACACTCAACAGAGACCAAATATAGCTTCAACGTATATTCATGGCCTGTCTAGAAATGTCTTTGATGTTAAACCTCATATGGCACACTTAGCATTTTTTATAATTCATTTCCTATGGAAACTAATGAGCTTAAGGGTGAAATTACCTCATTGAAAGTCAAAATGGTGAAGTGTGAAAAAAAGAAGAATGACCTGAAAAGCAGATTTAGAAGCAATCTTTGCATATTAAGCATTGCTATGGGAAATAGTATAATTAGTTTCTTCAGAAGTTTTTCCTCAGAATTGTGTAAGTGGTATTTGAGTTCCAAACATCCTGCAGAAATAAAGTTAGATAAAATAGTTGGAAAAACTGCAAAACTCCCACACATTCTTTCAAAACCAAGAGATTCTTCTTCTAACTTCCAATAATATGACCACCAATGGCTTATTTTTAGAGCAGACTGTACAAAATAAAGCCCCATCCCAACAGATTTTTGTAAGAGGCCATTAAAAAAAAAATCAGAGCATAATTTAAAACTTTCTCTTCTCAAATTCTTAACTCTTTCTTGAATCACTTCTTTCATTATGCTCTCACTGTAAGCTAAGCCACCTGTACTACACAGTTCTACTAGAGGTTAAAAACTGATCTAAAATGGATGTATTTTTTTGCAAGATGGATGAGTTAATGACTGAGCTTTGACAGAACTGATAGAGCATTAAGTAAAAAAAAAAAATCAACAGCTTTCTCATAATTTAGTTACAGGTAGTTTTGTGACACAATAGAGTATAAAATGCTTCAATCCACCAATTTTAATGCAAAACAAGCCTTTTTTGACTACTGTGAGTTCTAAGGCCTATTAGTTTCTCTGATGGCATAGAGAACAATATAGCACTTCTGTATTACTGAACCACAAGTTTTAATCTCTTAAATTTAGTCTCAAGCAGAAATGACAGCTGGCTTAAGAACAGCAGTTCAGATAAGACTACAACAGTAACAGATATCCTGCTTCAATTGCAGGAACAGCAGCAGTGCAAAAGATCCTGGAATGCTAAGCTGCAATTTGAAGTGTAACTCACAGCCTTCCTATCTGCAGTGTCAGACAGAATGAGGGTACAGAGAAGTTCTATTTCCTCAGTGAGAAAAAAATTCTAAGAAAAAGAAAAGTACTATTAATAGTAATTATTTAAAAGCTTATCATTCATACAGATTAGATCATTGAAAATGCAGAAGGTATAAAGATTAACACAGTATGACATTTTCTCTACCTTGCTCTTAAATGAGTCATAATGCTGTCAGTTCAGTCTCCACTGTACTGTAGAAATTTCAGTTTCAGTTCATTTAAAAAAATTAAGTGAACTTGTTTTTCACTAACATTGAGGTACTGTTTTTAAACAGATATTATTTGTTGTAAAACCTGCAGACAGACCCATGATCCTTTATGATACGATGTGACATTTGTAATAAAGTTTGGGGGAGTTTCTGTGAAGGACAAAAAAAAAGACCTTATATTTAGTTAGTACAAGTTCAAGGATGATATTTCACTCTAAAATTTCAACATTCAAGTAACCGATAGCATGACCAATCATGAGAAGAACGGACATCCATACATCCATGCCTGTGGTGAGAGAACATGTCACAAAATAAAAACAGATTACTCCAGTGATTTTTTTTTTAAAGTTTTTTTTTTTAATTAATAACTTCTTAGTTCAGGAAAAAAAAACCCCAAAGAGAACTGGAAGAACTACACTCCACCTTCTTTATAAAAGAACTCTCTCAAAGAGACTATATACTTTACTCACCACTATGTCAAAGCCTATCATAATCACCTTGGCTTTCACAGCATCTACTCTACCACATTTCATGCTCAGCTTCCAAGTGTCTCTTATAAAGGAGGTGGGGGTGTGCTTTAGACAGGTTAAAAAATATGCTGCACCTTTCCAGTATTTAAACAATTACACCAAGCATAGTTCATACATTTATCACATTAACTATCATCTGGTAACCATACATTTAAAAATGTCTAACGTATAGAGTATGTAATACCCATGACAGATACTCTTACTTATGTAAGAGCATATAAAGATCAGGATTTATTCACCCTCCCCATCTGCAAGTTAGTTTCTCATCTAGTCCTGGTACAATATAAATGACAAAAGAATCCCTTCATTCCATTGCACTACCACAACCCTATATGCATAGAAAGGCAGATCAATTATCTGTAACAGCAAAAAAAGTTTTTTGAAGGGAATTTGAAGAACCTCTACTGTACAGGTAGTTGTTAAGTACATCAGTTCAATTTCTTTCTCAGGGTGTTCTTTTTTGTCACATAATATATCCTTACATAAACATAACTTGAAGTGCAAGTGAGGTTGTACATAGTACTGCAGGCATGATTGTTGACCAAAAAAAACAACTCAGCACAAGAGGCTTGAACACTAGCACAGTGACAAGTCTATGCTGAGAGCCCATCTGGGGTGTGGGAAGTGGTGAATGAGAATGCAAAGCACATTTCTGCATATAATGTGCAAAGGCTTGATCTCCACAACTGCACTCATTTTGCTACATGCACAGCCAGAGATGAAAAATGAGATAAAAACAGCTGGGAATGGTTGTCCTGAGAAGATAACAATAACCATTAAAAAAATCTAAACATAAAATACAAATACAGAAGCAACAGAACATTGTTAATAATACTAAAAGACAGAAACGCAATGCTGTTAAAAAGTTTCAAGTATTATTCCAGATCCAATTTCAATCCTACTCACAGGAGAAAATGCCCAGAGATTAGGAAGAGAAGTCCACACAAAAGTGTATTTTTAATAGCATACAGGCATGGTCAGCAGACCCATCCTTGCGGCAGCTATTTTAAAAAATAAAAATCTAAACATAAATGCATAATTTTAATTAGCACTCATATTAAGATGTGCGTTACTGGAAATAGTTGAACTCACTGACGCCAGTAGACACGATGTGCTGCATCATTTGTGCTCCATTATAACACAAGATAGCTGTGTACACTTTTTAATATTGAAGTATAAATCCTACTCACAAAATAAGGCATACTTAAAAAGAACATGGTATCTACAGAGGTAACGTGGTATGCTTTCTTCTCATTCTGTTTCACTCTAAGTATGATGAAAGAGAAATTGGTCCCAGTTGAACTTTGTGAATATTAACTACCAAGTTACTTTGACATAGATTAAATCATATTAACTGGCGGGGAAGTGGAGGGGGGGGAGGAATAGTGTTGGGATATTTTTTGAAGTGATGCATGGGATGTTTCTGGAACAAGCTCTCCAAAAGGCGTGAAAATAAAAGCTATGTTGTTGATGACAGCGATACCAGCGTCCCCCTTCATCGTTCTTACCCCAAGCTAGAAATGCCTCCATATTGCTACAATCTGTCAATTGCTTTCTGAAAGATTGTTTTTTTCCAGTAAAGCTGCTATATTCTGTTTTAAATTATAGCCTTTTCTACATTTTCACCAGTGTATGCATGCTAGAGAACAGCTGCATGGCAGAGGTACATACTTAGCACACAATATCAAAAGAAATACAAAAAATGAACCAGTGTGTCCTACTGGCTGCTGCTCTATGTCAAAAGCACTGTTTGGTCTTCTGATATAAAATACTACAGAAGTAATATTAGCAGAAGGCTGTTCTGCTTCAAGTATTACCCCAACTTTAAATGCAATTTTCAAATTTTTGTGCAATTACTTTTTGTAATTTAATGTGAATAAAACCCATCAATATGACAAAACTAAGAAACTGTACTACTTCCACTGTAACACTGCACATATGGTACAAGCTTTAAGCTAAAACAGTTGTTTCATGGACGGATTTTTTTTTTAAGTGAAGATTTGTGTATTTCTAGCCCAAAGGCCATGAGTAGTGACAAAATAGCAGACCACCGCAAAATGCAGTTACAAATATACACTGACAATTTCCTTCTTAAATATTAATGGCTCTTGAAATAATCATCAGATACTTATACAAAACATTTCTATTTTTTAAGTTTAAGGATTATTCTTAGTTTCTTCACAAGTAGTGCAAATACACTGCTTATTCTTAGGCCTTCCCAAGATATGGCTGGTTTCTGTGTGAGTGATTTCTGCTCGTGTTCTTCAGTGAAGTGACACAGGGACGTTGTAGTCTCGAGAATGGAACGCAATCCTTGCTGGACTTCCTTGGAAAAAAAAAACCTACCTCATTCATTTACAGTTGTCAAATTCTACAAATTAAGAAGTTCATTTCAGATTACCTGATGCAGAAGTTATTGGTTCCCTGCTATGGGAGAAATGAGGAGATCCCCTGAAACCTTAAACTGTACAAGCAGTATGACAAGTTTCTGTCCCCTCTCTACAGACTACAAGTATTCAGTTCTTGAATCGTGTTTGTTCACAAATGTGATTGAATTTCCTGAAATTAAAAGAAGTATTAATATGTAACAAAGTTCTCAGAAATCAAGCAACACAAGAGTTGTCATCTTTCACAGGGTATTTTAAATATTAAGCAGTTCAAAGGAGAACATTTACATACTGACATAGCTGCTTTTCAGAGCCTTTTTAGATTGAACTCTACTAACATGTTACCAGTAGCAGGATTTTCAGCATCTCCTGCCTGACAATTGGTAGTTCTATTATGTACGCAGGAAACCTGTTATTAAAAGCATTCCTCTGTACTGCATACTTCAAATCCAGAAGGCAAGTAAAACAGGAATCAAGAGAATTAATTTTGTCCTGAGAGACAGTAGTTATTTTTATTAAAGCAGCATTACACAGCTCACTAGGGCAACCAGTATTAACCAGTCCACAATACATTTCTACACGATCCTCTTCTGGAAATAAAATAAGTAAGGTTTCTCTCATTCTATTTTATTCAAGTTCAATGGGAATAGCAAGCCTGTCCGCACAAAATTCTGTATAAGGCACTTCTTTCTACTTCTCTAAAATCTCCGGCTATTCATTTTGTTCTTCCTTCTCTTGGGTTATGCATCCCCCAACACATATTGTGAAACACAACTTGAAGAGCTGAGAGCATTTTCTCTTTACTGAATCAGACAAAAGATTAGAAAGAAACCTTGCCTACATAACCAAACTACTTAGCAAAAAAATTTAGCTCAATAAAATAAATTTAAAAAACCAACAGATATCTAGGAGTGGTATGATAGGTTTTGAGGGTTTTTCTTCACCATTTCTATGGATATTTTTTTAAGAAAAGTTAAGCAACAACCAGTGAAGTTCTAAAATGGCTAATGCTGGAAAAACAAGTGGAAAAAACCCTTCTAGATGAAATTATCCACGCAAATATGAATGTAGACAACTGGTGAGTGCTTTGATACTGAGTTAACTCTCCAGCACTTCAAAATAAAACCTCCTGTGGAAAAATAGACAGCCTTGTAATATGAAATTACAGATAACAGCAGAGCTTTGAACTAAATCTACAACTTAAATTCCATATTATTTTTGAAAGGTATTTGGTAAAACTCTGCATTTGTATGTGGCTGGGGGATTAGCATTTGAACTCTTTGTTATTATCTGCTTGAATGAGCCATACAGACTGGTTATTTTCAACCCACAGTATCTGAAATGTTAAAGGAATAATGCTAATTATGCATGCTCACTGCAGCATTAGAAAGATGCTGCAGAATTTACTATTCATTATAAGCAATTTCTCAGTAAGGAGCAACAGCTTCACTGTCTTGAACTGCACTGTGAATTTAGAGAATAACTCCCTGAGCAAGAAGGGTTTCTTCACCCTTCCTGGAACAAGGCAACTTGTAGACTGCCAATTTTTGTTTTATTCTTGAAATTCTTTAATACCTGTTGTAATACACACGCCACCTTCTGCAAGAATGACTTCGCATCAGTTATCGGTGGCTTTCCTCTTTTAAAAAATCAAGGACCTTGTTTTGGATGAATAATTATTGTGAATGACCAGCCACCAGGTTTCCAATATAACATTCCAAACTTTTCTTCCTTCCCCTGTCACAAGTTATTCCCACCAATTTACCTCTTCAATGTTATTGTAGTTTGCTAAAACTCATTTCTCACAGTTCCAAAAGAAATAGCAAAGGGCAAATTATCTGCACAGTTTCCTCAAGAAGCACTCAAGATAAGGCCAAGTGAAAAGCTATTTCAGACTGAGAAAGATATGAATGAAGGAGGAGGTGGGGGTAGAAAATAACTTAAAAGTGCTAGTGGTACCTTCAGGTGTGCATGAAAGGCCCATTTCCAAGTTGTGTTTAAAAACAAAAACCCACAACCCACTTTTGTTTGTACTGCAGCAGTATTCCTCACACAATTTTTGGCACTTTAAAGGTTTTGTTTTTAAGCAAAACCAGCCAAAAACAAAAACCCACCACTTTCTAAAAGGTGTAACTTACATGGCATGATGTGCTTTGACCTGAGTTCGGCAGTTGCGTCCCCAGTAGCAATCAGGACGTGATGTGACAGTCACTGCAAAGAAAAGAAAAAGCTACATTTATTTATTTCTGAAGCCATGTTTCTCAGTGTTCTGAACCAAAGCTTTACTCTTTAGTTTAAGAGATACAGACTACAGTTTAAGATTCCAGGCATATATGTGGATGCCTTTCCATTAAAAAAAAAAAAAAAATCATTAATTTGGGTAATTTGTTATTCTCCCCCAGTTTCAAATACTGAGTAGTCCAGCAGGCTGTTACACTACATAGAAAAGCAATAATGAGGAGAAACAAGGTGAGCTGTCTCATTATGCACAAAAATAAAAGCAGAATTCTCAGTAGTTAAAGATGTAGAAGCTCTTGCTAACAACAAGAACTGAATGAATAAAGTAATGCTTAAAAGTGGAATACAGGAAGAGTTCCTGTTCCCAATCCCAAATCTGCCAAAGGAGGCCACAACCCATATTTCACTTAAATCTAAGACTTCATATAGAAGTTCCAAGAATAAAAGTTGTTAACCGACTCCCTCTGTACTGTGCAAAGTTAACCCCACCTGGCAGTTCAGCAACAGGAATATTTTGCCTGTACTGGTAGGCAAGTTCTCGAAAGCTGCGAAGGCCACAACAGTAGCAAAGCACTGTGTTCCCAGTAATTCTGTAATCTGGAGAAAAATACAGTTTGTACAAAACGTCAGTGTAAGGAATAAGAAATCTGATTTAACAAAAATGTCACGACATCACAAGTTATGTAAATACAGAACATCAAACCTCTCGATTACTCACAGAGTTCTACACATACACACACAAAGAGTTATACGTGGACAAAAGCAAACAAAACACACCTGACAGCATAAAAACTCCTCTTTGAAGAGCTAACAGACTTTCATTTAACATATTCTTCCATGTCAAACCCCTGGATGCCAGGTAATCCTGAAAAAGAAGAGTTTGTTTCATTTGAAAAATCTCAAACATTAAAAAGACACCAAGCCATTAGTTCTCAAAGATTTCCAAATCTAGATCAAACTATGCTTTCAAAATGGGATGAGGCTGTTTACAAATGAAAACAGAATAATAGAATACAATTTTCTTTTAATCTTTCAAATCACCAATAAAACTGGTAGCTCAGTATTCTTCATCCAGAGCATTCTTTCTTTTACCAAAAGAACGTATACAGATTCCACCAGCCACATTATCACTTAACTTACAGCAAGATTTCATCCAGCCTACCTACTTTAGATAATCTAGTTATTATGGTATAGAAAAAATATTTCTAAGCAACACAAGTGAAGCTTAATTTGTCTAGCATTAAAAAAAAATAAATTAACACTTGTTTTCCTGTTATATGCTAGTGAACTTTCTCTAATTAACATCTCAGATTTTGCGATTCAGACTGTAGATACTGGGCTCCCTAACAAGTACTTTGTACAAGGAAAATTCTTTAATTTAGCAATCAAACATACATGAATTCTATAGTCACTTAAATTCATAAATTGTTGCTAGAGCTGTGGCCTTCTTGGCAGCTGCCAGACATATGCTTGAGAAAGTAAATATCACTGTCGTTTCATGAGCAAATCTTAAACAACACAAGTTTATTATTATGCAACATACATAAACATTTGAAAAAATACCTTGAGGATATCTGACTCATAGTGGTTGTTATTTAGGACTCCATCTAAACACTTGTCACCAAGGTTTATTTCTAATAGAAGAAGAAAAGAATTGTTATTTCTTCCCAAACCCTTTGGCCATCACATACATTGACGGCTCTTCTGTTTCCTGAAATAACACACACAGGCTCATGCAAGCACCAAGCACATAGCTGAGTTCTACACATGCTGAACGCACATGTGCAATACATAATTTCTAGTTGCAATCGAAGACAAGACATTAAGATTTCACAATTTCATCTTCAGTTCACAAACAGTACTACTGATCTGCACAAATTAACAGTGTTATTAAAGCACATTCTACAGCCAAGTCCTTTCAACTACTCTTATTTTTCAAAGCATCTAAAACCTTGAGCTTTGGAAGACTAGAAATTTGAGAGAGAAAGCTGCTTTTCCAACCAGCTAACATCAGACATTCAATGCTTGTGCAAAGATATGTGTGGTTCTCCTACTAGGTTGAAATACACCACTTATTTTTTTAATCCTAGAAAGCAATATGCTCAGCAAGTGCTGTTTTCCACTCAAATCTAAGACATGCACATTCAAGAATCATTTATGTTTGTAGTGTGAGGACACATTCTGTGTTTCCTTTTGCGTAACTGTGGTAGTCTAGCATTTCATAAATTACTCAAAGTTTAAGGTAGACAGAAATTATGGCAGAGAGCAGACTCGTAAGAAACATATGTTTATATATATATATTTTTTATATATAAATATTATTATTCCAAAATACCACAGAATGGTGCCAAACAGCCAAAACACGCCATCCGAGTGCAGCCCCAGTATAAGTGACAGAAGGGCTGCAGACAAACAGTACCTGAAAATAGCAAAGAAAGCCTCTGTCAGAATTGCAAAAAACAGTCTCATTTTTACAGCAATAATAGGGTCCTGATAAACTTTGTTAAAGTACAGCTCTCTTACTCAAAAAAGAGGATTAATAAATACATTTTATAAAGGAAGACTGTTCTATGATTTGACAAGAAGACTCCAAATGAAGAATATCAAATAAAATCAGTCTTCAAAATAAACTTCATTTTTGCTAAAATAAAGAGAAACTTATTTTTCAATTTTTTCTTAAGTTAAGTTAAGTTAAGACAACAGAACTATGCACGTACACTGCTGAGGAGCAACATGAGGATTCTGTTCACGCTCTGCTCTTCGGTCAGGCATTGGCTGAAAGCAGCAGGTGCATATTACATGACTTCCTTGAGCAGGACACACATACTCCTGAACAGCTAGGTAGGTGACAAAAATTAGAAAAATGAAAGGCTGAATAATGCAAAGAATTACAAAATGGACTGGAATCCTAGCAAACAATAGACAAAAATCTGAAAGTAACAAGCAAGCTATACATATACATATATATATACACACACACGTAGCTTGCTTGTTTATATAGATATATAAAAAATAAATTATTTCCCTACAAAGATTCTTTACAAAAGCAGAAAAGACTTATAAACTACATAGGTGTGTAAAAATACTCAAATACGCAAAAGAGTTTATGAACTATCAACCATCAGGTGTCTATTTTGGACAACCACACTAAAACAATGCTCAAATTTAACTTTTTTGCAAACATATCTGTGTGAAGAGGTGATACAGTACTATGAGAATGGGCTTCGCAAGGCCAATAGCTCATACACCTATTATCTGCACACTGCTAACAAGACTTCATGACACTGACCTGTAGGAAAGTTGGCAGATGTGGAGGGTGCATCTCCCAGTGCTTGCATTCCTTCTGCTTCTGTCTCCTGGCCCGTGCCAGGCAGGGCTGGAACAGAGTGTCTTCGATACCCTGGGCACTGTCTGCATACTATATATGGCTGACTGAAAAAATAAAATAAGATCATAGGAAATCACACTCAAATGCAAATATAACTCACTGCTATGCTAGACAGAGGGTTGATTATACCCTTTAAGTTCTAATCTAGAATTTCTTCATCCAGTAACATATGCAAGTCCACATAACTCAGTACCTCACAGCTATGAAGAATGCTATAGCTGTAACAAAGAGAACTGCAAAAGAAAGGATTCTTAATAGCTTCCAAAAGAGAACAGTGGTGTGAGTGAAAGCAAGATTAACAAAGCTGGAATAATTATCTACTGGAAGACTTTCTCCTTTCTCCTCTAGACATACAGCTTGCTGTTGAAAAAGAAGAGCTACTTTGGTGGCTAGTAATTCCTCAGTCAAGCATCAGCTGCTTCAGTAGCACACACCTGGTGAAAGCAGGATCCCAGACATTAATTGCAGCTATAATTATAAGGTCATAGACCGCTATTTCTTATAACAAAATCTTATGCAGAAATCAGTTTTCTGTAAAGTAACAGCCACAAAAGGTATTTTCACACATCATGAGATGCTGCTGTACTATTCAGGAGAAAGGTGTTACTCAAACTGAATCTTGATGGGCTTCGAGGAGCTCCAATTTAACATATTGTTCTTGACTGCTTAAGGATGGCCAGTAGAATTGCAAAGATAATTAATGTAAAAATGAACTTCCCTGAAAACAGAAGACAGACTCATTCTGGAAATGATCATGGAAACAATATCAGCAATAACAACGCTCTCAATGTTTTTGAAACTAGTTTGTACATTTGGGCACTCAAGCATAAGCAAATTCAATTCAGTACACAACTTAAATGGACCTACCTGATATCTGAAGATTCGCTATCTACATCTGACAATTCCAATAAATCTTCTGAACTTCCTTCCTCATCTGAAAAAGACCTCCGCACTTTAGGTTGCAACATGTCTTGAGTAATTTTGTTTCTAGCATCCATGCTACGTACATCATCTTCATTACGACATTTATCTGTATGAAAACCAAATTCTAGTTTCACTAGTTTCAAGAGAAAAGCACATGATTCTTCACATTTGTTATTCCTACCCTACTCTTTTTACACAGAGTTCCGGCATCTTCATTACCATAAAGTTTGTTTTTAGATAACAGTTTGAGAAGATTTTTTTTTTTTTTTGCAGTCTCATCAGAGAAAACAGTACTATGAGCATATAATGTACAGATAGATACTTTATTGACGACAGACTTTGTGCATACATCAGATATACAGTTAACATGTGAAATATATCAGATCTTTTACACACACTTGAACTTGCCTGGATGCTGAATCAGATAAGCTTCAACCAAGTTGTTCAATATGTGATTTTTACAGATACGTTCTACTGGACAACGACAAGTTGGACATAGAGAGGACCTTTCCATCCATCCTGAGTAGCAGGCAGCACAGAAAGTATGCATACAAGGCTGCAAGCTGGAAAACACAAACATAACAAGTAAACCCTAAATATATCATCTTTTTAATTTACACTCATAATGGTTTAAAAAACATTTAAGATCTACTTATATAATAAGAAAGACATTAAAAAAAGACTTTAAGGGTTTGTAAATATCCCAAGTCTTCTGGTCACCTCAAACTTTTGTCACGGAACTTATATTATTATCACATAAACATGGTTTTTGTCAGTCATACATACCTTACACAGTCATGCAGCAATTCTTGGCAGATAATACAAGTCAATGTTTCCTCCATCTTATCTGGTTTCACATTTGATGTTTTGGCATCTTCAGAGCCAATTTTAATTATACATTCACTTGGAGCTGCTACTGGAAGATTTGGACAAGCACCTTCATCTACAAAGAGAGAACTCCACAATATGTACATTTTGAAACTTTTTTTTTTTTTAATGTTACAAAATGACTGGAAAGGTGCAACATGAATGCCTTGTTCACTGACAATGGTGCCACTAAAGGTTCCTGCTTTTCACATAATGGTTTCTGCTAATCAAGTAACCATTTTCAATGGATCAGAAACCAAGTAACTGAGAAAAAAGGAATTGAAAAAGGACTGATGACACTGATCTGACTGAATCTGGGCACAGGAAGACAGACAAATAATGTTTATTTATTTAACACAATACTACAACATAGAATTACATTATGAGGGGGGAAAGTTATCTACCCCACACTAACCTAACAGAATCACAGAACTGCAGGGGTTGGAAGGGGCCTCAAGAGGCCACTGAGTCCAACCCCCATGCTAAAGCAGGTAACCTTCCAATCCCTTCTAAATTTAATGAGTGCCTTTGTATTTATTAAAAACTCTGCACTTATTTTTCTTAAGTTTCTGTTCACCTCACTGTGTTTCTATGAAAAATAAACAGCATTAGATTTTTAATTTAAGCTTTTAAAATTAACTTTCAATAATAATATTAAAGAGTTGGTTGCAGAGTACTGCAGCATACTAGCCTCCTTTTAGTTTCTTTTTAGCAGGTTCCAAAACTTCTTCCTCCTCTGTCCTCTGAGAACCCGATTCTGCATTTTCTTTGTCACTGATTTCTGAAGTGATTGCAGAAATTTCAGCATTCACATCCAGCTTTTCATGTTCATCATGAAGTGCTCTTAAGCACACAGATTCTAAGATGGGCAAAGCAGGCACAGGAGTGAAAAGTGAGGATTGTGATCCTGCAAAATAAGAACAGAGAAGTGAACACAGCTGCATAGACATGCAAACACAGAAGTTACTCAAACACCAATTATGCACGTACAATCAATCCAAACATCGGTACAGGAAAAAAGGATGCCAAGGCACAAATAATGTATGTATAGTTACACTACATGAGGAGGACCTGGAAAAAAAGGCCTTTAGTTGTGAAACAGTACTTAAAATCCCCTTCAAAGTACACAGCATTTATTCCTAAGACTATATTATTGCCTTCTGACAAGAATGCCAGGGAAAGGATTTATACAATATTGATCATTATAACAGATCAGAAGCACGCTAAATACTGATATAATTCTTACCAGATGTAGAAGGATTATCCTGTTCAACAGATGCAGACTCATTAAGAGAGGTAGAAGAAGCATTAAAGAGGTTAGATGTAGAAGTAGATGGCTGTGGTTCCTCATAGCAAGACTGAGTAGCTGATGGTGATGAGGTAATTTGGTTCTCATCATTACTTCTTCCTGTACTTGAGGTATCTTTGGTCACATGGCATTGGTTTTCTACATTAGCTTCTACAGCTAGAGGGGGAAAAAGGGGAAAGAAAAAGATCTGTGACAGTTCTCACACAATGGCTTCAGAATTTCAAGGACTCAAACTCTAAAAAAAGCACTATGTTAGTCATTGGAGCTTAGCTAATCTTCTTGAATCTCCAATTACTTCCTTACCTACTGGTTCTTGAGTTGCATCACGTTTTGCATTTAAGGATTCATAAAGATAAGCAACGTCTGAAAAAGAGAAAAAAAAAGTTAAACAGAATTTTTAAATAAAAAATCAACTACCTTCAATCTCACACAAACAAGTCCTACTGCCAGGTGGATGCTTCCCCAGAGCGTCTGACAGCACAACAGGCCAATGAGGGACAACCTCTACCATACAATTTTAATACTCCTACTTAGGAGGCAATTAAGAACAACACAGCAAGATCTTTTCTTCTCAGGAAACCAGGCAGAGAGGCTTTTGTGTGAATTTAACTTGTGCCAGTCACAGAAGCAGAGGCTCAATCATTTCTTACATGTAAAATCTGCTATAAATCATAGCAAACCAAGTTTTTTTTTCCTGATACTTCAGTTTGAGGTTATTATTTCTGAGCTCACCTCTCAAATTCTTCATTCAATTTTAGATTTCTTTGCAAGAAACAAACTCTAAAACGTACAGATTTATAGCATGCTCCAAGTTATATCCAGAAACTAACTTAGCATCTATTAATACAGAACAACTGAATAATATTCCCTTTTTCACCAACCACTTCAGACTAATACATTTGGACAGATCCCCCTATCTTGCTACTTTTTACCCAAACTAGAATCAAATTCAAAAAGGACAGAAGCCCTTTTTCTCCTAAGGTTAGTCTAAACAACTTTGGAAGTACTCAGACCAGCCAGAATGTCAATTCTTTATTTCCATTCTGTCTTTGAAGATGGAGAAGCTGAAAGAGCCAAACTGAATGCTTGGTAATTCAAAACCTTGTTAACAAGAAAAGAAATCTGTACTTCAATTCATTATAAAGTACCTGAAAAATCCATATAAATGAGTTCTTCCAAGTAGTATCAACCACAAACAGTGCCATCTTAAAGAGGATTTATGAGATAAACAAGCCAAACAGATGGACAGATATAGCATACTGCTGCTTCTTGTGACTTTCACATCAGACAGCATAAATCAGCCTGATCTGTCTGCACATAAATTAACAGCAACTTCCTAAAAGGAGATGCATACATACTCTTTCATGGACAGTTAATACGTATATCAATGGATGAAAACTGTAAATATGCTCTTTTATTTTTCCATTAAACATGTTGTATAACCTTATAACCTTAGTGATTCCTAAATTACAGGCATGCGAGGGATGATTTTACTCCAAGGGTACACAAATACCTTTTCAGGTTTACTAATTTTACCTTCACTACTGGATCTTTTCCCATTCTCAGTTACATCTTTAAAAGAATAATGCAACAAAACATCAAACAACTCAGGCAGCAACTCCCTGATCCCCTTCTGATGCCAAAAACTGCTTAAATGTGATATACAAAGCATTGCTAATGACCTTGAGAATTCTGAGTCCTGAAATAAGGGCTGGGTGTGTGACCAGGACCTTATTAGTTATCACTGCATGCACTATTTCTTCCAAAGCTGCTCCTAGGCAGGCTTTGATGTGACAGTTGTCAGACCTGTCCTTGTAAAAACTGGCACATCCACAACCCATTCCATACAATCTTGTTTCTAGATATCAACAAATTATTTGCCTTAAAATGAAGTAACCCTAATTTAACTGTACTGATGTAAAAAAAGACTACACAATTTAAAAAAAAAACAACAAAACAACATCCTTTACTTACTGTTCTCTGGCTCATTTTTTCTGTAAACAACATAGATCACATCTCCAGTTTGTAAAGGGTACGTCTGCTTCTTAACAACTTTCAGTTTATTAATTACTGTTCCATTAGTACTATAAAGAAAAAGATAACAATATAAATGGTTCCATGATTATCTGGGAGCAGGAAAAAAAAAAAATTCAAGATACTTTTAATAAAGGAAACTGTTGGCTCTCCAAGACATTTTAAGCAAGGATAAAGAAAAATGTTCAGAATCAAACCAAAGAAAAAGAGAAAACCTGTTTCAAAGAGAGAAGTGCAGGACTATTTGTACTCCAAAGCTCATTTGCAGCTCCTACTAAAGATGTTGTCTTCATAGAGACATGACTCTTGGCCACTGCCTCAGGAAAATTCAGTGATTGTTACTATAGAAAAGTCTTGGTCTTTTAAATATGAAAGAAGAAAGGACAATAGCATTTCTATTCAAAAAGTTCTAGATTATATTTTCCAATTAACAACGGGAGTCTTCTAAAACATTTTGACACAAAGGAACTTCTGTATAGTAAGGAATCCATGGCTGGTGTTCATTTTGCTTCCTTTTTTGCTTCAAATAGTGAAAAATTTAAATTTCAAGGTTATTTAGGCCATCTGCAACTAAAACCAAAGAAGTCAGGTGAGAGAACTACTATGCACAACTTAAAGGAGAGTTGGAAATAATTATTTTGGTATTTATGAAAGCTCCAAGACTTACGGAAGAAATTAAACCAGGAAAGAAGCAAATACAGAGCACTGCTGTATTAAGATACCTTTGTTCTTTCTCTGTGAGCGATGTTCAACGTGCAAGCTCTTAGCTTTTAATAATCCAGTCATTATTCAAATACTGAAAAATTTCAGCTACCTTGCAATAAGCTTCTTTCAGGGCTGCAGCATTCTAGAACTTCAGATTTCTGCCATTCAACGTCTTATAATTAATACCAAGTATGAAAGAAAAGATGCTTTTTCCCCCTCAGCAATGCACCTCCTCCAAGAAACGACAGCAAACCTTTGCTGCCACCTCCTGGAAGCCACTACTTGTTCTCAGGACACATTCCAGTCTTCCTCAAAAGGACCAGTTTTTACCTAGAGGACAGCAATGGTCATTTAGATATAAGCATCTTTCCTTCCATTCTCCTCATTGTTTTTCCTTTAAAAACAAACTCGAACCTGGGAAAATCTTTTGTCATTTAGCAAGACAAGCAGAGAAAAAACATTGTACTGCTGACCTTTTCAGACGCAAAGCTGAAAGCATTTCATTAAAAAGCTGGAAGGGCAAACAAGTCTTTTTTAATAGCACCAGCATGCCTTGTTCAAGGCATCACTTCTTCCTTCTCCCTCTGAAACGGCTTTCTCTACCTACACAGATGAATCAACTAATCCAGCACACGTTAAAAAGCAACTTTAAGCACCAACAAAGAAAAAACTTTGGGTCACATCAATCACTGCTCCACTAACAAATCTTCAAGCTTCTTTTACAAGTAAAGAAATTATTTAGAGCTTGCTTTTTTACCTTAGGAATATAGATGCTGACTAGCCTGAAAGAGATGAGAACCGAAAAGGCAGCATGGGAATGTCACTGAAAGTTAAAAGCACCAGAAGTTCAGCAATTAAGAGGAAGAAAGAACTCTAGTCATTCTGCCAGAAACTATACTGGTTTTTAACTTAACACTGATGCCAGTGATATTGAAAAGATGGCTATGAGAGGCAATAAGCCAAGTGTGGCATACCTGGAAAAAAAATTAACACCAGCGTGCATCAGAAACCACTCATTTTTGGTCTGATAATAGAAGCTGCAGAAGCAGCTACCCCACCACAAAGCGACTACAAAGCAGCTACGCTGACTCCAAGAAGAGCTCAGTAATGAGTTATGGCATCTATGGACACAAAGTAAGTAAAAATAGATACAATTTATAAAGAAGGGGAAAATAAAGCTCTTCTTAAATAGAGAACGAAACTGAAGGAGTTTTATCTCAGTCAATAATCAAAGGAAAAAAATCACCCCAGATAATTGTTATTCCTTCACTTAGTCTTCCCAGTTTCAGAATTGCAGCATGAGACATCTAACAGATACAGCGACACCCTAGATTAATGCTGTGGTTTTTTTGAATAAGACACGCATGATAAATAATGGCAGTTGTACATTCCTCTGATGTTTCAGACCATAGCAAGGTCCTTATAAGATAAATAATATTTTAAACATACCCCAAATATGAAGGTTCACTTGATACTGAACTAATATTAACTAGCTGTGATACTTTTGATGTGGAGAAGAAAACCTTTACTTTCAGCTGTAAATTGCCTGAGTTGTGGAACAATGGCACAAAAGGTCCCACTGCCACTTCTCTGAAGAGCAGAAGAAGCAAAAGCCAGGTGCTGGCTCTGCAGTCTGATTAATGAGCCATACGCTACCTTTACTTCCCAAATCCAGCAGCATTATAGAGTTAATACAAACAAACACATTTCACTTAGAAGATGCTGACTTCCAAAGCAGATAAATGATCTGTGTCTTGTAGGGTATTCAGTTACCCTTTCCAAAAAAATGCCAGTCTGTTACTTTCTAGTGATTACTAGTGCCCGTCCAGGAAAAAAAAAAAAAAAGTAATTTATGGTAAAACATATGGGTTAACAGTTTTAGAAGTTGTGTACGTGCATAGCATCTTCAACACACTATAAACTGAAATGCACTTTGAGCTTTAATAAGTGTCCATACCACTAACATCCACAGAAACAGCCTGACTGCAAGGGTAAGCAGAACCGAGTAGCAGAAAGGACACCGCAGTCCAATGAAGATCAATCTCCTTTTCATTCACAGAAAGGGAACATCTGCTAGTTTGTCACTTGAGAACACCTCTTCTGCTTTGAAAAGAAAATCTTTCAATATTTAACCAGAATCCTTAAAAAAAAATTATCTAGAAGATGACAAGAGGAGGTCCTTACAAGTTACCTCAGCTGCTTTTCAAATTTCTATTTCAAAATGAAGAATCTTACAGCTGCTTCTACTAATGGCAGACCAGTATCTACCTCAACTGTGTCAGGTCAGTTTGCCTTTCTGTCAGGCATGGCTTGGAAAACAAAACAGAAACATAGACACAAAAAAAGGGGCGGGTAGGCACAAATCCATGGATATTTTATTGTACTATTTGCTAATTATTGGGCTTTGTTACATTACTACTCGTTCTGTTTACTCAATAATTACAAATCCTCTACATATTTGCTCTCATCTGCAAATTTATGGTAATTCTTTCAAAAATAGATTTGTAAACTACCATGGTGGTAAATAAAAATGTTGACCATCTACATGTATTTGATGATTTTCTTTGATTTAGCTACAATACAAAAAAGTCCACTCAGTCCAACTATCCTATGCTAGCTGCCTCCTTCAATGCATTCCTTCTCACCAGAAAAATCTGAGCTTGACCACAGCAATGTTTCCAAACTATTTTCCACTTAACAGCAGCAAAAACTGATGTTGCAGTATTTTTCTGGGACTCTGGGCATCAGGATTGCCAACTCAAACATTCAGAACTCTTCTTTCAGCCTGTTTGATTCTTTAGAGCTCAGCTGATACTCATTGCAATGGTCAAAGACTCACAGGAGTGGAGTCTTCTGCAAACAGACATACTAAATTATTCAGCTTTTTGATTCAGCAAGAGGTAACTACGCTTCACACCAAAACACAGGCAACTAGAACACCTGAATGACCCTAATTCTTTTTTGTCAGCTACAGATAAACATGTCATGCATGCTAAGCAGCTAAGGTAACATGCATGCATACCATATCATGCATAAGCTTGCAGGTAACACTAAAGTAGGGACTATATTTAATATCTAGTACATGTGAGAGTTGGGCCCTTGGGAGGGACCCAGGCAGACTGATAAGAATACTGAAATAAGGTCAAACCCAGCATTCTGCAGCTGAGATGGAACAATCACCTGCAACAGTAAACGTTGGGGACAGATCAGCAAGGGATCTTGGTGAATTTTATGCCTAAACATAAGATCATACACTTTGGATTTATGCCTAGGCATAAGTCAGCAGTGTGCCTTGGCAGTGAGGAAGGCCTACAGCATACTTGACTATATTAAAAAGGGTGTAGTCAAAAGATCAAGTGAAGTGATTAATCTTCCCCTTTGCTTAGAAATCGCTTGCACACATCTACAATATTTCATCTAGTTTTGGAACACCTAGGACAACAAAGGACATAATAAACTTGAGAAAGTCCAGCAGAGAGCCACCAAAGTGGCCAGAAGGCTGGAGCACAAGGCCAATGAGCTAAAGGGGTACAGGAATTGGACCTATTTTTCCAGAGAAAAGGTGGCTTGGGCACCACGAGACCAAATAGCAATCATCCAGTACCTACAAGAAAGATACCAAAACTATGGAGCCAGGCTCTTTGCATAGTCAAACAAGATGCAAGAAAAAAAAAAAAGAACCACCAGAACTTTAATTAAGGTTCAGAATAAAGGTCATGAGATGCTACAGGATTTCCGTGCTTAAAGGACTAGAGAAAACCTAAACAATCCAGTTCAAATAGAACGATGGCCCTTCTTTGACTGAGTTAGAAATAGGTGACCTCCTGAGATAGCTTCCAACATCAGTAATTCTATGATATTCTGTTTTACCAGAAAATTTAGCACAGCCACCAATTAACAAAGCAACAAAAACTTTGCTGAAGGAAAGCTGTCAACTATATTTCATAGATTCTGCCAACAGCGTCCCAGAAGATGCGCCCACTGTTCAATTAAAGGCTTTTCTAGAATATTCTCAAAGCCCTAGGAAGTATACAACACCAACCTGAACTACCAGAACAAAAGATCTAACTGCATCTTCGTACATTTGAAAAAGGAACAGGAGATTCAGCATGGTACTCTATAAAACTTTTCATATTAAATTTCATTGTCATGTATATTCATCAATTTATATTGAATTGTATTCATCTTTGGGTATAGTGCTTTCTAGACGTGAAAAAAGAGGGGAGCTGGCAAAAAAAAGTATTGTTTGTTTCTTTATTGACTGCAACAATGGGGCAGAAAAAGAATGTGGTTTACAGAAACATTTTAAAATGTCACGGATTTCTTGACAAGAAACCAGAAGCTTTCTGCAATCTCAGACAAAAAATCCTGTCAAAAATGAAGCAGATGAAAATGTGAAGGGGGTTACAACCTCCTCCTAAGAAATCTCCTTCTATTCAAATTCCTATCTCAGATTTCACAAAGAAAACAAGATAAAATCCAATGAAAGCCACCCACAAACCCCGCAGTGCTATTTGTACTCCCACAGTAACCTTAAAACTCTACAGGAAATAACAAGGCTAACGTGCCAAGTTCACTGGCCTTCAGTATATGAAGAACTACATAATGAACTTTACACACCAAAAGTAGTTTCACAAAGTTAGCTTAGCTTCTTCACAGGAGTTCCAGTGAGGTATGTGCTTCTCTCTTTTTACATTAAGGACCTTAGTTCCCAACCCTCAGATACAACAATAATTATTCTAGTTAAACAAACCCCAACAAGCCATCTTGCTTTCTCTCACAAGCCCAAAGAAATATCCCAAAGAACTATTACACCACCAGTATTTTCCATGGGATCCTTTGAAGAGGAAAAAAAAAAATACTGGGAAAGCGCAACAAACAATCAAGAAAAACAACCACTCAACAGCTGCGAAAACAGAGAAAGAAAAATGAAGGAAAAGGATTTGTTATAAATGCCTCAAGCAATGCACAAGATTTTACTTCATGGACTAAAGAAAAGATAGTAGCAGAAGTTCAAAGGAGAACCAACCTTGTATCTTCCAATGACACTTGACCAGACTCTTCATCCACTATGATTTTACAGTGATCTCCAGACACCAGCTTGTTGCCAGGGAAAGATAAGTCACAACCTTAAAAAGAAAGCAGATTTTCCAGCATGCTTAAAAATACACATTACACAGACAGCTCAACATTCTACATGTCTATAAATGCACAACAAACTGACTCATGTACATCTGCAATAGTTCAAAAATCCTGCTGGCATATAAGCAGAAACAAAGTCCATCTATGTGATATATAAATACTGCACAGTAGCCCCATGTATCAAGACAGGTTTCTTTCAACCACTTCAAGCTGTTTTAGTTCCCTTTCTTTCCCTAATTTCAACCTCTACAAATGAAAACCAAACCACAATTAGTCTACTCTAGAGCAGTATAAATTCACACAAGTCTGAGATGCACTCAATCCAAATACTGAAGGCCTTTGTCACAGAGCACCCAGCTCTTTCTCACACCAGTATAACACCAGAATATATCTGAGGGAGACTAGTAGTTGATAAATGAGAGTACCATTCCTCTACCTTAAAGCCATGAGACATGGAATCCCATGGAAGTGCAAAGGCCAAAACGTACCAAGCAGCTCACCAGTATTTCCATTCTATTCAGTGAAAGCCTGTACAGTGACTTCCAAAAACGCAAAGAGAACATAAGCAGGACTACCAAAGACACTCTCCAAATCAACTACCGTTTTTCATTTGCACAAGCTGCCTCAGATGACCCGAAAGGTACATTCACGCATAAATGCTCCCATGCCCCAAGCTGAGAAGGAGACCAGGTCTGTTTTCACACAACTCGGGGGGCACGAGGGGCCGCCCAGGCGCAGCTGAAAGACCCAGGCCCGGTACTTTCAGCCCACCTCCGCAGGCTGCGAGGCCGGACCCGGGCCCGCCGCCGTCCTCCACAGCGCGGCCCGTCCCACCTTTCTTCCTGCCAATGGTCCACTCTCTCTTCAGCAGCAGGACGTGCTGCTCAGCCTCCTCAGCACCCAGCCGGGTCAGCCTCCCCCAAGGCTGCTGCCGCCGCCTGCCCTGCTCGCCTCCTTCCGAGCGCTCCATTTGCCTTCACATCTGACGAAAAGAAACAAAGCGAACCCGAAGCCCGCATCGCACGGCGCCGAGGGGCCCGTTGGCAGCCGGCTCGCGCTCCCCCCGGCAGGCCGGCCCCAGCCCCCAGCCCCGCCGCCCCTCAGCCCCCCGGGGCTCCCGGCCCTGCCCGCTTCCTTTTGTGTGGAGCGGCAGAGCCCCCTCCTCTCCCCTCCTTTCCTCTCCCCACCCCTCCCCTCCCCTCCCCTCCCCTCGCCCCCCGCCGCCTGCCCACCCCCTCCGCTCCCCGCCGCCCCCCCACCTCAGGGCCGCTCCCCGCCTGAGGTGAGCCGGGCCAGGCCGGCCTCCTTCTCCCCGCTCACTTCTCTCCCCAACTTTCCGCCCTCCGCCCCCAGCGGGCTCCGCTCCCTCGGCGCAGAGCGGTAGCAGGGGGCACCGCGCCAACCCCCCGCCGCCTCCACCCGCCCCTTCGACCGCGGCGCCCCCTCCCCTCGGCCCGGCCCTTACGCCCAGTCCCGCGGCCGAGGCGGCTCCTGTCAACAGACATTGCCACCCTCAGCTGATCAGGGCGGGGCGGGGCCCTGCCTGCCATTGGAGGCGGTGCGCGGCGGCCATAGAGAACGCGGCGGCGGCGGAGGCGGACCTTCCGGCGCCCACCACAGAGTCACGCCTGCTAGAGCGTCGCCTCTTCCGCGGACGCCGGAAGGATGAGGGCGAGGTTAGGGCGCCGGAGACGCCTCGGCGGACATCTTGAGTGTGGGCCGGCCCGCAGGTGGAATAACCTGGTGGGCGCCATCTTTGATGCGGGCAGGGTGGGAGCGTCTCGGTAACTTATGGGCGGCGACACGTGGCTGAGCTGGGTCCCGTGGAGTAAACAATACGTTTCGTTTAACTCTTCGATACGTACGAGTTGTTCGCTTGCAGTGGTTAAATAAAAGCATACTTGCTGTACTAGAGAAGTGGTGTAGAAATAGTGTTTGCACTAATGCAGAATCCGTTCCCTTTGACAGAGTTTGTGCTCAGAGAGCCCCAGCTGTAATCAGCGAGGAAGCTCCGACGTATCTGCCCAGCAGGGATGGGAGCAAACACTTCCAGAATCATCACTTTGCTCTTTGTTACCCCCCACACCACCTCATTTTTATGCTATTCCAAAGATCATAGCAAAGTACCAAAGGTTTTGTTTGGGTTGGTTGGTTTTAAATCTCTGCTTTCTGATGTGAGGTTTAAGGTTGTAGTTTGGGCCCCGCTTTAAAGTTTTCTTCTACAGTTGTGGGAAATTGATGAAAAAATTCCAAACCTGCTCAAAAACAAAACCATCAAAAATATTCAAAGGAACAAGAGGAAGGCGTTGCCCTGGTGCCTGCCTGCTGGCAGCTGCCTTCCTTCCAGTGGCTGCATCATTCTCCTGCTTGGAGCTCCTTCCTCAGGGTCTCCTGAAAGATGTCCTCTTTCTTACACATCACTCCTTCTTTCCTTGATCTAACCTTTGAAGTATCACACAACCTAACTTCAGTCCACTAACCTAACTGCTTCCTTGCTCCCCAGAAGCTGTCAAGACAGACAGTCCTATAATTTGGTGGTCTTTCATGGTCTTGCATAAAGCACCATCACCAATACCACTTGTTGGTCAGTCTGCATACCTGTCCCTTGTTTCTCTAGATCTGATTCAGATTTTTTTTTCCTAGAGCATTCATACTCACTGTACCACAATCTCCGGCCACTTAGAACCCCTGGTAAGGACTTCTTGGACTGATGATTGCTGTCCTTGCACACAGCAGTAACAACATTCTGGATGTGCATTCATTTCTTACATTCATGCAAAGGACTTGGACAGCTTTAAGAACGCCAAAATAGAGCAGGAAGAAGCTGAGATAGCCCAGATACTGATGGTTAGCTTCTTACATTAGTCATGCCATACAAACAGATGCAGAGAACAAGTTGCTGCCCTCTCATCCCCCAAAAGATTGAGTTTCTATTATGAAATATTGAAAATGAAAACAAAACACTGACCCCCCAACCCCCCAAACATTTGCATTTCTTTGCTACTTGATGCTACTTGAGTGCGCTCAGATTTTGCCTTCATTTTGACCTTCCCAGAAAGCCGTGGATCCCTTTGGCCACAAGAGTCTCACAGCAACACTGAACTGTGTAAGAGAGCCCTTCAGCTCTATGAATACAAGCAAAATTATCAGTTCTACCCAATGCGTAAAGCACAGTATTACTTCACAGTTCTCCATCACATGAGCCTCAGTTCAAGAGAAATCATAAGCTCCCATGTAAGTCAAAAGGGATGCATGTACTTAAAAGCTTTGCATTATTGACCTTCAAGAATTCTTTGGGGCCTGTCTGTATTCTTTACAAAGTATTTGCCTATAAAATGCCCTTCTTACTTTTAACTTAGTTCTCACTGAGGACTAGTGCCTTTTATACACTTGAAGAGAAGTTATAAGTGGAGGTTACTATCACTCAAAAGCATTTTCATAGCACTTCATTCTTATTACTGCTCACAGTTACTAGTCATTGTTATCTCTGAGAGGCAGAGAAAAATACCAGCGCATGGGAGATGCAACTGAAAGCCCAACAACCAAATCTTTTGTGTAAACCACAGCATTAGCTAAAGGAGGAAGTTGTTTTGTTACATTGAGGCACTGAGAAAACATTTTCTAAATATTCCTGCCAAGAGATCCCTTTGCAGTCACACCGAGGAATTACTGCACCTTGGTGATAGCACAGTGCAAGCAAACGATTGGTTCAGCTCCTGCAGCTCTCCTGTACTATGTAAAAAGGCAGCAAGTGAAACACACAGCTAGCTTAACGAGTCCTGTGTGGATGGGAGACTCAATTAAAATTAAATTATACATCAAATTAGGTTTTAAATGCTGCACAGCTTAGCCAGCCAGATAAATAATAATTAGAGATATACTGATCTGCTGCTCTGTGCAGTTGAACAGCAGACTGCTATAGCTGCTTTCAATACACACTGACACGTCCCTCCCAGCTCAGGGTGGTTTTCATGGCATTCCAAAGAAGCCACCCATGAACAGACCACTTCTGTACCAGACATTGCTTTCAGCTGAGCTTAATAGACAGGAACTTTCCTCTAGAGTTTGTCTTTCCCACCTCTTCCATCAGTTTACTTTTCCTTAGCAATGTACTTTCCCTCTCCCTTCTTTCTGCAATCCAAATCATTCTATATGGAATTAATTCTCAGGCTCTGGATGGTGCAGACAGCAGACTCCCTAGGAAATGCAAAAGACTTTCCAGGCAAACAAAGTGAAACCAACACACCAAAATCACGCATGCAGGAGCTATTGAAACACCACATTTTCCTGGAAGAAGTCCCTCCCATCAGGGACCACGACTAAGCTTTGTTGCAGGGGCAGAAGGAGCATTGAGGAGACTGCTGTATGCCCAGCTGGCAAGCACAGACTGAAATAATGCAGTTGTTCACACTTCACAGGTTAGCTTGACTGGATACTACACCCATATATGGCCCTTACAACTTCACAGCCTCCTTTTGAAGTTGTTTGTAAATGCAATCAGGTATTTATTGATGTGAGCTAAATAATAATAGTAATATCAACCTTGTTTATTTTTGCTTTTAGAAATCACTGACATCCAATTATTTTGTTTAAATCCTATTTGCATTTAAAGCTGTGCAGATACATAATTTTTGTCTTGCATATATATCTTTTTAAATAGAGACTGGAGGGGCAAAACAAATAAAACGGTCACCTTTGACAGTTTTTAGTTTCTGAACATTTAAGTCTGTAGCTAATTCTGAAGCCCAGGATGTGGTCATTTCTGTCCAACACGGGAAGTAATTGTGGCAGGCTCAAGCTGACTCTTTGGAGGTTGCCATTTATGGATGCCATTCTGGGTTTCCTTTTTGACTGCTTAGGTCTCCAGCACTTCCACAGTGAGAGTCTTAGACTGACACGTTTAGTCTAAGGAGGAAAAAAATTGCCTGCGTCATCTCAGGATGAAAAACTGCCTACAGATAAAAATGACATGAACATTTCTGCAAAGGCCCCTCTCCATAGATAACTGGGAAAATTTAGTGTCTGTTTAAAGCATTGGTTTGAAAGGGGATTTTAATTAGTATTTTCTTCCTTCAAGTGTTTTCATACATATTTCCTCCAGGGGGTGCCAAATTTACACCACTGGAAAGTAAAAATGTATAAATGTAAATGTGTATAAATGATCCACGCAAAGGACATAACTCCCCACGCTGTATGTGTCACTGTGTCTTTGAGCAATATACCATTCCAACCAGAGCCAAAGGCACCAGTGTTGAGAATGAAACTTCTCAGCTGTTCCCTCACGAACGGTCAGAAGTGCTGCCTGGTCCTACAATTAATGTCGAGCGCATTCCTGCCAAGTTCAGAGAGAACACATCCCTTGGAAAAGAGTTTTCAGAGTGGCTGAGTGGAGAAATACATTCATCTCATCCTCTGAGAGGAAGGGCCTCTGGGGAGAGGAGAAGTTACAGATGTAGTCACAGCTGCATGCAATTTCAGCTAGGTTATGAATAAGGGCAGAAGCCCGAACATGGTTATGAAAAGGACACAGAAAATCTGAAGAAGAGCTGGCCAGGAGCGTCACTGGGTTTTCTATAGGTCTGCAGGGAATACCAGCCCCAGGTAGGATGTCTGTAAGTCCATTAAAGCAGAGATGTTTCGCTGGCTCTGAGAACAGAAATTTTGTTTTGAACGAGTGGCCAGTATACACTCACTATACGAGGAAATTGATCTGAACACCACTCCCAGACTAAGCAGTAAGAGAAAAAGAAAACTGAGAAATAATGTCATAATATATATGCACATTTTCCACATTTCACTGCTCACATTTTTTCTGCTTTTATCTACACAGCAGTTAAAATAATCACACAGTCCAGATACTGTGAATCCTTCACCCACTGCGTTAGAAATATTACTAAAATAGTGCCTGGTTATCTTCTACTTGACAGTGAAATTCTCTACGGGATAATTACTAAAGTAAAAGTATTCTTGAGGACTCCAAATCTGAAAGACAAAACCCGTAATATATTATTTACTTTGTCCTATCATTTCAAAGTGTAAGTTTACTTCTTTTACTTCAAGAACAGTTATGGAAGCCAACACTATGAACGTCACTGGGCCAGAACTTATAATTATGGACATTGTCAGAATGGAAAAGTCTCCATATGTTATACTAATCCAATGTTGGACAGCCTCAGATGCAGGGCTTTCATACTGCACTGAATTGCAGAAGAGATGCTCACAATTCCAAAAATCACCTACATTTTTAGCTGCATTGTACCAGTGGTGCCACTGCAGCTGCTGTCAGAAAGCTTCATATCAGCTGAAAATACCTAGTTTGCTCCAAAAGTACTGCCTCCCATTTATTTCCATGGGAACTACAGCAGACATTTTGTCAGACTGCCCCTCTGCTGCCATCTCTTGCACAGCAACAAAACATAACAGGATATTGGTGGGAAGGTTCAACCTCTATCATATCACCACATCTGCCTCTGATGACATGGGCCAAAATAATCAACTAGGAGAGATTACTTTCAGGGCATCCCTTGTATTATTACTTATCCAGACCAGGCAAAGCTTTGAATTACTATGAAAGCACAATAAATTCACGAACCAAAGCCTTGAAAGCTGCAGGTAATTTGTTAACCACACAGAGAATGGTAGCAGCAGGCTCTGGAGGCAAGGTTTTCCTGTGCCTTCCTCCTGGAAAGAGGCAGCTGAAAGATTTCAACTCATTTGAGAGATCAGAAGTATGCTTTGGTATACCAGGTACACTTCTGATATGCCAAAGTACGCTTCTGGTATACAAACTGTACTTCTGATCCTTCAGAGTAGCTCACCCATCCAGGAACTCTGCCTTGCAGATCTCCTCTCAGTTGAGCATCTTTAACATGGACTGTATGGTTGCCATGTAGCAACCCTAGCAAATACTGCTTCTGTTACAGAGGGGACAAATAAATTGTCATTCTGGATATGGAGAAAAGACATTTGGAGATAGGAAGAGTAACCAAAGGAAATTGAAATGATGGGATGCAGGCAGTTCTTTCCCCCTAGATGCTGAAGTGGATCTTTATATCAGAGTGGGACAGAGCAGCAGGTTAGGCAACATGCAGACTAGATGTTAACTGAAATTTATTTTTATTTTATGCAAATATGCAGTGCAATGATCTTTAAGTGGACATCAAAACAAAGAAAACTAGGTGAGAATTAGATATGGACTGCAGTACATGGCTGAAAGTCTAGCCATTGTTTTGGTAAGTGGTAGCATTTTCTAAATTACATCATCTTCAGAACAGGAAAATGGGATTAACAGAACAATCTTTTTCTAACTTCCTCTCAGTACCATATGCTAGAGAAGCCTTATTATTTTTATTTTGCATTACCTTTGGAGACACAGGCTTACATGCTGGTCTGGTTTACAATGAGATGCCTCCAGAGAAAGGGGAGAGTCCATCTTCTACCAGCTGTACAAGAACAAAAGGTTCCATAATGTCCTGTCTGGCTTATTATTGGCAGGGATTTAAATCCATCAGCACTGGAGGATGGGAATAGGCCAGCATTGTTTTTTTGCTATTTTGATTTATTAAAAATCCCTGCTGTGGACATTAAGAGGAAATTGGCCATAATTCAGGAGCAGTGGTTCTGATGGACAGCAAGATGGAAAGTTTCATATTAAAGCCTTAGGAGGCCAAAAAGAAAATTGGAAATCTGGAAGTATCAGCTGATGGGCAGTATCTTTTCATTATAAAGAACACCAAGCTCTATAAAATTCTTGGCAGGAGGGATAAGCGCAGAATCAAAACAATGACCTTGAGATCAGTCCCAGTCTGGGCAACAGTGGGTTTACAACAGAAGCCAAGTAAAGGAGAGAGAGAATAAATGCAAGTCAGACATCAGCTTCAACTTGGACCTTGTTCTGGGCCCTCCTGTTCAAAAAAAGTGTCCACATTTATAGTTTCCTCCTGTATGACAGATCAGATACAGGATTTTCTCTCCCTATCCATGCAGTTAGAACTCATAGCTACATTCTCTTCACTTTGAATAACCACTGCTGCATTATTCTCACTTCTGTTTTTAACCATTCCATGTCTCACCCAATTCCTTTTCCTAACCAGGGCTCTGCTTAGACCAAGTCACTTCCTATTTACATCCTTCCTTCCATTCAGCATTCTCTATTGCAGCAAAGAAAGCTGACCAACAGCAAAGTTATGGGTGGGAGAAGACGCGGTACTCCGCTGTTGTACAAATACTGGGGCTAGAAAGGATAAGGAGCTCGACCTCCTGCATTGAGTATGGCGTTTCTTACTAATAGCAACCTCTCAGCCCTTGGAGAGGTGTTGATGGTGTCTAGAAACATACCAGTTTTCATTGGACAGAAGAATTTGGTACATGAAACAGTGCAGGATGAAAGTTGATTTATGTATGTGTTTTATCCCACATTTCCTTCTAAGCCTGAGCTCAATCCAAAGGAGTTTTATTGTAGATCCTGATGTGATTTGATCTAGGCTTAGAAAAACCAAAGAACACGTAGTACCTGATAGCAGAAGCTCTGAAGGCAACTGGTTACAATTTATGAGGATGCCGGAATGCCCACAGTTCCTCATCCAAAGCCAGTGAGGTAGGAGGACAGTGTGGGTTTTGGTTCACCTTTGTCACATTTTTCTTGTCTATGTGAACACTGACCCCACACACATCCTACATTCAAGTTTGAAACTGTAAAGCACTGGAAGTCACAATAACTCCCAAATATTTACCTTGATGTTATTCACTTATGGCATTCTCATCTAGTACACCACTGAGTACATAGAGGATTAACTCAAGAGCTCACCTAAATCATTGGTTTCCAGCTCATGTCCTGCAGAGTCTGGGAAGCCCATGGAAAACTACAGTCTGCACAAAGTGGAGAAGAAAAAGCAAATTCATTTGTGCCAGACACCATGCTACATGTGAAATTCCTTAAGGAGTCTGCATTACTGCTGGAAAATGTAGGGGTCCACAAATCACAAAAGACTGAAAAGAGACTGACCTGAATCTTCTCCTGCAGGAGCAAACAGCCTAGAACTGCAGCAATATGAGAACTTGGGGCTAAGCAGCAGCATGGCAGCTAAGCAGAACAAAATCTCTGCAGCTTCTTACAGATGAAAATGGAAGTAAGTGGGACAGACATCTGTATAGCTTTTGTAAGTATTTGTTTGGAGATTAGTGTTAAAATAGACTCAAAGAATAAAAAGAGCAGCCCCTATCAATGCTAACTAAAGTAATCTTGACAACAAATTACTTATGCAACATGCGTATGTATTCCTCATACAGTTTGGCCCTGAACCTCCACTAAGTTGGAAAAAACCAACCAAAAAAGCAACCAGACAAGGACAATCCCTATTAAGGTGTCACAGAGTTATTTTAGTGGATTCTCTGGAAATAAGCTCGTTTCTGTGCTAATTTTTCTTCTGGCAGAACCAATTCATCCTCGGCCTTTACAAGCCAGTCTTTTACATTTGATTGAAAATTGGATTTGGGCCTCTGGGGATATCTCATGTCAGCCTTCCTAATGTCGTGCCAACGCGAAGACACAAAGAGATAAAAAGTCAGTTTCACTTAGAGTTTCCTTTTTCTATGTCTAGTCTGAGTTTTCACTCTTTCACTTTTGCACTTTGGATCTGTGTCTTCTTGTCTTAAGTCACATTAAGCGAGAGGGCAAGAGTGTACTAAGCCAGCCTCCTTGGTTTATAGGCAGGGTCACTAGCACAGCTGGAACGCGTACTTAAACTTCGTGGTATCACCTCATAAAACGATCACATAGCAGACAAATTTTAAGCGCATATTTGAAAAGCAGAAACTCTGGGGTCAGGGTGATGGAGACCAGAGGAAGGGTAAACGTAGGCTACAATGAGAAATAATGAGACTCACTTTGCTGGAGGAAATGGACAGACATTAGCATTTCAATAGAAGTCAAACCATTTCATCCAATACAGGATGTAGTTCCCTGCAGACCGAGCGAATACGATCCATAACATCTGTGTTCAGCACTGTACTTTTGAAAATACCACATTCAAACTGTATGCTGCGCCCTACACGATCCCTCCTGCCTCCTTCCCTGGCCCATCACGCTCACTTGGAAGAGATGAACTAACCAACTGGAAATGGAACACAAAGGAATAAGAGTGAGAACACAATCTCTCAAAGGTACAAGGAAAAACAGCATGTGGGCAGACAACTTGGGGCTTCCATAAAACATACAGAGGAAGAACAAAATAAAAGAGTCCTTGGACAATAAAGCAAGTTCCAGATTTTTCTGACATCTGATTTTGCAACAATCAAGATTGCATCATTTTTCAGGGCAATAATACACATTATTTTCTAGAATGCAAGTCTACTAAAGCAAGCACCATTTTTTGCTTTTGCATGTGATAGACCAAAACTGGGTTCTGTTCTCTTACAGAGAACAGGGGAGCAAAGTGCTTGCTGCTGCATCTTCTTAAGTAACACAGTCTGCATGTAGAATTAAGATAGGGCATAGCCAGTCTCAAATGACACAACAGTGAGTAAATGCACGGTACACCAGTGAGCATAAACACATAACATAACACCACGTACAGTTTTCATATAATGAAGCTTTCCTATCCATGTAGATTCATACTGCTTTCCTGGGAAAGTAAAATGCTATGACCAGGAAAGAAAAATATCAGCATTTCCCAGCCTGCTGTCCTTTCATCCGTGCCTCCAGACCCCTGCTCCCCTCATCACTGCAGAGGAAGCTGCTCTGTGCCATGGCTCACTGCTGTCTCATTTAGCGTATTAGATCTCTCAGAGGTGGTAGAGAAAGTATTTTGTTCCAGGTGCCATACATGGTGACTGAGACAGGATTTTATGCCACACACAAAACATAATCTTTCTTCCACATTGCCTAGCTTCTTAGAAGATAAAGGAAGGCCTTATTTTCACTTCTGCTCAGTTTTGCAGAAGGCTGAATTTTCCTAGGTCCTGCTTCCCTCTTCTGTTTATGTCTCTAATTTAGCGCCTTCTATTTCCCTGTTTTCTCAGCAGCCACTACCCAACAGCACGTCCTCCCATCAGCTTAACATCCTACACCAGTGGAGCTCATGTTAAGTAGTTGATTGGATTCAGCTGGGTCTGTCTGCACAGTAGGAAGAGCTGGCAGCCCTTTGAATACAGTTTCTGGGTGTCAGTCTGGATGTTCAGATCACTCCGTTGCCAGAAAAAGATGCATCACATTTTTCATTGCACTTTTCTTAAATGACATTTCCTTCCTTCCAGAAAGTAAATGTCCAGGGGAGGTAAATGAATTGCTTTGTATATCTAGAGGATCTCCAAAGCCCTTGATCCAGGCTAAGTGTATAGGAATGAAAAAAATAACAAGGAGAGGAATGGAGGAAGGAATTTTAAATACACTTTCAGATCACAGCAAAACAGTAAAAGAGCTAGAAAATGGAGGGATGGTGAAAGAAAATAACCGAGGCACAAAGGTAGTCCAAAATAATGCAACTGCTAACTGGGAAAATAAACCACCACAATACAGAAGAACTTTGTGCAGTAAAGAGAGCTGACGTTCAGCAAAGCTGAGAAATTTTAATACTGATGTGTAAAATTAAACCGTGACAGCAGAACAGGCGAGAGCAGGCTTATCTGCAAGCGTCACGTTACCTCCCCTGGGATCCTTACCTTCCCCCTGGTGCTGCTGTCAGATTCTCCTTCCCCCTCAAATCTCACTTGACCTGAATTCTCATGATTTGACTCCGTAATCCTCTGGTTTCCACTGTACGCACACAAAAAGATTATTGTACAAAAGCGAATTCCCAGGGCCTTGGGCTTTGCTTTCCATTTAGTTAAAGAATTATCCTACACTAGTTTAGGTGCTGGGAAACTTGTCCTGTAGATTATTGCCTACAGGGCAAATGCTGTGAGGCTGCTAACGAGAGAACAGATGTTCGCTGGCTTATGAGCCTTGCTGCATGTAAATGTCTTCAGAACAGTGCTTGTCAATAAGCCTCTACGTAAGAATCACAAACCTTATGGACAAAATTCATCCCCAGTGTAAATGCATAGGCTTAGGCAGAATTATACTGAGGAGGAAGCTGGTCCTCGATCTACATCAGAGAGACAGTATTTAACACCTTGTGCAGAAGCTGAGACTGAACATCATGAAAAGCTAACACTTCTCAAACAGGACTTGCCTCTTTCTGAGAGAAGAATGCAGCTATGATTTCTATTGTGGCACAGCAAGCCTTGAACAAATGGATTTCAAAGTCATACTGATATTGGAGGAAAAAGATCCTCTAGTAATCACTTCAAGCTAAAATTTTCGTTGCCCCAGTAAAAGGGTGCTCTGTTTTCAGGTCCACAGCTTCACTTGGTGGATGTTGGAGCAGCAGTTCAATGGGCTGTAGGTGAAGTGCTCTTTCAGCCCTCTGGACCCACGCTAACTTCCAGCCACCAAAGCAGCCCATGTTTGCTTACTGCTGCCTGATGAACCCGAACTTCAGAGCATTGCAGGCTGAGGAGCTGACTGCATTGGCTGGTGCTTCCGAGCACCTCTTTCTCCATGAGCTCTCTGGACAGAAGTTCAAGATGCGTGCAGAAGATGTTTACCTACCGGCTTTGCCCCTTCCTTCCTGACGTGAGCAAGGGCTGATGACCTTGCTCTGCACGGCAAACTTCAGCTGTACTGGGCCAGAAAGCCACGAGCTCCCCGATCAGAGATGGCCACCTTCATCGTGCAAGTTTAACAGCAGCACGGTGTCAGTTGCTTGGTGTAGTTTTCAGGATCCAGCAGCGAATCCTTTCAGCTGAGCGTGCCGGCCAGCTCTGCGTCTTCAGCAGAACAGCACAAGATTTACCAGCCCCCCCCTCACCGCCTGAAGGTTCTGCGGCGAGAGGAAGAGCCGGCCGGGCAGCGGTGCGGGAGCGCTGGGTGCCCGCGGCCGGCCTGCTCCTCTGGCACTAGGTGGCAATGTGGGTCTGCGGCAGCCTCGGAACGCGGCCACGGGGGAGCCTGTGGGGGCGGGTACCCGCGGGCACCGCTCCGCATCACCGCGTCCTTGCGAGCCCTCTGCGTCCCTCCCCGCAACACCCTGCACCTGCGGCGGTGTCCTAGACAAAACGTAGAAAGAAACGCTCCCCAATGGCTTCGCTGCCACCAGCCACCTCTCTTCCCAAACTGGATTCGAGCCATCTCTGGGAATATAATGGCAGTGGGACTCGGCGCGCCACGCATTCCTGTGGTTGGGAGCTCATGCTGCCGCCAGCCTAACCCACTGCTGGGACACACCAGCACCCAAGGGAGGCCATGCAGGGCATCAAACCCCATCAGCAGGCTTTGTGTCGTGCCTGTGCTGTGTGCCTGAGTTGTCCAAGCCGTGCACAGCTGTGGTTCCACATACAGCTCTGCTGGGAAAGCGCCAGCCTCACCACCATCCGAGCTGCTGCCTTGGGCTGTCTGCAGCAGCCTTGCCACTCAGCAGAGAATAGAGTTACCTTTTCCGTGTCCTGATTAACGTTTCTGAGAGTTTGTATCCGGACACTTCATTAATTACCTTCCATCTAATGGCTTTTTCTTAAGACAACGCATTCTTGAGAAAGTCACTGTCAGATCCTTTTCAGCTGTTGCCTTTGTGTGGAGCTCGGTCTGTCAGTCAGAGGTAGATCTCTAAGAGGAAATTTGACAATGAACGATGAAGGACTGCCTCCTGGCACACCTGACCTTTGCAAACCAGGTGGCCTGCTGCTAGGTTTCTGGGTATTTGTTTGGTTTTAAGCATGCCATGCTATTGAGCACACAGTGCTTCTGTTTCAGTCTTTGTGGGCTCATCTCTGAGCTCACACCTTACTGAGTGCTGAATAAGTTCTTTCCTCCATAGAGGTTATAACTGGGCTGCACCTCTTACAGCTGCCTGCACCACGCGTTACCTCTGTGCAGCTCACACTGCCACAGTCAGCATCTTGCAGGGGGCATTGCAGAGCAGGCAGTGTGCTCTGCTGTGCCAGGGATTCGCCATCAGTTCCCTTGTCATTCCTGATCTGCTGTAACACAACTGCTTTCAAGATTTCTATCTCCACTGGAACATCTGTGTTTTGGATTAGTTTTCCCAGACTGGTTTACTTACAGGTTTTTTTCCACATTAAATCTCAGTATTTTGTTCTTTCTAGTCTATCTAGGTCCTTTTTTTGGTATTGTTCCTCTGGGTTCATGTGGACTCTCCCCATTTAGCACAGTCAGCAAAGTCCTCTGGTATCCCAATTCACTCTATTAGTCTACCAATGAATAATGCGTTCCTGGACGTCCTTCTGTTGCGCTGCACATTCATTTCTTGCAGTCCTTTGTTTACAGTTCATGCTTTTCTTCATCTGAGCGACTGTGCCGTTATCCATGAGGATTTCAGTCAGTGTTTCCTTCAGACACACATGAAAAAGCTATAAAACCCCAAATAACTCCCCCAGTCACTCTGCTTATCAGTCATAGTTGGATTAACTTCAGAACATCTTGAGACTTCCCTCTTCTTATTTGTTTTATTTTACCACATGTGAGCTCATGCTAACTCACAGACCACTCCTGAACTCTGTTTGGAAGCTGGTTGGATATATAATTTCCACCCTATTTTCTGTCTATATAACACCAATTTTCCATTTCTTGTCCTTTAATTCATACACATATTGCTATAAATACACCCATCAAAGGAATAGCAGATTTCTAATTGTGAAAGTCATCTCTTTCAACAAGAAGAGGTGAAGCAATGAATGACTTCAAACAGCTCTATTTTACCCGCATGCTGAATTCACAATGGAAGCACAGCCTGCACCCCCAGAACTCAGCCCTGCAGGGCCCAGGCTGGCCATCCTTCCCTCAACCACAGCAGGGCAGGCAGTTGTTACCTTTACAATGAGGCGATTCACCAGTGAGGTCCTCACAGCCATCACAACAAAGTCCATCCAGTTTGCAGCTCTCCTCTCAGGAATTCTGTTGCTTCACCATCTCTGTGATGTGGGTCACATTTTTCCACTCATGCTGTAGTGGAAAAAGGCACTTAGATGTCCCCAGGATCCCTCTGTCCCTGGTTGTTTTTGAGCAGAGCACGGAATCAAGCAGCTCAGCTCCCACCGTGCTTTTTGGGTGGTGTGGTTACACAGCACTGCTCCATGGCCACATCAGTGCCTTCCAGGGACTGCAGCTGGCTTCAGATGTGCCCTTCACATAGCAAGGGACAGAAACGTGCATCTAAAGGCCTTGTTGACCTGATACTGACCTTCAAGGTCAATGTGCTTTAGCACACAGCTGTTCTCCGTATCCTCCCCCCCTTATCCCCTTTATCTTTACTGGGGGTGATAGCAACAGAAAGGCACTATAGAAATTTAACATTCAGTGTGATCATTTGCAACAGCAACCAACAATCACCTGTGCTCTGCTGAACTCTCTGGAAGCCTCTATGGACCAAGGCAGTGCAGCACATGTTCTCCTAAGTCCGTCTCCTCTCCAGGCTGCACAAAGTGCCACAGGATGAGTGCTCCATAGCAGCCCAGCTGCTGACTGGCTGAAGGTGGGGGTGGGAAGTTCTCCCCTCATCAGCCCCCACCTGCCCACTTTCTGCTGGTAGAGCTGAGTGCGCTCAGCTGCCTTCCACCTCCATCCTGATTTGATAACTGAGAGCAGGGAAGGTATTACTTAAAGAATCTGGGTGGTTGTTTGCAAAATAAACAGGAGATGAAAGGTAAGGCGGTCTCCTTGGTGCATAATTACCCTAAATGAAGGTCTGTTTGCTAATACTGTTGTTTTGATGTGCTAAATAGTTTAGTCTTAACACTCCAGTAGATACTATAACTGTAATTCCCAGTGATGTCACACCAAGATTAGGAGCTGTCGGGAAGCAAGAAGGGAAAGATATCCATGGAGAAGTGGTGAGCAGGGAGGCTTAGCTTCACAGGTGGCTCTGCAAAGCCCCATGGGGTGATGCTGCCAGGCAGGCTCCTTTGGGGGCACCTCCTGCTTTCCTACCGGCTTGGGCCTGGAGAGGTGCTGAGAGCTGTGCCTGCTGTGGTGTCACCTCACTGAATCACAGAATGGCCAGGGTTGGAAGGGGCCATGAGGATCATGAATCTTCAACCACTGGCTACATGCAGGGCCACTGACTTCCACATTTAGTACCAGACCAGGCTGCCCAGGGCCCCGTCCATTCTGGCCTTGAACACCTTCAGGGATGGGGCATCGACAACCTCTCTGGGCAGCTATTCCAGCACCTCACCACTCTCATAGTAAAGAACTTCCCCCTGACATCCAACCTAAATCTCCCCTCCCTCAACTTAAAACCATTTCCCCTTGTCCTGCAGTTATCTACCCTTTCAAAGAGTTGATTCCCCTGCTGTTTACAGGCTCCCTTTAGGTACTGAAAGGCTGCAATGAGGTTGCCTGTCTTCACAGGGGAGGTGCTGCAGCCCCCTTTGTGGCACCTTTGTGGCCCTCCTCTGGACCCTCTCCAACAGCTCCCTGTCTTTCTTGTACTGGGGGCTCCAGACCTGGACACAGTACTCCAGATGGGGCCTCACAAGAGCAGAGTAGAGGGGGACGATCACCTCCTTGTCCCTGCTGGCCACCCCTCTTCTGATGGAATCCTCCTTGTCCCGCACAGAGCGGCTGAGCACAAGCAGGGAGCTCTGTGCACGCACTTTCCCAGAGCAGAGCTAATAGAGCCTGACAGGGGGTGCTGGCTTTTTCAAGATGAAGTCTCCTGGGGTGTTACCAATCCCCTGGAGGCGCCATTAGCTCATGATAACCACACCTTTGAAATTGTTTTATTGCTTTAATAATGTGGTGCTGATGGAAAATGGGGAACATGCCACATTTATTATTTATGCTGGTAAAAGATGAAAGTTAGCAATTAGAAGCTTTAAACCACAGGTTCAGCAGAACTGCATGACTTGCATTTGTTCCCTTTCAGAGTACCCACCCCAGCTCGGGAATGCCTGCGCTGCCCAGGTTTGTTCGGTTGGGCTGCCTACAGAAAGCACTCCAGAGTGGCAGGCCAGCACAATTAACGCTGCAAGGCAGATACGCATCTCAGCTGCGGGGATGGGCGGAGATTTCCTGGTGGGGAGCTGTTGGAAGTGGAACTGTGCTTTATGATATCTGAGCTAATCTTGTGCTGTGATAATTCTGTCTTACTAAAGAACTCGCAGCCTCTCTGTGCGGCACAGTCATGCTGTGGCAGCTGCTGTGTGCGTCTGATCCAAACTTGCTGCTTCCCCACACATTTAATTGGTAAAATTTCCTCCTGTTTTTTATCAAACAACAACAACAACAACAAAAAGCAACGTATGGAAAGTGAGCAGGGTCTCAGTCCCCAGGACTGCAGCTGCAATGTCCCTGCTGCCACGCGGCTGGAAATCGCTCTGTCAGCTCAAGGCGATGTGAAGAGGATGTGTGCTGTACTGTATGCATCGTGACATCTACACCTGGAAGGAGCAGCTCTGCTGAAAGAAAAGCAGCCCATGCAGCTTGTGGTAGAGTGCAACCTCAATCCTTTCAGAGCTGCAGCACCAAGGGCTGATCCCGTGTGCCAGGGAGAGGGACTGGGGCACCACAGCAAATCCGGAGGAAGAAAGTTGGGCTTATTGTAGAAGAAACTTGTCAAGAATGCATATGGCCCTGCTTCAAGCTGTAATAGAAGCTATTTCACTAATCTGCCTTGCAGCCCACTTTCTCATTCTGTGTGATCTGTCAGTGAGGGTGCAAGCTTGTTTGATCGTTTCACCTTAGGATCAAACGAGCAGAGGGCTGGCTGGGTGTTTTATCTGCAGCTGGCAGAAATGGGAGGTGAGGGAAAGTGAACGAGTGAATTTTTATTAAAAATAGAGAGGTTAATACACCCAAATTTAATTGGAATTGTGCAAGCAGGCGAGATGTGTCAAGATCTGAATTTGTGCATAGATTATGTGGCTGTCCTACATGCTGCATGCTGAACAACTGTGGCGTGACTGGCTCAGCCTCGTACTTTGGTCCTTACTAAGAACCTTCACACTGCTTACCGCTCCTGTACATCCTTATTTCTTCCCCATTTCCACCCTTTGCCTCATTGTACCACTCCCACAGAAAGGCTGCATGGGTTAGAAATGCAGCAGGAATCTCCTGCGCAGCCTGGCTTCCCCTGAGCTCCACCAGCCCCAGCATCACACTGCCATTCCATGCCCTCCCTGCAGCCTGGCAGCAGTGCTGTTCCTGATGGAGGCGGCTACAGGCCCTGGGCCTGGCACTGGGAGCAGTGTGCTGTGAAAGGAAAGAGCTTCTGGCTCTTCTCACGTGTGTCTGGGGCAGAAAGGAGGTGTAGTTTAGATTAGAGCACTGTGGCTTTTTCCGTGTTTATCAGTGTAGGAGTTCTGCTCCATGTAGCGTAACAGCCTCAAGTCTTTTTAAACCCTGACATCAATATGTGGCGATAAGATAACGCTGGTTATCCTGTACCAGTTGCTCTAGATAAGATAAACCCTTTTATGCTTGAAAACAGGACTCAAAGTTTCTCAGTGTTTTCTTTCCCTTTTAATTTAGCAAACTCCAGAAACATTTTATTTCTAAGGGAGTGGTATTTATAAGAGCAGATAAAAATAGTATGTATCATAAATACGACTTTGCAAACTTGCCCAGAGAACATTAAACATTTTCTTCCAAAGATTAAATAGAAAGGATCTTGTAGGGGGTAGACTTCGACGTCTTAAAAAAATCATTGCCTTAATTATAAGCTACAATTACTCCAAGTAAATGTCGTGCCTACACGTGTTTTGTCAGATATTTCGGCAGCAGTGGACGTTAGTTTTAATTAATACGAAACCACTTCTGCAGAAGTGTTGTTTGGGAGCGCAGAGTGGGGGATGTGCATTTTGCATGCGGTGCTGGGACCATCTCTCTGCCACAAACCCACAGCGCTTCCTCGCCGAGTGGGGAACGCATCTTCCAAGAACCCAGAGACACGTTAGTTCATTAGCAAGTTAAAGTTAATAACTGGGCCCTTTATGAAATTTAGCACTTTAATCTTGTTTGTCCCAAACGATTTTGACAATGGAATAACAGACTCTTCACGTTTTCCATATAATTAAAATTAATTGAAATGATGTGCATTAGTTGCAATTAAGCTATGCAGCTAAGAGCGGTTGTATCTAATTGCTGTGATTACATAGGCTGCACACAAGCTCAAGTGACGGAGCGGAGTTACTGTGACAGGAGGGCCCGACTGTGTGTGAGCGAGGGTCTGCTCGCGGGGGCCGGGGCTGAAGGGCTGTGCTGCTGGCTGGGCTTCCCCTGCCCTTATGGCGTGCTGTGGGTAATGATGTGGGGTCGTAAGGGTTGGGCTGAGGTCTCTGTGGATGCCATACCCATGAAATCACCTTTTCTGTGCTCTGCACAGGCTTTCCTGGGTTGCATCTTGAAAGCGCAGCTCTAATTGTGGATTTCCTGCATGTATAATGCATGGTTTGGGGAATAACTAGTCCCTTCTATTATTCTGTTTGTTTATTTGTTTCTGCTTTTCAGTACCTTGTGAATATGGAGCTTCATTTCATGAAAATCCAAGGGAGAGTTGTTCGTAAGCTTTTTGGGATGGGAATAAAGCCAAAGATTTCAGCTGATGCTGCTGTCAGCTGCCCTCCCTGCCTGTAGTGTGGTGCCCTGTCCTGCCCATGTCAGAGAAATGGCTGCTCCAGCAAGGCTCGCCCTTCGCAGCACAGGGAGTGGAAGGGATATGGTCTGGTCTTGCCAGTTGTTTACATGCCCACATCACAAATAAAGCAAAATGGCCCCACTGAAGCATCTGTGTGGTTCATGAGCAGCAGGGCAAATGTAAAAAGCCTGTGCTTGGTACATGACTGGCAACAAAGAATTACAGACCACCTGAATTTCCCTCAGAGTGCGCAGGGAATGACTGACAGGGCTTCCAAACAAAGCCTGCCAGAATTCACAGCACACAGAAACCCTTCTGTTAATTAACAAGGGATTGTGCTTTGAGCAAGCGACTTCTGGACTAATCCTCCCACACTACAGCTCTCCCTATCCTGGGGAAGCTGTGCTGAACAAGCTCTTCCTGTTCCCATACTCCAAGCAGTCCCTGTGGGGACGCAACCTGTTGGCACCCAGCTTGGGCAGGGCCTGCTGGTTGCCTGTGTGCCCTGCAGGACATCCCAGCAATGTACTTTGTGCAGCAATGGCCTCTCAAGGCGGGTTCCTCCAGCTGCCATGAGCATTAGCAACAGAATTGAGAGAAAAAACATCTTCTTCACACAAAGTTACCAATGAGTGCCCCTCTTCTACCCAATCTGTGTGACTGCCATCCACTCATCCCATTGTGGATGAGGTCAGGGTAAGGCACTGGGGAGACCATGGGGCCCCGTGTGCCAGCACTAATGGAGCTGCACTGACGTTCCTGCAGCAGCAAAGCAGAGACTGGAGAACCCACTCCGGATGGACAGACCGCGATGTTGGCTGTGGCGTAGGGGAGTGCAGGGAAGTGAGAGAAACCATTAATGTGTTGCAACATTAGTCACGAGCCTGGGGACCTGTTACAGCAAATAAAAAACCCACACAATTTAGCCAAGGGAATTCAGCCAAAAAAAGTCTAAGTTTCTTTTTTTTTTTCTTCCCAACATAATAACTTTTTACTCCATTTAACCTCCAGTTCAACCATCTGAGTAGATAATAAAGAAGTACAGCGAGAGCAGGAATAACCACAACTGAATAGGAAGGAGAAAAACAGTGCTCAGAAACATGCAGGCATGTTCACAAGCGGCTCATCCAGACACCAGAGCAAAGGGGAGGCAGGTCAGCCAGGACAGAGCCTGGGCTCTGCAGGGAACCTGCCTGCATCTCCCCTCAGCAGCAATACTGTGCAGCACCAGCTCTGTGTGCAAACACGGGGCACTGAGATGCTGTACTGCAGCAAAAGTGTAGCTCTTGCCATTGCCTGCTCAGGTTCCACAGCTGCACAGCAGAGCTGAATCATTGCTAGTTAGGCTTCCTATTAAACATGTATCTCCTGTTTTCCTCATGATGCTTCTTCATCCTCCCCAGAACATCAAGCCATCGTCAGAAGCCACATCTCCTGGCAGGAAGTGCTGAGCTGCTCTCCAGAAGTCCTCCCTGCGTTGTTTGGAACGGCGCTCTGGGAGCTTTGTAATACTCAGCAAGTAAGGGTCATGCTGCAGGTCAAACTGAGGCTAAGCTCTATGAGAATCATAGGGCAATGGTTTTTCTCCATGTGCCTGTGACACCATCAGTCCACAAGAAGGTGACACACAGGGGACATCAGTGGGACCCCAGCCTGTGGGTTTTCGAGAGCAGTCACCTGTGTAGGAAGCAAAGCACCAGCTCAGCAGCAGGACTGCTGCCAGTTTCATGGTTTGGGTGATGTGCAACCCATCCATGGGCATCCTGGGGCTGCAGAGGACATGCGGGGCAGGACAGAATGGGGCGGCAGAGCAGAACACAGCAGGGCTCGCTGGCTGAAGGAAAGCTCCCTGGGGCCATCTCCTCCCCTTGCCAGGCATGCTTGGTTTCACAGGGCTCGAGACATGGGCAAGTCTCAGGAAATAAATGTTTTAAGTCTCTCATTTTATTGCCTGCAAAATAGCAGGAGGCTTTCAAAGCAACAGCAAATCTTGCTTTAAAAAAAAAAAAAAAAAAAAGAAGTAGAGAAAATTAAAGAAATGTTTTCTGTCTCAGATCCAGCCCTTTTCACCTCAACTTTCCATCATGGTACATAAAATTTCTGTATATTCTGGCACTGCAGAGTAATAGCTTTTCCCCTCTTCTCTCCTTGCATAGCCCAGGAGCTCTGAGTGAGCTTTAAAAGAGTTTTGCACAAACACAGAATGGCCGAATAATAGAGCAAGAAAACAGCATTAAACTTTGTAGACAATCAACTTTATTCTGTGCACAGCAGCTAGTTTCTCCCGCTCTCAGCAGAAATAAAAATTTACAAGTGCTCTGGGAAAGCATTAAAAACCAAACACGTCCAGACAAAGTCTGGTGTGAACTGCTTGGAAATAGATCTGTGCATCAGCTCAAGGCTCATTCCAGGCATGCTGGCGCTGCCCAAAGCAAATACACCACAAGTGGTCAGGGCAGGGTCTGAGGGCTGCGCTCACCTCCAGCCATACGCGTACCCATGAGAGCCAAGTCTCTTCTGGAAACCTTCTTACCAAGAGCCCTTTTGGCATCCCTGACATAAGTGACCACAGAGAGGTACTGAAATGTCTGGGTGAGTGGATCCTCCCCGCACCGGGAGAAAAACTCAGCTACTAAGGAGGAGGGATCAAAGACATGAGGATTGGACGCACTCGCAGGCACACACGCCAGCCCTTTCCGTAGGGAGCACATTAGGTTTGCAGTACCCCCTCATTGCACCGACTGCCATCTTCCAAGCATAGCAAATAACATTTTCATAAAGCACCGCTTTTAATCAAGCACAACCTCGCTGTCCCCAGAGGAGCTATCTGGAGCCTCTCTTCTCTCCGCTGCTCCTCTCTGCCCCCTTTTAACTCCTCTCCCCAGAGGTCGGTGCCTGCAGCGAGGAGGGCTCAGTGGGCTCCCTCTGGAGCTCATTAGCACGGCTCCATCACGGGGCACCATGGACCCGGCTGTTGTGTGGCAGTGCGCTGACAACCCCAGTGCTGATGGGGAGCACGGTGCGATGCCCGCCTGTACAGCCTGCAGGCCCTGCACTTACATAGTGTGTGAGAAACAGTGCTGTGGCAATGCAGACCTCTCCCAGCTCCAATGCTGGGTAAGGCTGACCCGGTGCCTGTGGCTGGCTCTGGACAGAACCCATGGGATCCAAATCTCAGGGCATGAGGAGTGATGGGAAATGCAGAAGATTTGAGCTCTCAGATGCAAACGATTCATTGTGGCGTTTCTCAGGCTGTGCTGATGAGAGGAATCGCTCCTCGCCAATGAGAAACGCTGCACTTTCTTGTCAGGGAGAACGCAGCCCCATTCCCTTCCCCCATTTAATAATGCACAATTTATCAGGCTAAATTGGTGAGCGCAGCAGCAAGCGATTCAAATCAACTTCAGCAGCTACGAGCAATCACACACACTTGAAGAAACCTACTTACACCACTTTCTGCACAACCCACAGAAAGTCGCTTGGAATGCAGGGCAGCAGCCTGTTAATGCTTGAGAAAAGCCATTTAAATGCACCTCTAATGGCTGATTGGGACTTCTATAATGGAACTCGGAAAGGGGATCTTTCTTTCAGGCTGGGCACCTCTAGCCCCGCTCTCTTGCTGCCTGTGGGAAAGAAAACCCTTTTGGAGCAGCAGGACTCCAACCAGGACATTGCCCCTTACCCCGAGGGCTTTGCAGCCCCCACAGCACCCTTGGTTCAGAGCGTGCTGCGCTGTGGGCAGTGGCACAGCCGTGGGTGGCCGTGCAGCCGTGGGGCCCCGCACAGCGGCTGTGGGGCCAGGAGGGCCGTGGGTGCCTCGGGAGAATGAGGCCTGTCCTCCCATCCTGCTTTGTAGCAGCCACTGCTGTGCAGAGATAAAAGCTTTTGTTTGCCTTTTCTTTCCTACATTCCTAATCTCCCTCCGCGCTGGGCTCCCCCATAGTCCATCAAGCACTTTTAATCTCTAATTGCATATGACGGATGAGCCTGAGCTGCGTACACAGCGTTGCCAAGAACCGCTTTTTCAGAGCCTGCGCTCGCTCCTTAGGCCAGTCATAACACACGGCAGGACCATTAAGGGTTTATAGTTTGTATACATAACACCCTCGGAGTACCAGAGGGTGGTTTATCCAAACAGAAAAGAATTGAGATGAATGAATGCAGAAATGACTTTTGGCCAGGAAATACTTTAATTTTAATTAGGGGGGAAGGGGGCGAGGGAGGAATGAAGAGGCTTTCTTCTCTCACAAAAGACAAGACTAATGAGTTTACAGCTGCAGGCGCTGACCTTGGAGCATCCCGTATAATGCGAGCGCTGAAATGTTTGGATGTGATGTTAGACCTGATAACCTCGCTTCTCAAAGGAAGAAATAAAGGGAAAGGTCTGAATGGGGAGGGATTCATTGCACAGGGATGTATGCACGTATTTATTTATTTTTCCCCTCTCCTTCCCCATTCAGCTGCCTTTGGTGACACAGCCATTCACCCGGCTGCCCAGCTTATTTGCACGACCACCATCTATTCTGAAGAGAAACCAGCCAACCGCTGCAGCGTTCCCAGAGCCCACCTCCCCCACACCCAGAGCCTCTCTGGCCCTGCAGCGGAGTTTCGGGCTCCAGGCAGCGCCCCTGGGGAGCCCCGGCCTGACCCCACTGAGGAGAATGGGGCCGTGCAGCAGCTCAGCACTGCACCGCACTGCTTGCCAGCCAGGCGGGCTGGAACCACAGCGCGTGGTAGTGGAGCAAAACAGCATCGTGTTTCCTATTAAAAGTATTTTGATGATGATGATGAATGTCGTACAGGGGCTGTGATTTTCTCCTGCCTCACTCTGACATCTCACAAAATAAACAGTTGTTGTATTATCCCCTTGTAAATGAGACCACAGGATTGTAAACTTTAATTTGTTACTTTTGGCTGCTCGCAGGTTTGGCAGACAATTAAACCAATTCATTAGTTCACAGAGGCACTTTTTTGGCCACGTCTGGCTGCGTGAAGTCATCCAGTGAGCATACTGGCTGCAGGCTGCACAGAAACCATTCTGGAGAGCTTGGAAAAGTTCGGTTGGTGAAAACTCCTCAGGACACGGTAGGAAAAGCTGAGCTCTTGAGCAGACAGACCCCAGAGCCATCCTCACACACCAGGTGCCTCCTCGGACGGCTGAGCTGTGTCAGTGCTTTCTGACGCATGGCCTGCACAGCCCACGAGATCTGCACAGGTTTGGCCTCCTCAGTGCTACCGGCTGAGAATTCAGCTTTGCCTTAATCTAAAATAGAAGCTGTAACCATTTACTTTATGGTACTGTACCACCTCTTCTGTCCAAAGGGGCTTAGTGCAAACCAGCAGCAGGTTGGGTTACTTGTCAGAAGTTTTTCACACGTTGTAGTATCTGACATTCATTAAACAAACCAGAAATCCAGAGCCATCTTAGTTTTGGACAAAACGACAACAACAACAAAAACAAACACCATAAAATTCCTCCTTTTTCCTTTGTTCTCCCTGCAGTGCTTGTAGAAGACCTCAGCTCCTGCAACTGAGGAATCATCAACACAATCAGGCACGTGGGGAGGCAGGTGGTTGTCAGTGGTGTGCACTGCTACTTGTGCATGGCCACAGGGCAGGAGATTGGCTTGTGTGCTTCTCTCCATCCGAGAGCCCCCAGGGGCTGACACACAGCTCATGGCTTCCTGTGCCCTCACGGGTTTGGTGGGAAGCTGCGTATCAGTGGCGAAGTGCATCCCTAAGAGCAGGCAGGATGTTGGCAGCTTGTGGGTCATTGCAGTGAGATGCTAAGAACACAGATCCCAGAAAGGAACCGACTATGCTTTTGTTCAGTTTTCTTCCATGTTTTCCATCTGTAAATACAGGAATGAGAATTCCCAGGTGCTTATTTTAGGCAATAAAACTTGCTATTTAGGGAACCACAAGATCCTTTTGTTAAAAATGAAGGAACAAACCAAAACTGTACCTTATAACAAATCATCTGAGGATTCATTAGACTGTTTCCTGCACCCCACGATCTCCTGGGTACTCCTGTTCCAATGGCTGGTCCGTACCTGGCTGATGAAGGGAGATCACACATCACAGCCCCAGCAGCACACTGCTCAGACAACTGCAAGAGCCGCCATCCCTCAGTTCTCTCCTGAGCGTGCTTGTAAGCAGAGGCTGCCTGAGGCACCTCACAAATCCCATCCTTCGTCCCACCATCATTTGCTTGCTATGACCCCCCCCTCCCCCCCAGGTTGTCAACGACTGAGGGAAGTCCCTCAGGAGAAGTCTGAAAGTGTAATAAAAATGGCAAGAGCACAGAATGAAAGTTCAACGGCAGTAGAAATGCATAAACCCCAGGAAGTTCTGTTACAGGCCTTTTGAACAGAAGAAGGCTCAGCTGGGGTAGCTTAAAGGAATAGGGCTGAATTAATTAGTTTCCCTGTTTAGGTAATAATACCATTAATCATGATGAACCGTTTTGTGAGAAGGCTGATATCCAGCCCAGCGTAATTCCGCAGGAATCCCACAGCAGCGCAGCGTTATTGATGGGTCATCCTCTGAAAGCGTTAAGAGCAATGCCTCCTAATACAGCAAATGGCAAACCACTGACGTGCCTTTAATATTCAGACTGCCACATCATGATGAATTCCTCCAGCACCGCCATGGCTGCAATAAGCAATCCTTCAGGAATGCCACGGTGGCACGGCATTGATTTAATGCTTGCTTTCCAAACCTTGCATGGGCCCAACGCTTCCACGGGCCACGGCCCATGCTTGGATTTGCTGCAGTGTGCACTGACAGCCTGCGCTGGGACGAGGCAGCTACGGACTCTCTGTCATAGAGGTTAGGGAGGCTGATTTGGTCAGGTCTGCCTTAGAGGTGATGTCAAGCATGATGGTGCATCAGACAATGGCAGAGGGGGAGAGTTACAGCCCCTCAGCCAGCATGACTAACGTCTTTATGCTGACTGCAGCACACTTTGCAGTTCCACCATGTGTTGTTCGTTCCTCCGATTTCAGCTGGGAGAGCAGGTGCTGATTTTTAATGCCTATTTTGTCTTAAGCCTCCTTTCATCAGATTCAGGACCCTGCTATCTTATTTCATTTTATTTTTTATGCTCGGTAATTTAGTCACACACAAACTTAAGAACAGAAGCCGTAACATGCTGTTAAAGTGCAGTCACCCACTGCTGAATCAGCCCCTGAGGGCTGGGGGGCTCGGGGCACCTCTCCATGCCCCAGAGATGTCTGCTCTCAGCCTACGGGAAGAGCTGGGGGGAGCAAATAGAGACGCACGTGAGAGCAGCTCCCGGCGGCCCTCCCGCAGCCACAGCCCTGTTGGTGAGCGGCTGCACAGAGCCTGGCCCTTCTTTTCCATCCTTCCCACCATTCGCACCGGGAGCAGAGACCCACAGACCAAACTGAGCCCCAATCCCAGCACCAACCCCGGCTCCGAGCCGCTCCGCTGGGCAGCGCTGGGCACTGCGCACAAACACACCACTGCCTTTTTCATCCAAAATCAATGTTGTATTTATCTTCATTGATCTACAAGGAAACTGAATGTTTAAAATTACAGGGGGTGCAGGGGGGAGGATGGGGAAGGGGGGGAAACAAGAGTTACAGAGCCAAGAAAATAGTAGCGGATGGCTGAATTAACTAGAGAGAAAAAGCCCAGGATATATAAAACATGGACACTGAAAAATAAAATAAGGGAGGGGGGGATGGTACAGCAAGTAAAACATGGCAAAATTTACATATGGATGAAAAGTAAAATTGGAAATAAAAAATAAATCATGCCAAAAAGCAGTTCAAGGCAGAACCACACTGAAACAAACATTTGCTTATGGTCTTCATGTACTATAGATAATATATCAGAATTTCTTTTTTTTTAATCAACCATTAGACTTTTTTTTTTTTTTGCACTCCTAAAATTCTACTTTGTCTTGTATACAGATTCCAATAAGAACACTGCACAATTAGCACAAGGGGTCCACGGAAAATTGTCCTTGCTTGCCAGCGATCCTGCCCACAACACAAAAAAAGAGAAAAAAAAAAGGAAAAAAAAAAAAATAAGGAAAGGGTCTGCCGCATGGTACTGTGCCAGTTCCATCTGCTTCTGCCAGCTTGAAGAGTAGGAAACCAGAATTCCCTTCCAGGAGCGTGTCTCTCTTCCCTCGTCGAACTGTCCCTTGTGTTTGTACAAAAAAATCCAGTCTCTTTCTTTGTGAAACACAAGCCGCCCGCTTCCTGCACATGCCGCTGCCATCAGTCTCCGTAGTTGCGAGTTGGTGTTTTTGGGTTGTTTGTTTTTGAACCTTCCTCCCCCCAGCATCCACTACGACCTGCCTCCAGGTTCTTGCATAGTTGAAGTATATATGCCGTACGTAGCGCTCTGAGTGTGAATTTCTGACTGTGACAAGAGTATGAGTTGTAACCATGTTAACAAATAACCAGAGTGGTTCTAGAAACCATTTTTATAAAGTCTACCTATGTTAAGAATTTAATATTGGTGTACATTTATATTAACAGAATATTTACAGTTTGTTTTCTGTTTTTTGTTGTTTTTCTTTTGTTTAAAACAAGAAGTCAAAAAAAATTCCTCTTAAATTTCTGCATAATATAATAAGGCAAAAAACAAACAGTTTTGTACATTATTATTATTATTAATATTTTAATATATATCTGTAACTTCGGTTCCAAAGTACCAAGGTAAGTGATCGATGGGCCTCAGAAGGGAACCTCACAGTGGACTGTAAAACTACAGTATTTCCATAAATAATACTTTTAAGAAACCCTGGGTATTTTTTTCTTAAGGATCTGAGGCCTTTAAAATGCAAATTTAACTAAAAACAAAAGCAAATTTCTTCTTTTTTTTTTTTTTCCTAAGTGAATAAAGAGCACAAAATTAAAAAAAATACAAATCCATTAAAAATGTTTCTCACATTTGGGAAAAAATGTACAAACTTCTTCTTTTTAACTTTTTTTTTTTTTTTTTTTTTTTTTTTTAGCACAGAAACAAAAAACGAAACCAAAAATCAATACCTATATATTAAATTCCCATTCTCAGCAACCTTCTTGTTGGAAAGTCTGCACCCCCGACCCCATTATTTATGGAAATGTGCTTAACTTCTACAAATTTTACATTAAAAAAAAAAAAAAGTTTTACAGCAGTGCATTTTGTAAAAGGTTTTCTGTGGTTTTTTTTTGTTGTTGTTGTTGGTTTTTTTCTGTTTGTTTTTTTTTT
>JAPSGF010000064.1:1562627-1654073 GCA_035772895.1 Perdix hodgsoniae
GGCGGGGCGCTCAGCGCCGCGGTCGGAGGGTTCCTGTTCAGAATCCCGTTGTGCATGGCAGTGGATGGACTCAGTCTGGGGTAATGCATCCCGCTCAAATGAGGCATGAAGGATGGCACGTGTGCCAGGTGACTTTCGATAGGGGACGAGTGCAAGTGGTGCATTCTGGCACGCTCAAGTTCTTCCCGTAAGTGCAAGCGCTCTCTTTCCTCCACTTGCCGCAACCGCTCCTGCTCTCGGCGCGCTTCCAGAAGGTTCTCGTGGTTGTAGTCGTGCGGCTCCCTGTCTCTGTAAGAACGCTCGTGGTCATAAAACCCGGAGGTGGTAGGGAACCTGTGGATGGGATCCGTCCGGAGCTGGAAGTCCATTCGACGGTGCAGGTCCAAGCTCCGGTGGTAGGCATCCCGCAACGGGTCCCTCATTGGGTCCCAAGAAAATCCAGGATGTGGCAGCCTCTCTCTTCCTGACAAAGGATTCATGCCGATGAGCGGGGTCATCATCCTGCTGCGGTCCAGCACATTCATGTTGTTCATCTGGTGCACGCTGCCCATGGAGATAGGCATGGAGGCTGCCATCGAGGGAGGCAATGATAATCCGTGCAAAGTGGGGGGCGGGGGATGCTCCACCGATCGGGAGTGCTGCGAAGGCTCAGAGCCCACCACCAGCACGTCGCTGTCTTCCTTCCTCTCCTCTTTGACCTTGATGTCATTTTTAATCTTCTGGAGGTCACTGGGAAGCTCTGTCTTTCTCTCCATGTCCTTGCTCATTAGATTGGTAAGCTTCAAGCTCTCACTTAGTGCAGGTTTGCTGTATGGGGATACAGACTGGATTACTGGCTTTGTGTTGTCCTCAGAGGGTCTCTTATCATGGCTTGGAGTTTCCTTCACTGGGGAACGGCTCTCTTTAATCTTGTGTTCTGCTATGGGCGGCTCTCTCAGCCGGTCAGGGTGCTCTCGCTCGGGCTCTTTGGACCTTTCCCTTTCAGCAAGGCTCACCTGCCTGATGGGATCGCTGGAGGTTTGGCTGTTGCTGCGGATGAGATTGCTTATCTGATGCGTCACTGGAGCTGATGCCGGCGAGGATCTGTTTGAATGTCTGTTTTTATCCATGAGGTCTCTGTAAGAAAAGTGCAGATACATCCTTGGGTTTGTGCAAACAAAGATACACGTGATGCTGGACATGCATAGTGCTGTGCCTAGCTGCACCATTTTAGATTGCTCAGAAAATGATTTGAAAAGCTCTGCTAGCATCAGCTACAGCTGTGGAATTCCTGCAAGGGACAAACTACCTGCCTTAAGGTAATTCACAAGGCTAGTTCACTGTTCACTAAGAAATGAAGAAGTACAGATGGCTTACTGCTTGTTAAAGAAGGTGGTTACTTTGTGTGCATATCTCCTGCTGCCAGACAATTTCCTTGGCTACAACTTTCTTTACTGCATGGATCCTTTTCTAGAGCATGGATGTAGGCACACAAAACAGAACTGTTTTGGAAATCTATGGAAAAGTATGCAGGTGATTCATGAGACAGCCTCAACAACTAGAAGCAGCTACGAGATGATGATTATTTTTCTGTGGAGCTGCAGTGAACTGTGTGCTGTTGGCATTCTGTCAGTTCAGCAAAGTCTGTAAGGAAAACATCCCTGCACAGGCCAAGAAAAGGAATGATGGCCTGCAATGAAAAGCAAGGGGTTCAAGGATAACGTCCATTGTGTAGAAGAAGCAGTGAGATTGGGTTTGTATTTCTGCCTCTGAGCAAGCCAAATAGTTGCACTTATTCCCATGTCCTTAAGTGAATAAATAAGGCCACCTTTTAGAAGCACTTTGCTCTGAATGACAGATACTTTAAATGCAGAGTATGATGGTGTGACTGAGAGAAGAGTGTTATGCTGGAAAGGCTCGGTGATGCCTTCCTTTTGTGCCTTGAGTTTGTGTTTGAGAGCCATAAGGCAGAGTGCTGAGAACTGGAGGTGTTTGGAGTAGTTCAGTATTTATTCTTTATGATTACCCAGTTGCTAACCCAGATTTCTCTTTCTGTGGTAGTCATGATTGCTGGCCAGGGAAATAGGTTATTAAAACCATGTCCAAACATTGATGCTAGGGACAGCTTAGGCTGAATTAATAGAAACGTAATAGAGATGTTAACCCCTGTGTGAACACTCTTGAGAGTGAAGTAACCTTGGTTTAGAAATGATTTATGCTAAAGCCAACAAGGGAGCTTCCTATCTGAATGACTATTCATACAAGGGTGTCAGACAGTTTAACACTGAAAGCGAGATGATTCTCAGCCTACTGCTCCTATATAATCTTGTTCACAGGCACTGACTGAAGAGCTCATTAAAAACACTCCAGGCAAACTGCAAAACCCCGATCAGCAGTCAAATGCACACATCTAAGGCTTGCAGGCTTCTACTGCCCAAAAGAAATAGACTGTTGGAGATAGCCAGGATCTGAAACATAAAGAACTTCAAAATCAAAATGTAAAGCTTCAGAATCATAAAGCTGGAAGCTAATGACATATCTATAGCTCAGGTGATACGAGTTCTGTCATCATTACTAAGGGTTTGCCTACAGTGTAATTTTTTAAAATCACTTTTACTAATGACTTCATGCATGCTGCTCCAGTTACAGACATTTGCATTTTTATCTCATTAACCAGTCCAGCTAACACCTGAGTTTATCAGTTTACCTGCAACGAGAGCTATGACTGTCTACAAAGGACTCATCACAATACCACTTCCACCCTTTCAGAATCTGTGGCACTGCTAAAGGAGACTGCTGAAAGTGGTCAAGTACCCCTGAAAGCACTGACATGCTCACTTTCCCAACCTGGTGCTTCTTAGTAACACGCTAGCAGGGAAGGAAAGACAAGCCTACAGTATTTCAAGAGGACAAAACCTAAAAGGCAGGGGTTTCTTTTGTGCTACTAGTACTTACACATATTTGGGGGACATGGCTATCAGCTGCTTCAGAGACAATCAATGTTTTGCTCTGAAGATGATTTTACAATGGGAGCTGACAGCGAAGGAAATACGAGAAAAAATAGAGGAAAAAGAGAACTGGAATAAACAGCTCAACAGCACACACTGCTCACCTCTCTTTGTCTCTGTCGTCTTTACTCAGAGAAAGATCCCTCTTCTCGGGCTCCCGCTCCCTGTCTCTGTCATGGTTTGTCACCGAGGAGCTTCGCTCGGAGTCGCTCGGCTTGGGCCACTGCGGAGGTGTTGGGAAGGATGGCGGGGTCCGATGGAGTCTGTTCCACGGCTCATGGGGATTACTGAAATTCTGCAGGTTTGGGCCGTCTTTGTGAGTAAAAATGTTGTTGTGAGCTAGAATAACGGTGGGGGAGGAGGAAGAGTTAAAGATAATTCAAACCAAATCATGACAACTGCATTTTGCACAAGACAAAGTAAAACCAGAGCTGTTCTTTCAAGACTTCTTAACGTGGAGCCCATGGTGAGGGAGAGCTGCTAACAGGGCGTCACAGATACCTCTGGCGCTGGCCAAAGACCCACCAGCTCTTTTAAGGCCACTGGTGGAGGAAGCTTTAGCTATGTACGTACAAACAACTCAGGGATAACTTAATGACTGTGCACAACCTTTTTTCTGCCCCCCACCCCTGCAAACATTCCAGCATAAAAGCAATACTCTTCCTCAGCTTCCCTCACTGGCAAAACCATTAATTTCTGGGTAGTTACAAGCAATCAGCCGCCTGCAGCTGAGTAGTCAAGGAGTTTTTGTTAAAGAAACCAGACTATTTGGTGGTACGTATGTATGTGTACAAAACCAGAGTTTGGCTGTAGACCTTTTTAGAACAGTCACATGATTTTCCTCCATCAGTCTTGAACTGATTCCTGTCGCACCATGAGATGGATAAGCATGCTCTCTTATGTGTGGCTCCCAAACATGTCTTGCCTACAGGTAACATGCTTTTGTAGTACAATCATTTTATACAGGTGATTTCAGATTATACAGGTAACTTCAGATATTGGTTACAGAGAAAGTCTACACTCTGAATTAGGAGAAGTATCAGTAGCTGTTCCCCTGTCCATCTCCACTGTTTGAAGGGTGTTATCTTAGATGTACATGGTGTGCCAGAGCTCAACGGGTCAAGCAGCTCCAGTACCCCTAGGAACACACAAGGCAACAGCCTTCAGCAGCAAGGGAAGACAGGGCACAGCTACTGATGTCTGTGACATGCAGAAAAGCTCCCACCGCAGAGACCTGGAAATCTTAGGTGCAGTGTTTTCAGATAGGAGAATGGAGGTTAGGAAATAAACTTCTTTAAAAACTACCACCAGCTGCTGTAAATATTAGCATGTGGCTTTTCTGGAAGGGATGTTTGTCTGCAGTAACCCAGCCAGTACTTACTCAGAGCATGACTGCCTAATCCTCCAAAGGCATTGCTGCCTAAGTTCCCAAGGCCGCTGAAGGTGCTTGACCTGCTAAATGGATCTGGAAAGGCAAACAGGGATTTAGCAGGCATTTAGCCAAGAATGTTGGAGAATGAAATGCACCCCTCCCCTTCTTTACGGTCTGAATCCAAGTAGGATTAGGCCAGACTTTAAGCTGATCCTTCTCATCGCAAGGTTCTTTGCACAGAAAATTCCCAGCATGTTAAAATGGAGAAGGGATTCAGTGCTCACCCTGCAAACAGGTGCTGCAATAAACTTTTGTATGTCAGTCAGAGGGGAGTGAGAAATTAAGTTCTATAGCTGCAATTAAGGTGGCTGTTGCTAAATTGTTAACTCCCCTTCCCTGTCAGCAGTAATACCAGAAGCACTGCAATTGCTTTGAAAGAACATAAGCAGGCTCCTAGGTCAGAAAACTGAGGAGGATGCAGTTCAATGTCATTTCTCTGTACAACCTTTCTTCCTCTGTAATGGTGCACAGAGACAGTCCTAAGCTAACTGCTACGGACATCCATCCATACACCAACTAAGCATGTGGTCCTGTTCGTGCCCAAATCCTCTCCCATAACTGCTTCCTTGATCATAGTGGTGGTGGAAATGACAGCATGGCCTTAGCCTTACTAACACTTGTTCTTTTAGAAGTCCTGCCTTTTACTTCATTTGAGGTACCCATCACCAAGGGATTCCTCAGTGTGCCCAACTCAGCTTTACACCCTACAAGGACAGCTGCAGGCTAAGATCTCACTGCTTTCCTCCTGTTCATCTTGAAACAACTCCTCCTTCTGCCCACTGACTATGTCTGTCTTTTTACAGTATTTAACTTGCCATATTACAGGAGATGAAGTGATTCCCATTTCCTCATGGACATCTTTATAGTTACCATACTCAGGCAAACAGCACAAACAGCTTGGAGTTTTACACCAACAGCTATTCACTTATTTACTTATTTTGAAATAGCTGTTCTTGCCCCTCCCCCTTATATTTTTTGTAGTTGGTGACTCTGCAAGGATACAGTTAGTTTTGACAGGATGTTCAGGAATTGTAAATGTGGGTATTTGCAGCAGAAAGAAGCCTACTGGGTCATGTGGCATGCTACATTTACTGATTGGGTGAGTGTTACTACAACATTAATCAACAGAGCTTGATCTTTAATTGGCAATGAGCTGCTTGTGAGCTTTTAAAATGAGGAAATTTGAAAAAATCAAGCTCTACTTACTGCCAATTAGGAAACTGAAAGACTGGCAAAATGTGCAGAACAGCTATTTGCCAGGAACTGTTCAGTGAACCTTAATAAAGAACATAGTCAAGAACTTTCATAGGTGAGAAAGGGTATGGGAGGAGCCCACGTCAAACTTGTTTGAGGTACCTCTGAAGTAAAACCTCCTGTTTCCCTGGGCACATTTCAACAACACAGAAGGGCTCCAGAGGTCAGGTTTCAGCTTGTGTGCAGTGCTACGCCCTCCCCTCTCAGAAGAGGGGGGTCTGCTAATCCCATTCCTCTCCTTTGGAGATGAGAGAGGGTGTGCTGGGAAGCTGGCTGGGCAGGAGGACTTCCGAGTGAGCTTCTCATCCCCAGGACTGTTCTGTCCTCTCCCTCTGCTACTGCTACAGTGCCTCAGGCAGAGCCGTGCTGAGAGCCAGGGTCAGAAGTGTAAAGGTGAAGGCAGGGTTTACTTACACTTACCTGCCAAGTGGTTAGTAGGCAGGAAACTGCTGTGATGAGGTGAAGGACCAAAGGGGGTGGTGGCTGGATGCGTTGCACCTGTGAGAACAAGGTCCCTTTTTAGTTCAGTGGCAAGTGACACAGACCCAGCCCATCAAACTCAAGCTTTCACATCTGTCTCTGCAACCACAGGCTCCCCCATGGTATTTCTTCCTCTCCTAGCCCACAGCCATAGTGCCACAACACCCTCTGGGAAAGGAGCAGCACAGCGTAGCACAGTACTTCACATTAGGTTGAGGTAAGGTGAAAGAATGGGCTGAAATGTACTAGTCTGTCCCACATTCCCAGGTGGACCAAGCTCATGCTCAGGTGGGTTCAAAAGGGAAAACCAGAACAGAAAATAAAAGATTTGCTACTGGTGCAGGCAGACACACACTGAGCCAAACAGGTTTGCAACTGTATCACATGAAAGCACTGGTGTCCCCTGGCACAGGGATACACAGGTTTTGGAGGAAGACAGATTCCCATATATACTGGAAATGACTGTGTGTTTGGGAATCTCCTGGGCTTGACTTTAGCCCCTTGAGATCAGCACAGATCATTTTCAGGATGCACCTAAAATCTAGTTTTGAATATTTGTGTTTCAAACGTATGCACAAAAACCCTCTGCAAATATTTGGGCCGTGATGTCCATTCATCTGCCTGTACTTTTGCCTCAGCAAACAAAGCAGGATTATCTACTATCACAGCTTGCAGTTGCTGCCTGGATGCAACAACCTGTGCCACCCCTGTAGAAAGCAAAAGTTGCCATACTGCCTCATCTTGTTAGAAACTTGTCATTCCGTACGACGACGGAAGCAGCACTTTCCCAAGGATAGGATTTTATGGAGGTGCTGGTCATTCCAGGACCTGGTTTTCCTTGGTGCCAGAGCTCTGAGTGCTGTAAAATGTACTTGTGTTCAGATATGAGCAGTCTATAAAGCCTGAGAGGGAGACAGTGCTTCCCATCGCTCACCAGCTTGGGCACCACAAACCTAAGCAGCCAGAAAATTAGTTGAGGAAACTTAAGAGAGACCACGGGTATGAGACCTGAAGTTATCTATAAACATTCTGACTGCTCCAATGCCTCAAGACAGATGGAGACTGTCATCTTTCTAATCCTTTAAGATTTCAGAAGGTGTATAATGGATGGGAGATTTCTTCAAAGGAGACGGCTTACAAACTCAACTACACGGGCTGATAATAAAAAATCCTCTGGAGGAAGCCGGTAGCAGCATTGCAGGCTGTCAGGTAGTTATTAAATATAGCGTCTGCCAGGCAGCCGAACATCCGTCCTGAAGACAGGTGGCCCTAAGATAACTTATGTCTCCCACAGTAACTAGGCAATGCGGCAGAAGCCATGATTCACAGTGACGACACGCTTGTTCGATAAGGTGAAAAGAATGCCTCAGATATTGCAGAGCAAAAGATTTATTCATCTCTATATTACTGCTGCAATGTTTGCTCACTCTGATAGCACTCTTTACCTGGAGTTAATGTGATGGCTGCTGTGATTAATACACTCGTGGACAAGCTGCTGTAAGGTTGTTTATCTCCAACAGAAGTCTTTTTTATTAATTTGCCATCTTTAATATATCTATTTCACACTGTTCTACTCTTGTTTTTATGAATGGAAAAGCGAGCCGTGCTTGCATCTTTGTAAGAGAAAAAGCTCAAGACACCAATTAGATTGGTGCTTTGATTCAGTAGACTGTTTCAGCCTGGTAGGGTAAACTCTGTCCAAGATAGCATTCAGCAGTAAAACCGTACAGGAGGCAAGACTCTTGTAATGACAACACTGGACAGACTGAGCCAGTGGTAAGGAAACAGCTGCCACAGGAGAACAGGAGGAGGGTTGTAAATCAGCTGTGCTTATGCATCCAAGCAGATGCAGTAAGTATCTCAGCTCCATGCTATCGAAGTATCTTTAGAAGAATCAGATTGTTGCTGATTCTAGCTGCGTATTGTTGAACACTTCCCTGTATGCTGTTGATGCAGGGAAGTGTTCAACAATATGCAGCTAGAATCAGCAACAATTGTATGTAGCGGAAGCTTGCATTCAAGGTTTAAGACTTTTCATCCACAGATAAGGTCTAAAGGACACTGAACCACTACTGGAGCTCCTGAAGGCCACCTGACACACAGTCAGAAGTCATCTGAGATTTCAGCTCCATTCATTTCTGCTGTGTTTTGGCCATGCTGGGGACCACACTCATGGAACACTTCTAGCCTCATTCATTTCAACAGTAATGATCCAATACTGCATCATAAAAGCATTACATTTGTTGTCAATGAATTACACACCTAAGGCTGGACTATACCATATCAATTGTTAGCCCACTGAGAAGGCTGATTTTAGCATCTAAAACAAAGAAAATCAGCAGAAGCCTAGGGGTAGTTTGAGCCCAGGGAACAGAACAAAGCCAGCATCTGGCAAATGGGCACCAACATGAAAAGCACCAGTGACCTCCAAAGAGAAAATGCCAGAGCTGCAGTCTCCTGTGGTCAGAAACATCAAGAACAGTACACTGAGGCTTACTGAACTTCTGCAATCGAATTGTAATTACTTCTACAACATATTGGAAAGCAATTTATCTACATAAACCGTAGTTTCTTCTAAAACATTCAATACTATTTTAAGCCTTAGAGATGGCTGCACTTAGAAATATGTAAGAGAATTCTACATTTAAAAAAGAAATGCTTAAAAAATACACCTTCTGTGCTATTTTTCAATTCTGTTAGTGAAGTCTTTCACTTTACAAAACCTGCAGGTTTCCAGAAAACAAACACAACTAGAGGAGTGGATGAGCTAAGAAGAACACAGCAAATATAAGAGCAAGAAAGAAACTAGGACCATTTCCAATCCTAGGCAATGGAAACATTTTCAAGTGTTTTGTCAAAATTGCTTTTTAATATCCCTCTACAGTCTATCAGGGAGGCACATAAGCACATAGACACAACTTCAAGAGCCAACTGCTGCAGCTCAGCGATGCAGAGAACTTGCTCTGCAGGCTGCCAGCTCTGCTCCCACAGCAAGGCTCACAGCCCCATCCCCAGTGCCTCCGTATCCCCTGAAGCAATCTTGCTCACTACAATCTTGAAGGCATACGCAGCTGCAGAGATACACTTTAAATACAGTTTTTTTGGTTTTTTTTGTAGGGAGAAGGGGAGGAAGCAACAACTGATGAGCTGCCCTTACCTGTGGTAGAAAACAGAGGCCTGGCAAGGTCCTGTGGGTAATGGAAGCCTGGAAACACTCCAGGGGCAGGAGGTCTGCTGAACAGGTCAAGTTTACCACCTATCTCGAGCTTGTGGGGATCCAGCTGCATTTGCTGCCAAATGATACAGAAACAGTCTCATTATGCATTACCTTTTTTTTTAATGGGAGAAAAAGAAAGGGAGTTGAGGTTTGTTGCTTCTTAGCACTGCCAGGGAGAGTTAGTAAGAGTGACAGCAGCAGCTCTGGTCACGTACCACAGCCATGCTCTGACAGCATCTATAAGGCCATTTCACTCCACAGCCTCTCAGCTGCCTGCCTCATCCACATGAATAAGGTCTGAAGTGAGCGCTCAGCCCCTCAGCACACACTGGAGCATGCAACATGATACACCGAGCGTGCTGCACCGCGGGAGCAGTCAGCAGTCTCAGCTTGACAAAAAAATATTCTGAGGGCAGAAAGCTGCCGACAGAAGCCCTGGGAGCTGGGTGACGGACTTGTCTAGCTTGCTTCTCCAGTTTGGAAAGAGAGAGATGTTTTTAGACTGTGTCTTTCCTCCAGCCAGCATCACTCAGCATGAAGGTATGGGGAGAGAGATGAAGAAAACTGACTATGAGTCTCACCCAGGGGCTATTTTTACCCTTCCCCTACAGAAGCGAGCGTGGCCAACCCAAGGAACTGCACCTAAGTCAAAGACATGCATGCCTTTTGGTAAGTATGCATCTCCAAGACGTATTTACTTACTGAGAAAAAAAGATGTAACTCTTAGAAGTACTTATTTAAGCATTTAATATTCTTCACTAATGGGAAAAAACCCTATAGCAGGACCTATTAAAAATACCACTCTATGGAAGTCATATTAATTCTATTCTGTCTGCCACAGGGAGCTCTGAGCCCACAGGAGCACCCCGGTGCACCTGCATCTTGCTGACTCTTGAGGTTCACAGCCGCCCCATCTTCTCTGCAATGCAGAAAGCCCAACAATAGTTATAATAGATAGTTCTAACACAGGAACTATCAACCTACTCTCCAGGTCTATGTTTGGTAAAACATTCTTCACAGTATCAGTCATTTAATCCTTATTAGGATAATACTCCATATTCCACAGGAGGCACTTGTACAGAGGGAAGCGACATTAAACATCCACGCTTCGTACAAAGCTGGGTTTTGCACAAAGCAGCCCTCCACCTCTCTTCTCTGTCTCCAAACACTTAAGTTTCTCCTGCTCATTTGGTACCCTTCAACCAAACTCCTTTGCCCTCAGGTAAACTATACAGTTGCTACAACAAATGTTAGAAGGACTGAACGTGTTAGTTAATCAATACAGGCTTGCTTCTGCCTCATCTGTCACTACAACATAACATGTAAGCCAGAAGATTTGGCTTTGTTCCATAAACTGTCTGAATTACCTTTATCTTTTGCTGGTGATGGTAGATCTGCCAGGCGATCTGTACATGAACTGCACACCACTTCCCCGGTTTCTGCAGTGGAAAACACAAGAATTTAGATTAATTTATACGTTAGCGATCTACATCAGATAGAAAGTTTCATTTCCCTTACTGTCTAGCAGCTGAGCAATGAGAAAGGCTGATTACTAAAATGGCACAATAGATGATTGACGTTTTTTTTTTCTGTACTGCAGCTGATGATGTTTAAATTAAGAAGGAAAGAAACAGGAAGAATGTGGGATGTGGGAAATCTTCCTCATCTCATGGAGATCTGAGATCTCTCACTCTCAGGCCTTATTCTCATACCTGTGCTCTCTCCTTCATAAACTCAAATAAATGTGCAAAGAACACTACAACATGTTGAAGAGAAAGGAGCTGATGCTTAACCATCCTGTTTCTGGAAAAAGCCCTGTTCATTCATCCTTGCTGCACTGGGTCTGCAAGCTAACTCGTGTGTGGTCATTAGGACTGCTTGCATTTGGGGAGGAAAAGTGTATGGACAAAGATTGACCAGGGATGACCAGTGGCCACAGGTGAATGAGTTCTATTTGTCAGCTGATCTGCAGTGCCCACTACAGAGTGTTTTTATGAAACATGAGAATCCCAGACAAAACACGGTGACCTAAGCCACCATGAATGTGATCATTTGTGAATGTCTGCCCACGCTCACAGTCATTTATTTCTGTGACCCTTATTTCATACCGTGAACTATTAATGTACAAAAATGGATGCAAAACATGGATGGGATTCAACCTGTAAGTTATTAATCAGAAGTAGCTAAGAGCTAACAATGACATTTTGTTTTAAATAAAGGATGAGCTTGAATTTTTCTACTGGACATGTTAAATGTCAAAAACACATGCACATAATATATATAAAATCCCCCACAAACCTTACTTACTCTTACTGGTGGCCTGTAAGGGTCTGACACCTATGGAAAAAGCAGAAAGAAAACAATCAGTCATTCTAAAACCAGTAAGTATACAGAAAGGTGGGGAACTTCCTTCCTCTGAATAAGTAGAAGCATTCAGAAAGTAATGTTCCAGAGAAGTCCCCTGTGACAACGGAAAACTAAAAGGCTTAAAGCAGGCTTAAAATTTCTCTTTCATTCCTTGCAGCAGACTCAACAGAATTTTATGATAAACAGTGCAGCTTCATACCAGTAAATGAACAGTACTCATGCTTCTCTGAACCTTATAATTGCTCCGAAACGGAATGCATAAAACTACTCTCCAAGTGATGCTTTGGGGAAAGTCCTTGAAGAAGTTTCCTGCCTCATTTCCCTCTGACTTTGTTTAAAAAAGTCAATACATCTCTTTGCATTCACGACTGGTGGAGGCTACAGTTGTCTCATCAATAAAATAAAATTCAGTCCGGACTGCACTTTCAGAGTCCTGAAAGGCTAATTTAGTTGTCAGCTGCTCTCTCTCCCTCTTTTTTTTAATGAGCAATCACTCTGTTTACTGTAAATCCAGAGAAGCTCAAAGGAAGGTGATACAGTGTTGCCTACCCCCGGAGTCTTCTGCAGCAGCGTATGGTGGACTGTGCCTGGTCTACCTGCTACGTCGATAGGGTTTGAAGTCTGGAAGACAAGAACAGAGAGTGAATAAAAGTGTGTCGTATCAACAGCTCATTTACCACCTCTATTAGATGTTAACAGCATTTATTATTCCATGTTTGTACTGTGCTTTGAACACGCATATCGCTACATTAGTGCTAAATGTTATCTCTTACTGACAGCCAACAGCATTTAATCACTGTGTCATCAAATATTTAGCAGCAGAATTATGGCAGCACCCCTAAGCCCCAGTTGAAATACCAACCCCACTGTGCTAGCCAGTACGCAAGTGGATGGGAAGAGACAGTCCCTGCCCCCAGAAGCTTGTTCTTTAGACAGAACAGACAGCCAATAGGAGAGGAAACAAGAGAGGTGGATTGATTCCCTCAGTGTTTCAGGCAGCAGCCAGGACCACAGTCAGGAAGAGAACAATTCAAGCATTCTAGTCCTGCATTCCACCTATTGGGCCATGGCCTCTTTCCATCCAGGGTGAGAGGATACAATGGTTACAAAGGCAACAGCCCATCTATTTGCTTTGACAAGGCAAAATAAGAAACCTTAGAAGGTGCTTGTGGGTCTTTTATAGCTTTGCATTGTTTATCCCATTATTTTCCAGCAAGAATTAAACACCTCATTGAATGAATCCCTGTTCCTCCTCCTCCTCCGGCTCCCACCTGTTGCCCTGTCGATCCCCTAGAACTCATTTGCCTTCTCTGGAATTCATCCATCTCCCACTCCTAGATCAACTGCACCTGGTGCCTCCACACAGCTGAGTGCAAAGGGGTTAAACCTCATTCCCTGAGCAATTATCTGACTCACATTATAGGTCAAATTATGGTAGATTTAAACTGCGCAAGGAACAAATAAAATTGTGGGTGTGGAAGGTTTTCGTTTATCTAGGGCTACATAACTTCCAGATTCATTAAAAATAGAATTCCTGTGTGTGTGGAGGTAAGTCATCAAGCTCCCCAGGCAGAGCTGAGCTCCCAGGGCCAGTCTGACAGCTGAGGTATATGTAAGGTGGCAAATAAGTTACAGCTATCATACAGGCAAGAGTTTTAAGATCACAACACGTTAATAGCATGGTGTCATCCTGTCCCTTTGTCCCCCGGAGAAAGATGTGAAAGCTTCCTCCAGCAAAGCACACTGAATACTTCTGACCTTTTCAAGTTCTTAGCTTGTGAGAAATGCCTTTGGGAAACTCACTGAGAAGTTTACCGTCAGCCTGGATTTATGTGCAGTGGATTTACACACACAGCTGTAGGCAACTGACATGGGAAGGGGAAAAACAAAACCAAGACCTCTGCTTTGGAAACCAAGGAGTGCAGGATTCAGCATGCCAAAACCAAGTCATCAGCTCTGCAGAGGTTAAGAAGGCTTTGGTCAAACAGCTTAGGGGGGAGAGTATGGAAAAACGATGCAGTAACAACGCAACAGACTTGAGTGGCTTTGCTGAGCAGTTCAACTCTGTCTCCTTTACAAAACTGGAAAATAACATGCCAAAGTGGCAGATCCATTTCTCAACTTTTTTTTTTTAGATGTTAGATTGCAAGCAAATGCAGCACTGTCCAGAGATCAAGTGCTGTTGGTGATTAACCATCGCACCAGAGTGTGACCCTGAGCTGTTTAAACTCAAATGAGCAAATATTCTTTTTATCTATCATTAAAATGAATTAAATCTGCATATAATATGGCTCTGTTTAAAAGTGTAAAGGGTCTGTGCTCACTTTTTCCTTCTTGCCATACAATTACTTCTCTGTGATCTACTGGCATTTTACAGTAAGATGGTATCTATAAAACTGCAGTGCAGGTGGAAGCCAGAAGATCATGCTGTCTGTGCAGCAGAAGCTCCTCATTAACAGCAGCCTTATGGCAAAACTCAACTCTCTTTTCATGCGAGAAAAAATTTCCACATTATTTGTGCAGCTTTTCTTGGGAAATAAAGTTCAGATCTCGACAGCTTGGGGTCCATAGGGAGCCATTGGCTTCCATGCAAGAACAGCAACAATCTCGCCCAGGGACACCTACGTCCTTTCCCTCTTCCTCCCTCTGCTTAGATGCAACTGCTACTCTCCCAGCTCTGTAGTTATTACATACAGCACTGTTGTTGAACAAAGTCATTTTAGACGCTCTGCTGCTATTTGCAATTTATCCAGGAAAAAAAAATAAAAAAAAAATTAGGTGGTCACTGAGAAAATGCTTGAGGTTCTAATGATAAAATGAAATTAACTGGGAAGGTTGCTAGAGACTTTAATTGCACTGGTTGGTTACTGACCTCCACTGATATCAGTGAGAAAAGCACTGCACAGTCCTACCTGGCTATAGAAATGACCTTCCAAATGCTATCAGAACAGCACTGGCTACAGTTCTAGTTCTTAAACTCCTCTAAGACAGCAGCAGAGCTCTATGGAGATGCAGTTCAAGATAAGAAATCTCTAAAATCACAGCATGCAAGGAAGATAAATGCATGGCATCTTAAAAATGGAATAGATGCTCTATTTTCAAACCAATGCTATATTCACATTTCTTGGTTGGAGGGATTTAACACTTTAGTTAATAGAAAGACCAAGTATGGGAGAAAAAAAAAACAGTGCACACCACAGAATTCATTGAAAATGTGGTTATCATGGCAGTACCTCAAAATGCCAGTCAGTGCCAGCTGCAATGATATGTTATATGTGCAGTGCACCTTTCAAACATTATCTCCAAGAAGCTTGCAGGCATTAATCGACCCTTATAAACCCACTAAAAGATAATATTATGGATGAGGAAGCTGAGGAACAGAAGATTCAAGCAACTTGCCCAAGGTCAGACAGCACTGGAGCTGGGAATAAAAATTCAGATCCTTCACACTGCTCTACCCATTTCTAGCTGTCTCTTCCTATTGTTCTCACACTTGTACAGTCAATTTTTCTGTTTTTCTGGGAATAAATACAGTCTATCTTTTGTAATCTCAGTCTGTTAAATTTATAAAATGATTTGAGACTCACTGGTCTAATATTAGCTGTAAATACGTCAATCAAATAATGTATTTGCCTGCATTCTTCTCCTCCAGGTTCAACTGACCTCCCAAGTGAACCACTACATCCTTTTCCAAGGAATAACCTGTAGAGCCAAGAGAAAACTTCTGCTCAAGTGTTGGCTGCTTTGTGTAGAGGATGCTCATTGACCTGCGGGGTGATCGTTTCCAACCCTGTGATGCACTTCTGCTAGTTCAGTCATGTGCTACAAAATCACCAGGGACACGACTCTGAATACAATTTCTCTCCCAGAAAAAGAACAAAGCCTTCAAAGAAGAAGTCTGTACCTTCGGTTGAAATGCTCCCTGAAGTGACCCAAAGGGACCTGAATGTGGAAGCATGGGTGGCATTCCAGGCATTGCTGGAGGATAGGTTGGAAAGAACTACAAAAGAAAAAGAGATGCTTATGTCACAGGACAACTTGAACAGCAGTGGAGGTAGGTGCCAGGCCTGGCACATACAAAAATAGTGAAGTGTCGAACAAGTGCCACAGTGAATATACAAACTAAATTTGCTTTCAAAATTTTTAAGAGCAAAGCCAAAACTTGGAAAATGTGATCATCTGATGAGTTTTCTCAATAGTGCTGAATGTGTCTGTCTTTAAAATTTGAGGAACTATCGCGGGAAGCACAGAGCATTCACCATTCTTGGAGGAACTGGAATAATTTGACTTCTATGTTCATTTTTGGTTAACTTTGTGGTTTTCTGGAGTAGAAAACAAATTGATCCTGTTTGGAAATATGATCTGCTTTCATTTTCAAAGCAAAAAAGAACCACAAGATGCTCTATTGCACACTAACCACAGGCAACATGCACACTGCCTTGCGGTTGTGTGGGCTGGGTTAAGTTTTGCTTAGGTCTCTCCTGAGCACGTACAGCAGTTTTTTAAGTCCTAAAACATAACAGTTTTGTGCTTTGGAGCAGTGGGGAGCACCAGGAAGAAACCACCAGTCTGACTTACTCCTGTGACCTGAGCAAAATCTTGTGAAAGAGCCATGCACAACGGGCTGCTGCACTGCGAGAAGCACCAGCTTGCGAAGACATTGCAATGACCACTGATTCAGCAAGCCCTGCGCATTCCCTGCCACACCAGGCACAGCAATACAGAGCCACAGCAGCAAAAATGCAGTAGACAAAGATTTAAAAAGAAAAACAAAACCCTCAAAATTGTGTACCTTAAAAAATAAATCAAGACAGAAAAAGAGCTTAGGAATGAATGAATCAAAATACTACTGATCAATCAGAAACAAGCAGAAGAGCAAGCAGAACCGTTAACGAAGACACCACCTAGAAACATAAGCACTCACGTTGGAATGTCGAAAGTAAGGGTTGTCTAATTTGGGAGCGTACTTGTCAAACTGGAAAGAAAAAAACAGAAAGGAAAACAGGTGAGTTTGTTTTCAGCAGTAGTGGACACATCAGGATTTCAACACAGACAAATCATCATGGCCCATCCAAACAACAGAGCAGAACAGACTGATTATTCCATAGTCGCTCATCAGGGAGCCGACTGATTTCCCAGAGCTAACAGGGATGGAAAGGCACTAGCCCCCAGTGTGCACTGGGTGCTGCCACGTCCCCATGTGGAATCCAGCTGGGAGGCACTCTGTGTTGTGCTCCTTCACTATGAAGAGAACAGCCCTGGTATCCGCACCCCAGCAAAAGGCAGGGGGAGTTCTGCTCCAGGTCCAGCCCTGGGACCAATCCCTGGAGCAGTGCACCAGGCCACCGACTAGATGGAGGGGAATGGGTTTTATTAGACCATAATTTCTACCATGGGGCAACCGATATCTGCTATCTGTTTTCTGCGATTCTCCAAGTGTCAAAATTGTTCAGAGAACGGTTTAATGGCTTTAGATGCACAAATATCTTTGTTCTCCCTCCTCTGTAAAAGAGTGAGCTCCCTGGAGAAAAGCTGATTGTTAACCTCTGCCTTTCCAGCATGGGGCTTTAACACCTCCACGTGTGCAGTCTGTGCCCCGTATTTATTTTTATGACCATTAGTCCCGTACCACCTTGGAAGCAAAAGCAAAGCATATACACGTTACACTTTAGAACAATATGTACATTTTGCTGGGGAAGAGGGAGTGGGGAAGGAGGCAGGGAAAGGAGCTGTAGGACCCCATGAAAAGCTGCTTATTTTACAAGTCAGCTGCTGTTTTGTACTCCTCTACGTGCAGGAGAGTAGATTCGTAATTTCATTAATTACAGTTATTACTGGAGTCATGTCCCCTCCAGAGTAAATACCAAAAATTACCAAACACATGCAGCTGTAAATTTCAACACTCTTCTCTGGTGTTGGGAATAGCAGAGCTGATCTGGTGCAATATAAGAAGATGTGAGTGAAATATAACAAAAGAGCTTTGCAAGCTGTTTTTGCTATGAAGGCTGACATCAGTGGGACATGGGTGGGAGGGCAGTGAGCTGTGGCAGGATCAGGTATCAGTATTCTTAAATAACACAAGAGATTTCTGAGAAAAGTTCTGAGATTGCTTGACACAGATCAAGAAAACGGGGGAAGGTGTTTACACACGAGTAAACTGAGCAAACACCTGGGGCTGCTTTCTGAGTAGAGGATATTACTTTAATTGTCTTGCTGCTAAGCAGATTACAACCCAAGAATGTCATCAGGCAATCAACACTGGGAAAGAAAAGTGAGAAACATTATGTTCAGTTCATGGTAGTTCTTCCCAAATGCTGCTTTTGCTGTTAGTCCTCATTTCTGCTCGCCTTAGCAGATGATGGCTGCTTCCACCTTTTAGACACAGTGTGAAACTGAGAGGGAAAAAAAGCTGAATCTTGTTCTTTCAACCTAACAAAGTAATTGCCAGAAATGGAGGGAGAGGGTGTTTTAAAGCACTGACAAAACCCATTTGTGGCGGATCGCTAACAATTTTATAACAGCTGCAGCAAAGCCTCGCTGTGCCACTTCAGTGGAAAAAGGCTGAGGCTTGTTAGGTGGCCAAAAGGATTTCTGCCACAAGAACCAGCCACGCACCACTTAGCGCTCGTTGAGGTGACCAAATAAAAACGCCAAAACCGATACAGATTTGGGGATTAGGAGGAAGAGGGACAACACTTGCATCAAACAGAAGAGACGCAGAGCTGTGATGGGCGTGGGTGGCCTCGCAGCCGTGGGGACGTGCCCTGTAATGGCAGCCACCAACTTCGTGGTGTCCTTGTTGGCGTGCTTTGGTGTGGGAGAAGGGGGAAGTGAAGTACCCAGAGGGACAGCAGGAAGGGGAGGTGCAGGGGCTCCAGGCTTCTCGCGGGCAGCAGCCAGGGGCACCTGGGGCTTGGGATGGGGTCCCTGGGGAGTGCTGGGCCTGCCTCTGGGGCCTCGCGGGAGGGGCGGGGACAGCACGCCTGGCTGAAAGGAAGAGGAACTTGTTTCCTTTTTGACAAGAGTGGGTTAGGCTTTTTGACCAGAGATGCTCTACTTATCCTCACATTTTGGGCTGGGGTACGCACCATGGGAGGTGCAGAGGGCGGCATGAGCGGCGTCTGGGGCAAGCTGGATGGAAAAGGAGTGAATGTGTGCTGGTGGGTGTGTTGGTGCTGATGCGTGTGTTGGTGCTGGTGAAACTCCGCTCTCAGCAGCGGCACCGGGCCAAGTGAAGCAGCGGCCCGGTCCGAACTCTGAACCAAAAACCGGTTGTTCAGCTCTTGCCTGAGCAGTTCGTGATCTAGAGGAGAGAGAGAGAGAAAAAAAAAAGACACAGAGGCCCGTGGGCCTGTGAGTACCACAAAGATGGAGGAGAAAGAGTCAATATTCACCTGGCATTCCCTGTTTCTGCAGGTCATGCTGTGGTGGTTTTCTACGTGAGGACTCATTGGTGGAGGTAAGAGAGATGCCTGTGACAAAGTACCAATCAGAATCCCCGAATGAGGCTGGCAATACATGATTGGTTGGTTGAATGATATCAACAGGCTGGTATCTAAAGACAAGAGAGAACACCATGAGTCATCACAGCAGAAAACATCATCTCGGGGCTCAGCAAGCAGCCGCCCGCATCCCCCCCACTGCCCACCCCGGGGCCGCTCAGACCCCACCTCGGCCCTTCCCCTGCGCTGGCTGGGAACGCACCGACCTGTTTGCTGCCAGCTGTCCCCATCCAGAGGCGTACAACTGCACTGAGTGGGTGGTAGCCCTATGCATAACTTACATTTTGACATGCGTGGAGCTACAGGACAAACCGTTGAGCGGGGCTAGCAGGCAGTGCAGTGCCAATGCACTCAGCCGGCTGCCAACTGCTGGCTCTGACGACTGCTTCCCTGCAGGACCACCTCCCCCTGCACGCTGCAACCACGAACACCCATCCCACTACCTGAGGCCTTCTTTGCAAATCATCTTTTTTACTGAGCCCCTAAATACTAAGGAGTAAGCTTCCTCAGTTTCTAACAGGCTGTATGTTGCAATGTTTTGCCCTCGCCTCCAGCTTTTTATCCCAGTAGGAAATAAGGAGGAATTGGCGGGAAGAGGAGAAAGGCTGAGCCGGCACGGGAGCTCATGGAAGCTGCAGTGACTGCTGGAACACGGTGCTCCGTCCCACAGCAAGGGGCCTGTCCTCAGTACCGCCCCCTGGAAGAACCACATCACACCAGCCCTGACTGCACCTCAGGGTAATGGAAAGCACCAGCCCTTCAGAAATGACTGAGGAGAATAAAAACAAATGCCCGCTTGCCCAGAAATGTCTGCTGATGTCAATTAAATCCATCTGTGATCTTGCCTAACAGCTTCAGACAGGTGCCAGCCGGCATCCAGCACGCCAGGCGTTCTGTAAGCTGTGCACAACCGGTGCCACGAGCTGTGGGTGATGGGCACCCATTCCTGACTGACTTCTTGTGACTGAACTTACACTGACCCTCCTTTCTTGTGGTCAGACCCCATCTGAATGGCAGCACTGGGTATAAAGGGGCAAAAGAATTTTTTTTATTATTGCATATTCCACAGGCACTTCTTTCACTTCAATGTTTTAGAGTACCACTAGAAGCATCTAAATCATTTTCCGAATTGACATCATTAAGCAAAAAGAGGCACTCTGATCTAGGATTTCAAGGTCTCTACTGACACTTGGAAGTGTATATTCCATTGAAAGCCACTTCTGAAAGCCTATTTTGGATGCCTAATTCATTTGCTTTTGAGTAATAATGTGCTGCTAAGAGCAGGTACCGTGCACTGCTACATTCTGTATTAATAATATTTACACATGGACAGAAACGGAGAGCAGAAAGTACATATACATGTGATGCTGAAGACTAAGGCACTGGACCAAATGAGTCTATAATGGGCTCTACTCCAAAAAAAGGTGAGAGCACTTAGGACAAAAACTTAGTATCATTAGAGAATATGAATATAATTTCGTATGTGTGTTGTGTTTATGCATTTAAATCTGGCACAACTTAAAGAAATGGAATCCTTCTGTTAGCATCAAGATAATCCACTTTCTATTTTTCTTGAGGGAGACATAAAAGCAAGCTGGCAGTTCTAAGTGTTCTGATGCTCAGTTTCTTTAAAGAGACTTGAAGTCAGACTGACAGATTTGTAGCTGGCTCCAGCTCACTGTCCCACCCCACGGTTTTGGCCTCTGCTGGGACAAGAAGAGGCCCACAGATGTTCAGAGAAGCAGCAAGGCACTGGGAGGAATGGCTGCTCCACAGTAGGGACTGCCAAGTAGTAACCCGGCTCCATGAGGCGCTCTGAGCAGTGTTAAGTCAGAACTCAGTTCTGACTGCCTCTCTGCCTGCGATGCCTTGCCCCATGGGCCTGGCTGTGTAGAACGCCGCCAGGAGCACACTCTGGAATGCGCAAACACTACCGTTAAGTGTGCACACATGAGTTGGGCATGGAAGCAAAGGGTCAATTCTGCTGATGCTGCTAGATACCCTCATTCAGCAGAGAAGAGACAAAGACTGGTGTTTTCTCTGTGTAATACATTGGAGCCACTCTTGAGGCCTCTGAAAGAGGTCCACATGATGGCTGCTCCTAAGTTACTTGCATAAGCTATAGATTTCCAGAGGAAGAAGTGCCACCAGAAATGCATTCTGAGATCTGAACTTTTACCATCAGTGAATGCAGGAACTTAGTGATTTGCTCTTCTTGCTAAGAGCAACAAGTGTGCCAAAGTAACTTTTAAGGAAGAGCACTTTTTTTCTCCAAAGCAGGGGAAATAAAAAGAGTAACAGGAGACTTGAAAGCTCCATGCTCTCTTGTAGGCTTTTCTAAGCTGGTGCATTTACTGTGAGCGCACATACACTCAAATAGCACAGCAAGGACCACGCTGCAAGTGGTAGTTGGCTCCTACCTATCTAGGCTACTTAACAACATCACTTGCTTTTAAGAAAGTTTTATGTGAATGACAACAGAAGCTCCTGGATATGCAGCTCTCTGTGTTGATTTTATGATGTGCCAGTTTGCAGGCATTTCATACAATGCAGACAAGAGGCATTTCATTGTCTGCAGGGTTAGACACTCAGACCTTTCCCTCCACTAACTTAGGCCTCTCCAGCTTCAATTGCAGAAGAAATCCTTTTAGTAGGAACAAGACTGTTACCATTTCCTGGCAAGCTGCTGAATGTGAATAGGTCACTTGATCTTGCACCTCCTGAAGTTAATGGTGAAAACATACTTGCTTTCAGTGACTGCAGTATCATGCTTTTAGCGAGCACATTGCTATTTCCTTTTGCAACCCTTTCAACGTCTCCATCACAGCAGTTCTTTGCCTTAAACAGGGGAAGCAATGAATAGGTCTCCCACAGTGCTGCCAACATCTTCCCAGCCAAGTAGTTGAAATTCTAGATTGTGCCAGGGCCTGTGAAAGCCAGCAGCTTTGGCCTATGTGGTCCCGCTCCTGGCTATGAACCCACAGCACTCTTGCTTTTCACTGTTCTGAGAGCTCACTTTGGACCAACTCACATTTCTCCCTCGTTTAAGGAAGCAGTTCTAAATAATGACACATTATTTAGTTCCTGGAAGGAGAAACAGGGGGATGCAAAACCATCAGAATTTTCAGCAGCAAATCTGCCCTCTCTTTTTTCCTTTAACTGGCTTCATAGGATGCATTTTCCCGCAAAATGCTTGTCCTGTTTAATCCCTGCTGAGTTAGCTGTAGAGTCAAATACCAGATCAAAAGGAGGCCCCAGCAAATGAAAGTTACAGGGAAGTCTCCTGCTGCCAGGGTCTCTTCCAGGGACAACTGTAGGCTAATGGATAAGCTATAAAGAGGGCATTTAGGGCAGGTCTGACAATGGAACTGGGGTGGGGTGAACAAAGAAAACATTTTAAAAGGATGCAAAGATAGCAAGTGTTGAACAGCAGAGGTTGACAGCTGAGCTGTCTCTGCCTCTCACAGAAAGGCCAATCCTCCATGGACACACTGAGAGCTGGTGCTGCTGCAGGATGCTGCTCTGCTGGCAGGATGCGCTGCTTGTTGCAAGATCAGAGCAGGGCATGAGTGTGGGGGTTTTCCATGTGTCATCCCAATGGGCTGACTAGAAAAAAGTGTTTTTTTTGAGTCAGTTCTAGCAGCAGTAGTTCTCATTAGAGATGGGGGGAGGGAAAAAGAGAACAGTAAACTAAATGGAAATCCTCTGCTAATGTACAAAAACTCACATGTGGTGACTGTGGAATACCAGGATTAATAACTCATGCCCTGAAAAGGAGATTTTTTAGGGTAAAAAATCATTTTGAAGAGTTACAGGAAACTAAAGTGCTGTCTCTACCATCTCTCTAGTGGTAAAGCCCGTCCAGGTCTCCTACCTGTTTCATGAGCACTCTTAACAGTTCCAGCACGCACTGCCTGCAGAGGTGTCTGCGTCACTTTATTTAGCTGCCTACCAGCCAGCCCATCTCTCAATACCCTCCTGTGCATGCATGGCAGATCAGCCCTGGAAGAAGAAGGGAACCTACCTGCAGGATGACCTGGTATCACGAGGCTGTTGGTAGGTAACGCTGGTGGAGGTGGCAGCGTGGGTGGGGTGGCAAACATGGCCGGATGGTGCTGGTGTTGGGTCTGTGATCTGAGAGAGAAGTGCGAGGTAGCAAGATTAGAGATGGAGAGGGGCAGGGCTGGGCCGGAGGAATGGTGCGGAGGAATCTGGGGAGAGAGAGGAAGGTGTTTCGGGATGCTGATGCTCGTTGCACTGCTAGCACTGCTGCTCCGGCTGCAGAGAGAAAAAGACAGGGGCAGAAAGGGAAGAGAGAAACAGAGAAAGTGTGTTACAATGACACTGAAACAGCACCAGCAAAACACTACCTGAAACAATACAACCATACACACAACACTGATCTCCCCACACCTACATTTGGTCGTTGTTGTTTTTTTTTTAATGTCAGCGGAGAGAGTAACAAATATCAGTGAAGCTTTTACTCTCCAGTGCAGCATTTCCTCTGGTGCTTGAGCAGGTTACAACCCTCAAAGCTATTTATGAAACACTGATACTGCTGGATTTTGCACCTTTATTTGGCCTCTGATGAACCTGCAGTGGTCAGTGTGTCCTTGTGGCTGTACAATGCAACTCTTCCGATTCCTTCTTCTGTTACTCTGGGCGTACAGAGATGCATAGTGTGTGATTTGAGCACCAAGTTTTATCTGCTGTTCTTACTGTGCAGCTATACTCACACAAGCATGCAAACCATGTGAATATATTATCCTCATAATAAATCAGTATTTTAAATCTTTTTTTCTTATTATTACTCTGCTGCAAGGGATCTAAATTTTGTGGGCTGAAAGGAATTATCACTGCAGTTCTTTACTGTAATTCCCACAATAGCAATATTTGTTGCAGTTTCACATTTCTGAGATCTCTTGAACACTCTGAAATATTATTAATCATTTATATCAAGGCGGCATTCACAGAGTTCAACAAAAACAAATCCTAAGTATGCAGGATTCAGTGAAATATAAGCTTAACAGCAGCTCTCTGTTATGTACTGACCCTTGTGCAGCCAAATACAATGTTTAAAAACACTTTTTAAATCTTGTATAACTAGTCTAGCTCTGGTCTGGGAGGCAAGGCATGTTTCTGCACCAGCCAAAGTGCCATACAGGTTCCACTTGACTGGATAAACTCTTCTCTCTAGAAACTCTTTTTCCTTACCATTTTCATCCTTCTTACTTACTGGATGGAAGCAATTTAAACAGCAAAGCTAAGCCTCCTGCTAGGTCTGAGCATGTTGGATTGAAGCAAATTTGTCAGCCTACATGGGAATCCTGTTCTATGGAGCACAACATTTTCTGATAGGGTTACCTTTCTCTGGATGTTGGTGAACCAACAAAATAGTGATGTGTGAACACTCACCCACTTTGACAGGAATCCTTCTGAATACGAAATAAAGGAGTGCAAATTCAAAATACTTTAAAATCCTAAAATACTGGCTGGCTCAGACAGGACAGTGCAAAATTCCACTAGAAACCAGACCTAAAAGATCTTTACCCCTCAGTTCCACATGCCTTCCTCCCAGAAAGGGAGAGTTTATCACTGTGTTTCACACGCAGCTATCTACCACGGTGGACAACCCAGCCAGTGCAGCTGGAAAATGCAATATCCAAACCACAGAGTGTGTTACCCAGACAGGAAGAGCGTTCTTGGCTCCAGTCCCAGCCATTTCTCTCCCATTTGAAAGAGGCTCGATCCTGGCATTAGCACAGAGGTGACGCATCCCTTTCTCCTACCTGATATTATTGAGTCCGTTGTGGGCCACCTGGTGATGCACTTGGTAGTTGAGAGGCGGAGGGATGTGACTCGGAGGCTGGGACCGAAGCTCAGGTATCAGCTGAGGCTGCGACTGCGGCCGAGGTTGAGGTTGTGACTGAGGCCGAGGCTGCGGCTGTGGCGTGAGCCTTGGTGGTGCTGGTGCTGAAATCACGGGCTCCTTCTTCAACAGCGGGCTCGCTCTGGCGCTTGACGTGGGCGCTGAGGAAGTAGAAGTCACAACGGCAGCTACTGGCTGGGGGCTGGGGATAGGCAGGGTGAAGGGCACGTCGGTGCTCAGCTCCCGGCTCCGCTCTAGCCCAGACACCTTTGGGACATTGGCTGCTTTTGCTTCTGGCTTGTCATTCAAGGTGGGACCTTATGGAGCGACAAGAACAAACAAAAGGCACACACTTGAGAGGTCTGCGTGGCAGACCTTGTGGCAGGGTAGAACATGTGTTTGAAAAAAACCAAGACACGTCTCAGCTCGTGGGAGCACCGTGGGAGCAGTGCTGCTGCAGGATGGATGTGGTTGTGAGCCTGTCCTTTCCTGTCCTTGACTGGTCAGCCAGTACTCCTTGGCATGTGCATAGAAGACATTAAACGAATCCATACTACAAAGAACATATAGCTTGGTGACTTCTACAGCGTCCCAAGGTTACTTACAGTAGGAGTGTGAACATGTCTCAAGTTACTGCTACAGGATTTCCTGCTCAATGTCAGATTTAAGGCCAATAATAAACTCATGAACACAAGTCTGAACGCGAAGGTGCTTCACCCTCTCAGTAGTCTTTCAAGGTAATCTCCATTGCGTTGAGGCTCAACCCCAGCCACAAGGCACCATGACCCAAGCACCAATCACCAATGACAAGCCCACCTGGCCTCTGGGGAGGAGGCTTCTCAGGATATTTGAGCATAGCAAGGGATGCAACATCTTTGCTGTAAAGCTGTTACACTGCTGTTCCTTGGCCACACACTTGTATGGAAGAATAGATCAGAGAAGGGTGGAAAAATTCAGCCAGAACTGCAGTAAGCACGTGTAGGCTCAGACAAGTAGTCCAACTTGTCCTCACCACTGCGCATACCTGTACACCAAAGCTATAAGCAATGCTGTGACCTGGCTGAATGCACCTGCGGTGGGAATTCCATTTGGAATTACTGGTTCTACAATGACAAGTATTTTCTTTTCTCCAAATTAAACTAGAAATGCAGTGGAACAGATTAAAAGGATGGAAAGGAAATGGGAAAAGAGAGGAAAGAACAGACCAAACAGTATTCAAATGGCCAAAGAGAACCAGAAGGACCAACATGAATGAGAATCAGCTCCCACAGGAATCCTTTTCAATAGAATCTGTCCTTGAGGGCACACATACACACAATCACAAGAAAAGCTTACAGAATGAGAGTTATTCGTGTGTTTCACCTGTCTGGACAGGTAGGATGCACGCTGTCACTACTCACCAGAAGGTGTTGGGGCTGTCTGCATTTAGCTGACTTGCAGACACCCAGGAGATGCTACCTACGTTCCTTAACACACTCCCAACACCCTCGCCGACAAATTCCACCTTTGAAATGTTCCTGTCTCATCAAAGGCCGGAGCCAGTTCCTGTTGTAGGAGGTGTGGAAATAGCACAGCACACACAGGGAGCTAATTCTGGCAGCACACATGGTCTGCTATGCAGCCTGCTTGGAGCAGGACTGCTGCCATGGCTTTGGCCCCTTTGGTGCTGCTGTCAGACAAAGGGACAGTTTGTGCATCACAGGTACTCTGTTTTATTTAGGGAAATTGCTTTCTAAAGTCAAATACTCTGCTTTCATTTGCCAATATTTTTGGTAACACCACCTACGCTTGTCAATTTTCCTCAGATTTTATTATTGACAACTGAAAAATTGTCATTGCCTAATTAAGCCACGGGTCCATGTGCTGCATTTTAGAGCGAGTGTACTCACAGCTGCAGATCCCACTGGTTTTCAGGAGCTACACATTAAAAGCAATTGGGTTTCATCTCTGACCATAGGTTTCCTGAGAGCCTATTAGATCTTTGCATCCGGTAGTCCTCCTACAGAGTTAAACTTCATATCCTGTAATTATAGGCAATGCAAACTAATGGTCTATATTCAAAACACAATGGCACCACAAAAGTTAGCTGAGTAAAAAGTCAATTAGATCCAAAACGAATCAAAAGAGTCCTGCATTAAAAGCAGCTGTTTGACCAGCTTTAGGTATTGATTCCCAACGGTTTCAGCATTAGTTCTCACTTGCAGTTTTCTCAAAGCAAAATCTCACAGGCTGAATGGGCCCACCAGCCTGGTTGTATCAGTGTGCCTAATTCCTGCTGCCAACTTGCTTTTGTGTTCCATTCTCCAGAACAACCAAACACCCAATGAAAGAATACCCAGGTGGGTACTTTTGGACACTCCCATGCCCAAGCTCCCCAACGCTGGGCCAGGTTTCACAGAGGTTCTCTCAGCATTCTGTACCACAGCTTCCATCCCAGTCCCCTCTGCACAGATGCAGCACAACCGCCCTGACTAAAGCGTGGCTCCACCAGACCACACCATGAAGTTCTAGAGACAAAAACGTGTTTATTTTAACGAAGTCCTAGAGTAATTTTCATGTTTAATGATAACAGGATGAGCCAATTTGCCTAAGACTTGACAGTCAGCTCTAATAATTCAACCTTAATTAAACCCGAGCGCGTGTCAGTTCAGCTCATCCCTTCACAGGAAATCTGACATTTGCAATGATTCATGCTTCAACCATGCTACGGGAAGGCCGGATCACATCTGCCATTCTCCACTACGCAGAGCGCTACCCCTTTTCAGCATGCCAACTTTGTTTATTTTCTAACCAAACACTTTGGATTTCTTCCATTGAGAGGTTTTCTTAAATGAGCAGTCAGTGGAATATGATTTTACCGGGATGAATGATGACCTGGTGCCAGAGACAGGGAAGGAAGGAGTGAAGCTGCTCCAACAAGAAAACCAAACAAGCCTGAGATGAGGCATTCCTGTCTTCTTCATCAACTCAGTTGTCCTCTGCGGTGTTGCAAAAATCCAGCCTTCCTGAGTCTTGTGCTACATCCCATCCCAACTTAATGTGGCAAAGATGAAAACTTCCAAACCCTTTTAAAAGCACAGAGAGCTTTAGGTACTGCTGCTGGTGATGTGCGGCATTAAGCTGAAGCCTAAATTCAATTACAGCTGAACGTGCCGCAAAAAGGATGCTATGGGAGGAATGGAGTGAACCTTGAGAACCATCAGCATGGGCCCAATACAAAATGTCACTGGGATAAATGTATGCTGTCCATCCCCAGGGCAGCACAGGGTGACACGCTTGCCTGCGCATAACTGCAGCGCATTGCAGGCTAAATACTATACAGAAAGCCCCCCACACAAATTAAACCCTTCTGTTACAGGAATTTGCTTTCAAGCTGATTAAGAGTAGCTCAAGTGCAAGGGATTAAACATGTAAAGGCTGCTTTGAGGACTCCAATAAGCAGTTATTGTGTTATACAAACAGTACTTAGGGCAATGGCATTTCCAGCCCTGCCTCTCGCTCTCTGCAAGCTGCCGGTTGTTGCTGAAAGGCGACTGTCAACACACGTACAACGTGATTGGAAAAAATCTAATCTTGCCTGCGCGCCTTTCCTTTGTCTCTTGAAGAAAAGAAAGTGGAGTCATTCAGATGTCTTTCTGCAGACTCCTGCATTGTATTCAAACAGCACTGGTGACGGGGCGATGCGAGAAAGAAATTGAGAAAGAAATTCCTCTCCTACATCCATCAATGACATCTTTACCAATGGCAATTTCCCAAGAAACACAAGCATCACCATCTGCAGCCTATCTATCCCCCCATACACATCCCTGCAAACAGACAGAAGCCAGCCTGGCTGTTACCAACCCTGCTCCATATTAAAATTCCAGCAAGAAATGCTGCAAAAGCATCACCGCAGGAATTACAGGGACATATGTGGCAAGAAGCTGAGTGTTCAGAGTTGGTTGATGAGTCCCAGGAATGAGTTTTGAACCATCAGCATTAGGAATCTTCGCAGAACAGCACGACTGTGCAGAGTACAGCAAAACAAAGGAATTACCAAAATAACTTATTCAATGAGCTTCAGCAAAGCTTTTTTCCTTTTTCTTTTTTTTTAAACAGCGCTTTTAGATGGCTGCATAATGTATTGTGGGTGTGCAACGCAGATAGGCACAAGTGAAAGCAAAGTATTTTGCATTGGCAATGATAACACTGATGCTGGCAGAGCGAAAAATCAGTATTTAAGTGCTAATTCTTTATCCTGAGCAGACTTCAGCTTTTACATTGTGTTTCAGGAAGGCAGTGCTATTTAAGACACAACACAATTATCGTGCCTTGCTCTGACCCCAGCTCGGCCTCCAACCCGTGCCCCAGCCATGATGTGCAATGGTGAGATGCTCCATGCAGCCCAGCCGGCTCCAGCCCTGCGCTCGGTTCCTTCGTACCAAGCTGTCTGTCAAGTCAAGTCATCTCGCAGCCATCTGAAACACCCTCCCAACAGCTGCCACTATCAATTACTCTCGCAGACAGCCCTGACTATCAGGAAGAGAACTGGAGCGAGCACTTGCCAGTTTTAATAAACTGTGTTGCCCAAGTCATTTAACCTGCTAGATTGCTGTATGCTGGGGCTGTAACAAGCCTTCAGCTTTTCAAACGAGAAGAAAGCAACAGTGGCAAAAAGCTGTCAGCCTGGTCCTCAGAATTAACTTCCAAGTGTGTCTTTTTTTCCCCCTCCCTCTCCCTGCTGAGGCACCCAGGTTTTAAGAGTAAAATATCTTCAAGTTGCTGTCATAGTGGCACGACAAGGACAGCATCCTACATGTCGAACACGAAGCCGTGGCTCCCGAGAGCAAAGGGCTGCAGGCTGCCAGCCGTGTGTGGAGCAGCCCTGGGCCACTGCCGGCTCTGTTCCAGCACAGGCTGCCATCCCCCCAGGTGATGCCAATGCTGCCAGGAGCTCTGGGACGTCCGAGCATCCCCAGGCCCCCAATCCTGCTTTCTCACACAGCCGGCTCAAGGGCTCATCCAACCAAACACGTGGTCAGTTGGAACTGCCTCCAGCACTCTGATGGAGGCGTCTGCACTTTCACTAGAAAGCTTATTGCACTCCACAAATGACAAAGAAGGTTAATAAAAGCCCTGTGCTCAACAGTCTGCCTCAGCCAGAGCCGCAGATAAGACCCTTTGTTGTGGAGCTTGCAGCGCAGGGAAATTTCACTCTTCCCCCAACAAAGGGAGAGCATAAAGACCCATGGATTTGGTGGTGATTTGCTGCTTTATGGTTCTTTAACGGGACGTTTTATTCCTGAAGATCTGGGAGCTTTCCATGCTCTATCCAGGCATGTTAGCTGTAAGCATGCGTGACGACACTGCAAAGCTGCAGGAGCTGAATGGAGATGGGTGCCAAACACAGAGATTGGGGCCAGTGCATAAAGGAGGAGGATCACCATTCTAATCCCCCAAAGTAAGTCACACTGCATTTTCCTAGCAATGCTGCTTCTGGCACCATTTCAATGCAAAGCTGAAACTGGATTTGCAGCTAAAGCACCTACTGCGGATGCCGGCGTTGTAATGAGATTGAAAGTTTCATGCAGGCTATTAATCTAGGGCTATAATGGTGGATCACACACTGCAGGGTTAAATCCCTTCAGTGCTGCTCCTAAGCAGATGACCAGAAATGTGTGACGTAGGAGCTGCTCCCCAGCCCTGGGCACAGGCTGTTATAAACCCAGCAGTTACATACTGAGGGTGTTTTTGTGTCCTTTTGCTACTTTTGCCATGTGTGATAGCACACTGCACATCTGATTGGAATGACAGACAAGCAGCAAGGTAAATGAGCTACTTGAAAGGCAGAAAAGCCTCAAACACATGAAAGCAAGTAAATACAAAAACCCAAATCCAGATCAAGCTTTAAGCAGACAGAAGTGTTCTACAGCAAGTAAGCTTATGAATTTAATGAGTCAAACCAGCACAAATAACAAACTATCCACTACTACATTACAGGAGAAAAAGTACTACTTTTGCTGTTTCAAATCCTCATCGATTCCCATCCAGCCTATGAGTGAGTTATTAATCACTCCATTTAAATCACAAGCACAGGTCTTTATGCTGAAATTGAACCTCCCACCAATAGACCAATAGCTCAAATCTCCAAGAGCAATTACTTCTCAGCACAACAGAGCAGCTCGCTCCAGAGCTCCATGCAGGCCACAGCTCTCTGTCATATCCTTCCCTGGCAGTGCAAACAAACTGGGAAAAAAAGATTTTATAACTATTATTTTCAAAATAAACAGACATCTGCTCAGAGTTACCTAATCTCTCTCACATCACAGAGGCAGATCTGCCAAGGTCACATTGGAGACACGATTACATTTTTTCACAATTTGTTATTCTAGCAAAGCCCTGATAAGATTGAACTATTGAAGTTCACACTCTGGTTTAATTTCAAGAGGTTAAATGCCAAATCCTTTTCTTATTGCTACAAGGAAGGGATCTGCCAGGCTGCATAATACCCTGTGTGGGCTAAGACAACAATTTTGTTTCATCTGCTCAGTCTTACAAAGGTTTTGACTTTTTTTAAAATGACATCAGAGAACTCCAAACACCCAAAGAATCATTTAAAGTAAAATCCATCAGGGAGACTGCTCTGAAGGAGTGGGAATGACCTTTCCGACCCCCAGCCTGGAGAAGTTAAATCAGCGGCTGGCTGAGAAAGCACGTTTGTTAACCAAAACCAGAACAAGGCACGGTGAAACATTTTCCAGCACCAGATCATCTCTGCTGGGAGCGGCAGACGATTACCCTAAGCAGCCAAGCGTACACAGGGCTGCAGAAATTCCCATCCCTGCCTTGGAAGCTCGCCGATGCCTGCCCCGATGCAATGCAAAGGGGAACCACTGGTGCCCTTTCCAGGTGACAGCCGTATTTCCACGGGCATCCTTGCTTCCAACCGCTGCCCCTTTCTGCAGTTCCCTGAGTGCCGTCCATCACCCCTCATTAGGGAGGCTATTGGCACCCGATTAAGTGGGGATGGACTCACGCCAGGGAGCTAATCGAGACGAGTTCAGTTCAGGCTGCAGGCACGGGTCCCATCAGCAGGGCACCATATTTCTGCTTTGTTCCCTCACCAGCTCTGTGTGGTTGTGCCCAGCAGCCCTGCATGACACTGAGCAATCCCATGGAGGAATGGCACCAAACTGGGACAGGGACCTCCCGACCACAGCTCCCCATCACCACACTCACACAGCTTTACAAAAGGAGGGGGGGAAGCTGGCTTTTCCCCACTGCAGCAGAAATGGCCCAGAGAACAGTTTTCCTCCTTTCTACAGGTCAGCAGTTGTAACTGAAGTTCAAAAGATCAATCCATGCTGGGATTTTTCTTTTCTGGAATGTGGTATGCACAGCTGATACGAAAAACACCAGCTCAAAATCCAGCATCCTACATGTCTCCTGAACCGAGCTTCTCTCTGGGCTCTAGATGACCAAAGATCAGCCCCATCCATCAAGTTCTGGGCTCTTGGTTGGCTTTCCTGTCATCTCATAGAACACACAACAGACCCATTAACACACACATCCGAATACAGCCCCCGGTTAGATTCAGGATTCACACTGGTTGCTCAGGGCAGAGGACAGCCCTTGCACAGACCAACATTTCCAAGGGAATGGCCCTCTTCCCAGGCTACATGCCGCAGGCCTGCCGGACCCCTGCCTCAGCGCGTGTTCTACACAGGTTAGGAGGCTCAGTGCTAAATTCTGCCACTCAGGTGTTCAAGGAAAACACACACAGCAGTAATCACTTCTAATGGATGTAAGCCTGCAGTGGTCTGTGCTGGATGTCAGAAGACTGCAGAAAAAGACCTATTGTGTCTGTGTGCAATCAGCATCTGAAGTGCCAAGGCTGTTTTTCTGGCTCAGGAAAGTCAGCAGTGAAAGATGTAAAAGGGCAGTCAAGAGAGCTGTTAAGGAAACCTCTCAGTAACTTGACCAACTCCCATGCCCACTGTAATGTTTGGAGCCTTGAAAAGGGAACATTTTGCTCCAAGGTGACTTTGTTTTGCTAAACAGGAACTGAAAGGAGTGACTGACCACACACAAATCAGCAAAATCCTGTCTCATTTATTTGCTAAGTCCACTCTCACAGTTCAGTAGCTGCTGTCACATTAGTGCTAATACCCCTATAATTTGGGCAAACAAGGCCTGAGGTTCAGTGCCTGTAAACGATGCCAAATGCTTTCCACATTCCCTGCCCCTGCAGCCCCATCTCTGCCCTGTACCACACTGCTCCTGTCTCCCTGGCACTGAGACAGCAGCACCTTTTCCCCACTGATGGTACTGAGGATCTATGATCAAGATGAAGAGAGGCTGAAGAACAGTAAGGTCTCCCAACAGTAAGGTCTCCCACCTCACTCTTATTCACACGGTCATAATTTTCAGCTACTGCAATGGCAGCTTAAGGAAAATTAAGATACTGAAATGAACAGATAATACATTCAACAGCCTTTCAAGTTGCATCGTGTTTAATTAAAATATTTAAGGGACACACTGAAAGTTGTTAATCAGGGAACGTTTAGGTGAGTGGTGTATGCCCTTTGGATTCAGTCCCTATGGCAACCAAGTACTCCAAAAGGATGCGCTGGAAGAAGCATGTCAGGAGCTGCCTCAACATTTTAATTCACAGAGAGAGCAATGCATAAATACAGCTACCCACAAGCACAGCACCAGCAAAAAAAAGGTTTGCCAGCAGCATTCAGAAGCCATAAATGGCCCTTTGTTTTTTAAGACTGAAAAAAGTCCATTCTTCCTTTAAGAACATTGACTACAAACGTCACGAAAACTGGATGGTGTTGCACATGCAGTGTTGAATCACATGTACAAACTGTGTTTCTGCTCCTCGTGTTGAAAGATTCTGCATCTAAATCTTCAGAAGAATTGTTTCCATCTCCCCCAGCTCAACACGGACAAACTATGAGAATGCAACAGCATGAAGACAGCTTCTGGGTGTGCTTGGGGTGGAAAATGTGAGGAATGATGGCCTTTTCCTTCAAAGCAGAAGAGCAGCTCAGTACACAGCGAGGAAAGGAACGAGTGCGCTCATTTATGACCTGCACTGCAGAAGGCAGACTGCTCCGCCATGATCTCAGTGCGAGTGAAATGCAGCTGTGATGCTCCTTCCAGCCTTCTCCCCTGATGAAGTGTGAATACTTCAATGGGCAGCAGAAATTTTGGAATACTCTGGTGCCGGAAATGCTTGAGGATAATGTCAGATCTGGCATCTAATAAGATTTAGCAGAGGAACTCTGTGCTCTGCTCTGCAGTGGAGTCACACCCTACATGAAAAGGAACACTTGAATCTCTTCTTTCATCAAGAATTATGACTGCGGAAAGAAATCTCCCCAGTGGAGGGTGCTGGGTGGTGCAACACTGCAATTCCAGCCCGGCTGTGCACAAAGCCTGAAAGACTCACTTGAGCCTTATAAACCCAAACGCTTCCGCTCCACTCCTCTTCCTGCAGCCTCTGGAGCCCCATGTCACTGCAGAGGCCCCGCCACGACCGCTGGATGCCGTGGAAGCCATACCTTCAGCTCCTACCAGGTGGGCTCTCAGGGCCACCCGTGATTCTGACATCTGTAAGTGCAGTCGTGGAAAATACTTCATACAGAACTGCTGCATACTTTTATTTCAGCGCTGGGCGAAAGACAGAGAGAAGTATCCAGCCTCAGCCTGCAGATACTTTTCTAAGAAAGTAGTTGCTGCACAGTCTGTGTTCCCCTTTTCACATCTGCCATGTGTCCCAGCAATTCTACTGAGTTCACAGTAAGTTTTTCCTTCAAGTCCTCTCCATGTCACATTTTTTCCAAACAGCAAAAGCCCAATGAAAAGCAGCAATTTGGGTTTGGCAAAACACCTGTAATCCAGGATTCCTGCATGTTAGGAGGGCAAAGTGGGGTCTGAGCAAATTCTTGAGAGCTTCCCGTTCCTGTTGGCACAGCAGACAATAGCTTCCATTCACCGTACCTGTATTTCCTGACAAGCAGGTTGCTGTTTTCATCTGCCTGCCTAAAGCCACCTGCTCCCCATGCAGTCCCAATCCTACAAGCTGGAGGAGTGCTGCCCTCTACATGAGGAAAAGCTCAAAAATGACTGTCTGTAACCAGCAGGAAATCCCAGCAGAGCTAGAAGCAATGTATAGCTTCCACACCAAAGAGGCTCAACAGAGAGCCAAAGAGCTGGGAGGAGGCAGCCCTCTGCTCAGGCGCTCAGCCATGCTTCGAGGCACGCTGGCTCCTATCAAGCACAATGGAGCTCACACACCAGGTCCCTACAGGGGCTGGTTTCTTCTTTTAGCTAATGCATTGTTATGGATGGACCCCAAATGGTTAATCAATCCCATGATTACAAATTCAATGGCTCATCTCTCCTTGTGCAGGATCCAAGATCTGGTGGCGCTGTTTCTGTTTTGAGGACTCAATATGGTTTTGGTTTTGAGGACAACACCCAAACTGCCAGCGGTTTGTTTTAGGGAACCATCTCCTCCCACACTATATAACCATCTGCAAAATGGATCACATATGTTGCGTGCAGAGAGTTTGATTCAGTTCTGACAGCATGAGAGCCTCTAGCCCAAATATCTGAAAGTAATAAAACCCATCCCATCCTCCTGATGCCTGATGCTAACAGTGGATTGACCGATATTCACACTGTATCAGAACGCCTGTCAATAGTAAGCAACCTGCACAGATACGTAAACACAGTTAAAGATGAAACAAAAGAGCTATTGGTTTCTGGCATGTCTCTCAGCCTCCTCCTGCCTTGGCTTGCAGTAAGGATACGAAACCTTCTTGCTCCCATCAGATGATGAATGGCAACGCTGGTCCATACACAGCTGCTTTGCACTGTGTTACAGGCCATGCTGACGGCCGTTGGAAGTGATTGGAATGCCCCACTCTGCCGACAAACAAGGCCAAGAGGGACAGAGCACCCACTATTTCACATGTACACATGTGAAGCAAGGAGAATTATGGAAGGACCCAGTGCGGGCAGCAGGCACCAAGGCAGCAGGCAGTTTCTCCTTTGGCGCCTGTGTCCCCATGCCCACAGCCCTGCTGCAGCCACAGGGCACAGCCTCCCCCAGCAGCACAGAGCACATCCCGCAGTGCCACATGGGGAGCTCGGCGTGCTGCTAAAGGGCTCCCTTTCCTTCCTGGCATGAGGAATTTCCCACCCCTTCATTTTATAAATTACCAGAACAGACATTTAAATGTTCAAGAGTAATCTGAATGGAGTATTCATGCCTTGGGCATTTTTACGCTCTACAAGGAGAGAAACAAAAGGGCCTCATTTAATATCTCCCTGTAGCATTCTCTGCTCTTGCTCTTCCATCACCGATCTCCAAAGGCAAACTCGCAGCGGTTCGATGCTCCTGCAATGCTCCAGCCCTCCCCTATAAGAGCAAGATGTGCTTTTAAAGCAAACCTCACAGGCAGTCCAAAACAGGTGGTGGGAATCCTTTCACAGAGAGAAAAATCATTTGTAACCAATAAAAAGAGAAGAATATTCTGATTCCACGGTTTGATCAAGCACCCAAGGGAATCACTGGGTAGCACGTCTGCTATTGCTCTAGCGGCTCCGAGCTCCTGCACCTGGGCCCTCTGGGGAGCCTGGGGATCTCTGCTCTATAGGGGATTTACAAGCTCTGTGTCAGCCTCTCCTGCGAGGCACAGGGAAGAGGAATGGCAGCCTCAGACAAGCAGCTTGAGCATACCCCTCCAGCCCCACTGCCTGCCCTTGTTCCTCCCTGATTGCTAAAACTGAAGAGAGCATAAAGTTGAAACGTGAAAAGCATGGCTGAGGCTTGCGAATGGAGAGACCCACAGCTGTGCTCCCATATGCTGCCACGGCATCAGGCACTGAAACACCCATGGCCAAAAGTGCAGGCTGGAATCCAAGCTTATCTGGATGTGGTCTAAGGGATGCTTCACTATGATGTGGCCAGCACAGTTGTTTGTTCAAGAGTTAAAAGGAACTGATACTTCTTCCTATGGAGGAAGACCAGGAAATTAAATCTGGACTGGTCTCAGATCTCCCTCCCCACTCTTATGGGTTTCACTGCACAAAGAAAAGGTGGTGGTGGGCCTGAATATTTTCCAAATGTGACTTCCCTTTCCTGTACAAGTCACTTTTAGAGAAAAGGATTTAAAAGAACCAGTCCCTTGAGTCTTGTATGAACACCCATTCCCTCATCTCCCCACATCAATTCAACCCTTCCACAACCTGCACCGAGGTCACTTTGAGCCAAGCGTGCCCACCACTCCCAGGCACCGGAGCTGTGAGCTCTACACACACGCTGAGTGACACCCCATCACTCGACAGCAGAGGCCAGCCCTACAGCAGTACCAGAAAGTATTCTTTTTAGTTTGCAGGGCTGAAAAACTGGCCAAAGCCTTCACACAGCCTAAAACACAGCTGCAGTGTTTATATCTCTCCCTGAGAACCACACAGACATTTATCACTGTATGGCCGTGCTCCCCCAGACACAGACCAGCTCTGGCATTGGGGGAAGGACTGTATCCCAGACGCCCACCCTAAGCACCCCTGGGGTATGCAGCACGTTGTGGCTGCCCAGAATTAACTTCTGACCAGAAAAGGGAGCACTTTCTTCAGTCACTCTCAGGAAACATTTTCGTTAAGGCCAAACTTCAGACATATTCACCGTCGCATACTGAGGGTGGTTTTTCTAAGAGCTAAGGATCACAAGGAAGCCATGTGGTCAAACAAGAGGTCATTATCCACCAGCTCCAGGGCGCAGTGGGAGCTGCTAAGCAATGAGCAATTTGAAAATAGAGCTGCTAAAGCCCTACTGGCAGTTTAAGTACTGATTTTTCTGGCTAAGATTCATAGGGATATCAAGTCAGCATGAGGATATCTTGTCAAGGGTGGGAAAGTCAATACCGTAATAGGCTGCGTCGTTTCTCTTTACTGCCACAACCGTATGACTTCATCGATACTCAGACCTGGAGGCAAAGGACATGAGGATGCTGCTCTGCGCCAGGCGTCAGCCCCTGCTTCGTGCCACACAGCCACAGCAACTCAGTCCAACAGATGAGATTTGCAAATTGGGAATCATACCGAACTGCTTCTACTTAAGATGCCTCAATACCTGGGGTTTAATATTAACTTATTGGTTCCTGACACAATTACACGATGGGAGATTTTTCAAAGGCACAAAGTCAGCAGGAATTAAGTTGGAGGTTTGACCCAAACCTTTAAAATCCACGTAACTACACAGTTCACTTCAACCACAACCTGGATGCTTTCAGGACCATCACCAATAGCAAACAACATTCATTTGACTGAATGTTCTCCAGGAGCTCTGTGGAGCAGTCTGCCCTCCTGGTGCCAAGTTGCACAGCCCCCCAGTTCCATGCACCCGTGGTGGAGAGCAGTGAGGTTCTGCCATCCCCTGCTCCCTGCAGGCTTTCCATTGCCACCTCTGGAAAGCAGCAGATGCTGAAGGAAAAGCCCTGCAGATTCCCCGAGCTCTCTTTGAAACCCAAGGAGAACAGATGAGCAACACATTCGAAATTAATTACAGCAAAAACCTACTGCATTGTTCTCTCCTCCCCTTTCTTTTTCTCCTGACCCCCGATCGCAGAGCTTTCACTGAAGCCTCTGTGTGGTGTGTATATTTTCCTAAAGTCGCCAGGGCCAAAACAGTACAGCTGAGACATTCACAGAAGTCAAAGAGAGTGCAGAGCCAGGTTAGCGCGGGGGTACAATAGTTCCTTAAGAGCGAGCGTCTCCCCTGCCCGCCGGCCCCCTCCTCCCAAACCTTCCGTCTCTAATGAACCTTTGGTGTCCGTCCACCAAAAACAAACATCAATCAGGCAACAGGCTGTTCCTTTTCCCCTGTTGCTGGTCTGAAATAACAGTCATCTCCCGCTGGGCTGGGAACGCCACTTCCCCGTCCAGCACACATACAGGATAATAAGGGGGAGGCGAAGGAGGGAGGAAAACCCGCTCCAAGGTGCCAGAATACACAGCGAGCTGTGCCTGTCGGAGCCAGGGAAAACTTGGGAACACAACAGCTTTTGATTCCTTCTGTCCCACTGGGCACGTTAATTATTTAAGGGCTGGCTTGTGAGCTGCTGGTGGTGGTAGGAAAGGGGTGGAAAGGAAATCAGGCTTTTCCCCACTGCCCCAGCCCCGTCCTTGTGCTGGCACAACTGTGTGCACGTATGTGTACATGCACGCAAGTGGCTTCAAGCCTGCTCAGAGCTGCATCCTCCCACCCCCCCCTGCACCAAGACCTTCTTTGCTGGCTTGTCACCACAGACAGCACAGGACAGCATCTGGATCCAATGAGTGGCAGCACAGAGCATCGCGCCCAGACTCCTCTCTGCAGTTCGTGTGTTATGACAGGGGGAAGGGGGAGTTTATATTGGACAGAGCTGGAAATGGAGCTGCAAATCAGAGTTCGGCTCATGATTTGCTAGCAGGGCTTTCTAGGTGTCTGAAGGAACACTTTGGAAGGAGAACGGGGAAAAGGAGAATGTAACTACATCTCATTTGGATGGAGAGGACTCACAGATGTTAGGAATATTTTTGATCAACAGCTTTCCTGGCACTGCTCTTGGTGAAATCCACAACCTTGACGGCTAGCTGAGTAAGAAAGTGCTGGCAAGCTCCTGCCTGCATGCAGGCAATTTGCAATGCTGCCAGTCAATATTTCAGTGAAAACAAAATTGCAGGGATCACATTCAAAGAGGGAAAAGGCAAAATAAAACAAAGCAGAACAAAAAAAACCCCATGACTCCCATTTTAAGAGAAACTCTGACAGGACCCGTTAGGAAGACCCTCCCAAATCATAACGCCCTCTGTTTGCTTAGCATTAATGCCCTGCGAGGCTAAGGAGAGCCCACCAGCAGCATGAGCAGCTCAGCAAGGAGTGGCTCTACACGGGGGCACCCGGGCAACGTGTTCAGAACAGGTTGCAGGAAGTGATGCAGAAAGATGTTTGCAGCTGTCCTTTCAGTGGAGGAAATGGATGCAGCAGGCAGGGCCTGAGCCACAATCCCAGACCCAGTCCATTAAAAGCATTATGCCCAGAGTTTGTCTGCTGCTCCACTGAGATGCACAAAACAATCAGCTCTACTTTGATCATTAGGCTGGTCAGTACAGAACGTAATGGAAGAGTTCTCATTGACTTTGTGTTTCTAGCTCAATTTTTAAGATTGATTCAATAATAAAAACAATGATAATGATCATTATTGTGTAAACATTCAATGCTAAGGTTGTCAGATTCCCTTCCCAGCCGTTATGCCCACACCAGGTCAGGCTGCCCCTGCAGGGCTGGCACTGGGAGCCCCTCACTGTGCCATGCAGGACAGCCATGTGCAGGGGCTGTGCAGCTCTTCGGAAGCTCTCTCAGCATTGGACCACCGATAAATACAGAAATACAGAACAAACTGAGCCAACACCAGCAGCAGATGCAGGTTCATAGATGTCTGCTTGTTACCAAAATCCACCGCAGCTGGGACTTAAATAGTCTCTGTTATGCAAAACAGGAGAGAGAGAGGAATAGAGGGAAACTGGCAATTACCTAATTTTATTTCCCTCCTTGCCCATTTGCTTTTCATCAGGTTGCTCTGTGCTTGCATATGAGAGGTGCTTGTGAGAGCTAAGTTAAGCACAAAGCCAGCTTGGTACTTTCCTTTCAGTGGGAGGAAATCTACGCGTGCTTTTCTGGTTGCAAAGGGCAAGCACAGCTAGCACATTATTTTATGTTATTCTGCAAGTGCCCCATGCTGCCTGGAAGCAGCAACAGCCAGGCTGCACCATCCCTCTTTCCAAGCTGCACTTCTGAACGTGACACAGCTCGCAGCCCAGCACTGTGACCCACAGCAGGGAGATGCACCCGCCCATCTGCAGTCTTCTCTATCACCTTCTAAAAACCTATTTCTTGCTTAAATCACCCAGCCCCAGTGGGCTGCCTGCTAAAGAACTTTCCTTGCTGGCAGCCTGTGTGCTGTCAGGCTTTGCTGCTCACCTTGCTAACACCTTCCAACCACGTATCTGCAACAGGGCAAGAAGTTAACGTCCATTTCATTGGAGGGAGATCTGGAAGTATGACTACTCCCTTAGGACAAGCCTTAAAGAATTTATTAGTGATGAAACCAATATATTTCTTCAGCAACGTAATAGGGCCCCATAAAAATTACTTCAATATCTTTTACAATTTAATGGCAAATGAGAACCCTTCCATAGGTGTTTTGAACTGTCCGACAGAATCCTATAGCAGAGATGTAATTCTACAATAAAATTTGTCGGATAATTAAAAATTTTATATATATGTATATATATGTGTGTGTGTATATATATATATATATATAAAGACTTTTAATTTCCTATTACCTGCAAGACTTTGCCATCCATTCAAATCAAATAAATGAAGTAAAGCACTGCAGTCACTTGTCTGTCCCAGCAGTTTACAAGAAAATATTTACTGTTTGGAAAAAAGCCACTCCAGAACAAGTATCCTTTTCAAAAGCACAGAGAGGCAAACACAAACAGCATGCCAAGTGCTGCGCTCCTGCCCTGCACACCCGGAGCCAAGGGAAGTGAATGGGGTCAGCGTGGCCCCGGGGGGAGCAGCAGGCAGACACGGCTGTCCTGGAGCTCCCCGCTCACAGCCCTGCTGCCAGCCAGGATGAGCGGCACATCAGGCTCATGCCATGCGTTTCATTTGCTGAGGAACTGAAGCTTTACGGAATCTTGCATGAATAAAACATGTCCCCGAGGCGTTTTAAAGCCAGAACAGAGGAGAAGCGGTGGTTTGAGGGACCGATAGCTGCGCGGGGGCTGCAGCTGCTGCTGTGCCATGGCCGCCCGCCCGCCGCACCGGCTGCAGGCCGCCTCGGCCCCGCTCCGCAGGAAGCAGATAAGCCCACTATAAACAGGGAGTACAAAATACGGTATCTTGCAAACGTCCTTTAAGAGTCTGGCTAATGTAAACTCCTGCGCACACTTGGAAGGAATTCTCTTCTCTTTCTGGTTCGCAGTTTGATGGCCCTTTTATCTCCTTTCACATGGACTGAGGAAAGCTAAAATTGGCCTCCTCAATCAATACGAGTTTGAGCTGGCGCGCTCGGGATATACACTATTTTGCTTTTATAGTTTATTTTAAATCAAAAGTATAATTAAAGAAAATAAACCGCTCACTTCATAACATTTATACAACGAAGACTTTATTTATTTTATTTACGTTTCGGTGGGCAAGGCACAGCATGCAGTCGGCTTTCTGCGCCACTTAACAAAGCCGCATTTGAAATTTAAAATCTTAAAGGAAATGAACAAATTCTGCGGAGGAAAGGCAGTTAAGCAGAGACTTCTTACATTACCCTCGGTAATCGTGCATGCATGTGCTCCTGCGTGCCTCTCCCTGCTCCAAAAACATACCCACGGCTTGGATGCTTTAAATCAAAAAGCAATTTCAGTCTGTAATACGCAAATAAATAATTAAACACGCTTTATCTCCTACAGTATTGCCTCTATTCATTCTAATCCCACTGACGGGAATGCAGCAACATACCCCACATCCTTAAAATAACAAAACAAAACACAAGACACCAAACAGAAGGCCTGGAAATGTTTATAATTCAACTTTTCAACCCGCTTGGCTGCAGCCTGAAGCTACAAAGCAAGCTCTATGCTGGCTCACTTGAGGGAGACGCACCGGGAGATAGCTGTGCAAACTGCACAGCAAATGGCGCAAGCCAAAGCCGCCCGCCGGCACGAGGCCATTCTAACTCTGCAGGCATACGGCACTCAGCTCCAAGTCAGTAAATTATCCACTTCTGCATTCTGAATGGTACGAAGTTAGTTGGACAGTGTGGTTGTGGTGAATGGCCTCTCCTGCTTGCCCACTGTACGTGTCTTCCAGATGGCTGCTACGGCTATGGGTGGCTGTGTCCTGAATTACCATGAAATGCATGTAGCGCATAGGCGAGACATGGACGCCAGTGCGCAGTCCCACTCCCAAAGAGAAGGCTGAGAGCTTTCCAGAGCCTGCAAGATGACAAAACTGCAAGAAGACTAAAAAGACTGCACTCCCTGCAGTTTCCTGCACTTGCTTTTATTCCGAGATGTGCCTAACTGGCTGTGACTTGTGTGATTATCTCGGTTATGCATGCTGGTAGAAAATCAAAGTCCTCTTCTTTCCCTGGACACAGTGTAATTATATATCTGCATATGCAGGAAAGCCAGACTGCTAATATACTCATGCAAGCAGTGACAAAAGTAGATGGTTCTTATCAAAACAATGCTGGGATGGACTCACATGCTAGATTTTGCAATGCCTCACGGTATCCAGCACTGCCAACCCCAAGAATTCACAAATCACAAGCCGTCTTTAAAATGAGGTTAAGAACAAGGTATTTGGGCTTCTTTTCAACTACCTGCTGGCTGGGAAGCAAAGAACTACAGTTCCAAGCTTTCCTCTGTGGCCAGGAAGACTAAAATCTCACTTAAAAATGAAATTAAAGCTTCAATTCTCATACAGTCCTCGGAGGGCTTGGGTTTCATGGAAAACACAGAACGCTGTACAGTTGTGCTAAAACCACAGGAGATGCAACATAGGGAGTAGAGCAGCTGCAGAACATCCTGAGAACTATATCAATCACAGCAATGTGGTTGCTATCTACGTAGATGCATTGCTTTATTTATTATTACAGATGCTGCTGTGCAAGTTTTTGCATGCCTGTAATTATGGAGGACTGTTGTCCCAAGATTTCAGCTGCAAATTATCATCCCCCTCAAGTTCACACAATGGCCAGGTGACTGCAAACAGACTGCTGACCTCATCCAAATGTAACCAAAGCTGGGGGATAAAGCTGAGGTCAAGGGACTGGAGACACCACTGCTTTTCCTGCATTTCAAACCCCGCTTTGGACTCCACGCAGCAAACTAGAAAAATGATATCACTCCTGACCTCCGTTCACGTCAAACAGAGCTCAGTGCCTGACGGGGTGTTTGCTCTGCACCTGCGCAGACCTTCGCAACACAAAGCTTGGCATCAGGCGGCCCAGCAAGCAGGGGAGGCTCTGCTCTCAGCTGCCTGCCAGCACCGAGGCACCAGGAAGCTGCACTGCCACAAACCCACACCCAGCACCTTGTTCTCAGCTCAGCTGTGTTCAGGTTTCCTGCTTTGCTGGCTGTCACAGGTTCCTCCTTGGCAGCAGACTTGCTGCCCGCCCTGCCCTTGCCCTGCTTTTCACTCTCACCCCAGCTTGCTGTAACAGCCATCGGTTCTACAGCATGTCCTACACTGGAGGTTTTGTGTTCTCATCTTTTAAAATGATTCGGTGTGACGGTTTAGTACTGAATTTAAAAAAAGAAAAGAAAAAAAAAAAGGAAGAGAAAGAGAAGAGAGAAAAAGGAGAGACAGTCCCCTTAAGGCAACAGAATTATGGAGCAGTGATCTCAGAGGAACAAGGGTTCCTCTCTGGTTCAGATGCACTTGTCAGGGCTTGGTGTCGTCTCTGAACAAGAAATCTCTCTTGCTGGCCCAAGGCACACTTCTGTGGTCAAGAGGACAGAAAATAAAAGAAGGGAACTTCAAAGGCCCATAAGCTGCACTAGCCCGCTGGGGCGGGTGGCTGCGGCACATCCCATGGCTGACAATTACGACCCGCGCGCCGGGAAGGCTTGCCTCCCTCTTGTCAGAAGGATGAGACACAGGCTGTGAGCTTTAAAGCTTTGAGGATGTGTACAGTTCATGATGAAAGATAGCACTTCAAAGCTCTCTGCCTCGAAACCAGGGAGCAGTGAGTGGAGGGTAAGCAATCTTTTTGTCCTGGGGGGCAGCATGTGGGGGAAGGATAAGACTTATTTTCACTGCCATTTATTACTGCCATGAAAGAGAAGCCTCGTGCTGTTTATGGAATCTCTCATTAAACAGATCTCTAGATAAAATGCTTGATAAACATTCATTAGCTGGGTCTCCCAGCACACTTGGCTGATGAGCCCTGGTCTCTGCCTCACACAGGGGGAAGTGAGGCATGGAGCTTGGCAAGCACCCCAGTGCAGGGCACCTCCAGTGACACCCGTGAGGTCAAGCCAAATGCAGGAGCACTGCTCCAAGGTCCACAGAACACAGCCTAACCCCTAAGCACACACACCGTTATCACCAGGGCAGGCAGGCAGGCCTTCCCACAGCCAAGCCCCAAACCAGCCCTGGGCACTCTCTTCTGCCCATAGATGCAAAGGGAGATGGCTGGGCTTGGCCTATGCTCCCACCTCCCTGCGTCGTGCCTGCCTTACAGAGAAAGCAAATGACTGTCTGGCAGATTCCTGTGAGAAAGGAGCCTGTAAGAGAGCAAACAGACCTTTATTATTTGTTGACTGATTAATGCACCCAGAGGAGGTTAACACCTGGTCCTGGGCAGCAAACATCCCCACGACTGCCCCACCAAAATGAGCAGTCAACAACTGCTTTCCTGCGTCAGACACAAAGCCATTGGCACGGCAGGCTGGGGATCCTCTGCTTTTCTTCTGAGTTGCTGTTTCCTCCTGAGGGGCGCTTTGACTCCTGAGCCCCTGGAGCTCAGCCCACGTCCCACTGCAGGTCTGTGGCCAAGGGCCGAGAGCAGCACTCCCAGCTCCTCGGCCGCTTTGCAGAGCAGCCACATGTGGTCAAAGGTGACATTTTACAGCTGTTCCAACCTCCAACAGGTGAGAACTATCTATCTTAGCACTTAATTGCATTGCTAAGCTGCTGATAAGCTAGGACAGCATAAAGCAAATAAGCTAGGTCAAACACATCCCTGGGGAAAGCCTGTGGAGAACAGGAGAGCCGCGCCAGATGACAAGTCTGCCTTGCCGTGCCACAGAGCATGCGTGCCTCTAACTGACAACTGCCCTGCTGCGGCTGTGCTGGGTGCAGTCTCTACAGAAAACTCCAAGTTATTTACAGCAGTGCACCACACAAGTGTCCTTGGGAGCTGAGCAGTGTGTGCCCACTACGACTGGGAGTTCCGGCCCCGCCGCCATGGCTCCAATGTGCGCCTGAAGTCAATGCTGTTATCTTGCAAAAGGAATTCCAGTGAAATGCTTTGAAAATCGCTTTCTCCTGGCCATATGGCATCGCCAAGCCCGGCCCTGTCGGCACCGTGTGCATTTGCATGTGTGAGAGACAAGTTCTGGCTCCTGCATCGCAGACTGACAACAGGGCGAGGGTAGAATTTAGCGCTGTTTGAGTTTCTGCACAAAATCTCAACGAGACAAATTAATCTCACCTCTCAGCAGGAGTGGAGGCAGCGCCTGACGGAGCCTGCCCGCAGCACAGCCCGTGCCTCTCAGCAAGGTCTGCCAGCACTGCTGAGCGCAGGGACAAGACCAAGGCAAAAATGACTATCCAAACCGAACACTGCACCATCGACTTCCACAGCAAACCAAACATGAACAGCCGTCAGCTACAGCGATATAAACAGCAGCGAAAAGACTTCAAGACAGCAAATTCGCAGCATTCACACATTGAACTTCCCGACGGAGAGGTATTTTGAAAACTCGTGTTGCTGAGCTGCTCTGTGATGCGAAGGGGTGGGGGGATCTTGGGCTTCAACACAAGGAGGAGCCAACAAAGCTGCTCACACTTCAACACAAGCCTCTGCAGCAGATCTCTGTGCCACGCATTTATTCAGGATGGCAAGAGTTTTGTTTTGCTGAGGCAGTGCCGTATGGGCAATCTGGCTTGCCTTATCAGCGAGCCAAGGCCGACAGAAGATAAATGCTCTTCCCCATTTGTTTAAATTCTCTCCTTCCCCCACATCAAGCCGCATACTTCCATAAAAATATCTGCAAATGTAGTAACACAATAGTCTTGTCATCAGTTTCCACATTGGAATTGATAATTCGCAAAGCTTGGAAAGAAAGAGAATTCCTAATACTCAGCACTGCTGAAGATCCCAGCTATAATCTGGACCTGTATCCAGGTGATGCAGCACACACCGTAACGCCTGTTCATGGCCAGCACCCACTCCTACACAACTGCAAACTACTCCTTTTTCTTGGCCCTCCTGTAATAACGCAAGGAGGTTATTCTCACTGCTTTTTATTAATGTGCTGATCTCTCCTCTTCAGGGTATTTGTACGTCCCTCTTACTTTTTATGCTGCAGCTCAACGCTGGGAATGTTGCAGAACAGCTGCATGCCCTGCCAGTTCATTCAGAGCCATATCACAGAATCACAGCATGGTTTGTGCTGGAAGGGACCTTAAAGCCCACCCAGTGCCACCCCTGTGCCATGGGCTGTGTGCCCCCAGCTCAGGCTGCCCAGGGCACAGCCACGGCCTCGGGCACCTCCAGGGATGGGGCACCACAGCTCTGGGCAGTGCTGGGGCCCCACTGTCCACTGAGTACAAAACCTTGCATGATACAGTGGAACCATTCCAACACAAAGCTTTCAATTATAATCCACACTCTGTCCTTTAAGTTGCTTCTTCAGGATTTTTACCTACAGTATCCAACTAAGCGAGCCTGTCTCCAGGAAAAGCAGGAACTGGAGAAGCCCCACTTCACAGCTGCACTGAACCTTCAAAGGACAGCCTGGCATATTTAGAAATATGTCACTGTCACTCCCAGTGTGAATCCTAACTGGCTCAGTCTCTTAGCAACACCCAGTGAGTATCACAGGTAACTTGCAATTAATAGTAATAGCTGGAGCTGAAACCCTGCGACACTCCAAGCAGCTTCCAGCACATTTTGGAGAGCTGTGACAGTCACAAAAGCTCTGTACACATAGGCAGAAGACAGATAGGCAAGGCCTTCTAAGAATAATACTTAGATATGAAACAAACAATGAAATATTTTTTTGTTTGGAAGAAATAAAAATTTGATTGCATTAGAGGGAACCAGCTACACCAAGGGCTGACTTCTCCTCTGCCAGTAATCCCTCTCCATAAGACATGTGCTGTGGCTCTGACTTGCAGGGAAGAGGTCTCATCCCACATTGAGACAACACAGCTCTTCATTTTAACTTAACACAAACCTGCAAGGCTGATCTTTGTGACAATGGAAGTGGCAAAAGTATAGGTGCTGCAAAAACAAATATTCTGCCATTTGCATAATGTTCGCTACAGCCTCACACACAAATCATTCACTGTAAGGTCAAGAAAGGATTTCTCCAAATCACTTACCTTTATTTGCTGCAGGGGAGAACAGCTTCTCAGAGCCTACAGAAGCCTGAAAAGGAAAGAGAAGGAGAGGGTGAGTAATACTCAAGGAGAATTTAGGAAGGCTTGCTCATAAAAACACAGCTGATAAAACAAGTCTGTTATCTGTAGACCTGCAATTACATGCTGCACCTGGAGGGTGCAATGTTGTGCCATTAAAGAACAAGCGTGCATCCTAAGAAGATGAAAGCAAAGCATGTAGAAGCACTGTCCTGATCTCACCCAGCTATATCCTCCTGCCTCGTTTATTTAGGCAGCCATGCAGTGCACAGCTATTTTATCCATAATTCTTCATATAAAAACAAAACCAGTGAAACTGCTTTCAAGCTGAAGAAAAAAACCAAACATTTCCAAGCCTGTCTCATTGAAAATAAGCTCATTTCTTGCTGAACACGTAAAATGCAATTGGTGTATTGAAAACACAAGTTGCAAATGAAGACATCCATATGAAAGAGGGTGTTGTACAACATTACACCAAATGATAGGTCCATGCTGCTTTGCACTTAGTTGGATACGAAATAAAACGACTTCCTCTTGGAAGAAGCCCATCTCCTTGCAAACTGGGTTGCACTATGCTGTCTGAACTCCGCGGCTGTGCATTCGCGCTCCTCACAGCTCTGGGAAATAGTTAAAGAAATCCAATTAACCTAAACCTTGTAAACAGCCTCATGATAATCAGGGTCACTGGGTTACAGACAAGATGATAATGGCAGACAGGAAAAAAAGTCCATTCATTGTAAATAAAGCTTTTATGAGTTAATTTGATGGCTTCCCCACCCCCACCTCCCACACTCAAACAACCAACCTATTGCAGCATAAGCTCTTCCTCCTCGCTATCTGATAAAACAGCAAGCAGCCTCTACGGAATGAAAGCTGGTCTGAGAGCAGGGAGCACCATCAACATTACCATCATCTATGAGACAGCTAACATTACTGCCAGCATTTTGGCACTCAGTGCTGCACAAATAACATGGGGTGAAGTACAGAGCGGAAGGGCAAAAGATACCAAACGTAAAAGAAAGCTTTCTCCCTTGGCTCTGCTTTCCAAAAAATGAATTAATTCAACACATGGCTGAACTAAGTTGATTTTCTTTTTGATTTCACTGATTTCATTCTAAGGTACCTTGGAGGATCCACATGAGAAAGAGCACTGTGAATTGTACATCGTTATATATTTTAAGTGATGACTCCAGAGGAAAAAAACAAACAAACAAAAAAAAACCCAGTAAAATGCAAAATCTGCATCAGATACAGACAGGAGCAAGGAAGGGTGATCTATTAATGTGACTTCTATGGAAATTGGCACTGCAAGCACTGAACGTCTTACTGGATGCAAATGTATAAAGAAAGAGAAATCCACACAAAAAATACATTGAGGCTGAGGCGCATAAGAAAGAAATTCTCAATCGTGTCCAGGACAAAGCTGCACGTGTGGCTGTGACATGTATGGCTGCCACACAGCTCTGCAGAAGGAGCCTAAAATGTCAGAGAAAGCAACTCGCTGCAGCACGCCATCAGCGCACTGACTAAAGAGAAGACAAACCAGGATTCAATGGGGCTTTGTCCAGGCTGGGATGCAAAGAAAGTGTAACGGCATCACGCAGCAGCAAGAGCAGTGCACAGACTGACAGCCAGCTCTGAATTTACAACCCATTGTTCCCATTTTTCACATCCAATCAGCACTATGTCATGACAGATCCCAAACAGATCTGTGGGCTCTGGGAACACAGGCTGGGAACACCGGGTGATGCTAATGCTAAGGCAGGCTCTGCTGGAGCCCTCGGTGAGCACCAGGACACACGGCAGGTGGATAAAGCAGGCTGCCCAGCTCACAGGCAGTGCAGCATGGCACCCAGGGTGCAGCTGAGACCACTGCTGTGTAACCAAGAGGAGCACTTCTCATTGCTTCGGGTCCAAATGATACGAAAACAGCGTTCAAGGAAGTCGAGCGAGAAAAATCACTTTTAAGAGAAAGTAAAACACATGGATTATTGCTCAGTCTGCTGATAGCAAAACCGCACATGTGGCACCGCCCTCAGCAATCACAGCCAACATTTACAGAGCACAGCTCTCGACATCGCAGCCTCGGTTTGCAGACACAAACTTTCACACCTAGAGTTTACAGTAACTTTTGCTCTCATTTCTGGTGATTTCCAGCTCCAGATCCAAACCGTTTTTGGCATAAGCACTGTGCTGGAACAGTGAATGCCTGTGCTATAGCATATTCCATGAGCTGCAGTAAAGGCAGAAGGGGAGATGGGGGAGGAAGAGCCTGAATACATCATTCAATTTCATCAGTCACCCTTTAAAGAAAGCATACAATAAAACCTATGTGTTTGAGGGAGCCCACTAATGAGTGAAAAAATCCAGCAAACCAACGCATCTGCTAGAACAAGTCCCCTCCCAAGTTTTTCTGCTGTTTCAAGCAAATCATTTGCATATGATTAAGCAGGGATTAAAAAAAAAAATTAAAAGTGGAATTCTTCCCTGGTGAGCAAAGCCAGGCACTGGGAGCCCTTTATGTGACGGGTTCAAGCCATCCCAGGAAATCCCTCTTCTTTTTTGGTTAGAAAGCAAAAGGAGGCATTTCCCCTTCCCTCTCGCTGGGAGCTTCCAGGGGCACAGCCCACACCCCACGGCTCCTTCTGCTGCTGCACCAGGCAGAGAGACGGCCGCAGCCCCAGGCGGGCAGACAAAAGACACCCCACGGCTCTCCGGTACATCTGCTGTTCGTCTCCATTCCCCATGGAGCTCTTCTGCTCTAACTGCATCACAGCCGAGCCCCAGACGGGCACGTTCTAATAAAAGCTGCTGCTTGCAAAGTCCCACCCTCATCCACAGTCCCGACCTTTGTATCGCAAGCATAAAGGCTGCAGGATGTGTCCCAGCAGACACGCACACTGCCATTTCACAGACTGGCAGCTTCCGAGGCAGCCTCACTGATGCAACTTAGCAGCCAGCACCATTCCCTCACCATTCCTCCCCTGGATCCCAGCAAACATAAGCACTGGTTCAGCATAAGAAGCCTCACCCCGGCGGCGCTCCCTCAGACTCAAGCTGCCAACCTCAGAGGATGCAGCACAGGCTCCCGGGCAGGTGGGCTGTGCAGCCATGGGCCTCATTCACCACGGCTCCTGCCTCCCCAGGGCAGCTGAAAGGTGCAAGTGCTCTTACAGATTAATCATTTAATGATTATGTAGAACAGAACAATATCATCTGACAGAGCTGGCATCACAAGCTATGTCAGGCCCTGCGGTAATTACTATTCTTCCCCCCTCTCCTTCTTTGTAGCCTATAAAATCGCTTGCAAGGAATAAACAGTTCCTTATCGCTGCGAGCAGAAGTGCTGCAGATCCCCACGCAGCGCCCCGCAGCACGGAGCAGCAGATCCAACCCGATACCCCGCGCTCTGCTCACACAGCACTGCCAACACGGCTGCAGCTCAGGCTCTCAAAGAGCGAAAGCATGTGCTGGTGGTCGGGAGCTGGCACAAAGGTCCTGTCAGGGCCAAAGCCAAGCATCCCTCCAAATCCAAGTGCAGAGTGGTAGGCAAGAAGAAGAGCAGGCATTAATGCAGCTTACATGTCACTTCTGGATAGCTGTCTATCTTTCAGATAGTCAAGAGCTGGTCTTGAGTGAGACTGTTTGCACAATGCTACCCAACGTAGCAAGCACTGAAAAGCTCTCAAGAAACCCTTCTCCAGGAGATTTTCAAACCAGAAGTGTTGGATACGCTCAGAGAGACCTTTCAAAATAAAGCACGGCCACTACTTGAGAATTCTGAACCAATTTTCATTCCTCCCTTTCATCTGTTCCCCTGCCTTTACGTACCACTCTGATGCCACTTGATTGCTTGTCTAGCGAGGCATTTCAGCATGTCAGTGTCCCAGCTGATTCTGTGAGCCCTTAATAGCACAGACCTTTGAGCAGCTACACCAGAACACTAACTAACACCGGAAGGTATTTGTTTAGTTTCTGATTCTCCTATAGGAAATAGAACTGGGTACACGTGGAAGTGAAAGAGCAGCCTAGGAATCACACACACGCACAAAAACAAACTGAAATTCACCCTGAAGACCAAGAAAGTATTCAGCACATTCCAGGATCCAGAAGCAACGCAGCAACTTGTAAGTAACAGTGCCTGCTTTGTGAGGGGTGTGCTGGGACTTCTGGGAACCTATGGCCTTTTTCAAACGCAGTGTTATTTTTGGAGGGAAATCCCAGTTTGACTGAGAAGACAAAAGAAAGCCAGATCTTCAAGATGGTCGTTCCGTGCACCACCTCAGGCAAAATGCTGAAGTATGTGAAGCACTTCTTGTGACACCTTCTAGGAAAATTCAGCTCTGGGGTACACGGCTGGCTGAGGGCAACCCAACTGTGCTAGGGCAGCAAGCAGAAGGGAGCCGGATACGTGCTGGACTACAAACCCACTTTTCAGCTGGTGCTGACTGGAGCAAAAAGGGTTCACCAGTCCCCTTCCCTCCAGAGACCTGTGTGCAGGATTTACAGCCTCTGCTCTCCAAAGGGACCAGCGCCCAACAGCTGCCAAGGGCGCCAACCTGGCAGGGACTGCCAGGCACACAGCGCTTCTGGAAACCCCCTTAGGTACTCGCACAGGGACCAAAGTGCTCAGGAAAACCTAGTTCCAGCTGGTCAGCAACACTTATCAATTATGGCTGTTGATTCCCAATGCAAATAAGGACTAATGACTAAACAAGATGAATTTCAGATGGACTTTCTAGCAACATCCCTAAAACTTCAGCTGCGCTTTTCACTACGCTCCAACAGAATGCAGAGAAATGTGCAGGACAAACACTGCAACCAGGCAACCATGTGCTGAAACAGCAATGCCTTAACTGCTCCCAAACACCTCAGGATCAATTTTGATTCAATACCATCTCCGGGAGGAGGTGGGTTTTCCACCAGTACAGAAGTTCACTCTGCAGAGGGTCCATGAGAAAGAAAATGCTTCTGGTACTGCACTGTAGTACAGAACATACCTGTTTGGGTTCCCACCTCGTACTGATTTAACACATGCATATGCAGTGCTGCTCAGCCCTGGAAAGGGCCTTTCACAACACACACGTATCTCTCTTCATCATTTTTTCTTCTGCGAGCACTGATTTCTTTCAGTGGTTTATATAACCATCCCTATTTTTTGCAACAGCCCCTTTGAGTAGCTAGCACAGGTCTGGGAACAGAGAATGAAATTAGGCCAGAGAGAGCCTAGAAGCAGAGATCAGAGGTCCCAATTCACTCTTGAATTGCACCAGATTCACATGATGGCAAGGTGGAAGCAGAGTGATGTAAAACACGCGCTGACTGGGAGGCACAGCGAGGAGATGCTGCACGGATGCCAGTGCTGGGCAGCGAGCAGCTGAGCCCTCTGCTGCTCTGCAGTGCTGTGCTGCTCTTCTGCTCTGCACCTCCTCTTACAGCAACACAGCGTGAAGTTGAAAACATCACTGTTTTGAATCCAGAGCATTTGGGGATGGATCAAGCCAGTCTACATGAAGCAGCAAATGCAATTCTGAACACTGCTGTTCCCGACTGTCCCTCCCTGCTCAGTGAGCTCCTTGCTGTGACAGGGGGGAGCCCACCAAGTGCCCTAATGCAGACACCTCGGGCACAGCCCACCAACTCCACTCCCCCACCTCTCCATCCACCCTGCAGCCCCTGGGGGATGGCTGCAGCCCAGAGCTTTCCCGTTCCTATTCCCTCCATTAGCCATGCTTTATGATTCACCTTCCTTTGAGCAGTCGCTGTCTCCCAAAGGAAAAGATCAAACTCCCTCTCCTTCCCAGCTCAGCTTCAATAAATAAATACACACACTGCAAAAAATCCTTGTGAGGGAGGAGAAGGGAGGAAGCTGGGGAGTTCCTGGGCCTCATGGCAGCCAGTCCTACAGCTGCAGAAGGTCCCTCAGCTGTTTGCACAGACACTGACCAGAAAAAGACATTTTCCAGCTGTCCCTCATTAATCCCAGCCAAACAACCCTTGCCTAACAGCACTGTGCCTGCATGGCCTAATTTAAATGAAGGTGTGTTCTGTGCTTACCTCTGTATCCCCCAACCACAGCTCCCAAACCGCGACCAAAACTTATCTTGATTTTACATTCCTGGCTATCTTCCATTCAAATCAGCACTGATTTCCCCTTTCTTCCACGTTCCTATGCTCCATCCAACACAAACAAAAGGAAAAGCAGGATTAAAGGGAGACACTGCTGCCCCAGTCCTACACCAGGCTGTTCTCACCTCTCTACTCACAGGGAACAGCACTGCCTTTGCTGTTGGGAAGTCTGGTCTGTGAGCAGCACCCAAAGGCCAGTCCTCCCCCTTCATCACCAGGGCAGGTTGTGACTTTCACCGCAGGTCGGAGGCAGCAGCACATCAATGCCAAGAGCAACTGATATATGCCCCAGTCAGTGAAAAACCATTCTCCACAATACATTTAGAGAAGGTCTTTGCGCAATCTGATTTTACACATCTCCACCAGCAGAGATCTCATGCCTCTTCCCTAGGGCTGATCCCAGGACAGGTTTTTCAGCCTAGGCTTCCACATTTAAATTGTTTCCATTACCTAGACATTGACTTAGGAGACTGCAGACTTGATTACTGATTTAGCTTTTGCTACAAAATATAGGGGAAAGCCTGTCTATGAGGAGGAAAGGTTGAGAACACTGCACAACACACTACTATAGGAGTTTGTATTATTGTCATTACAGCTTGAAACTATCTAGCCAGACTATCTATTTGGCGGGATACGGATTTTTATTTGCACTAAATCAAACAGAATGGAAAGCGCTCTTTGCAGAACTACCCAAGACTCCTTATAATTCAAAGGCTGCATTGTAGGAAGAGTGATGGGCGAGAGCAGGGACTGCACTGCAAATGACAGGTGGCAGACTGTTGTTTGGTACCTACCAAATTACTCTGCTGCTCCCAGGGCTGCCTTGGCATTTCATTATCCCAACTCTCTCCTGGAAGGATGCGGACATAAATTCACACCTCATGTCCTGGTTTCCGTCAAACTGAGTAAGAGTGCAAATGCTGGCACCAACAGGGAATGCCAAGCAGGGCTTGGCATGCTAGAACAAACTCTCAACTGTGGTCCTTGCCAGCTACCTGCATTTATCATTGTAATGGCCTGCCAGACAGGGCTTGGCAGCCGGCAGAGGAGGGCGGGAGGAGGAGGGCCAGGCTCCGCACTGCCAAGCAATTCATTCCTGCAGCTCCTGCCATCGCTGAACCAGCAGGGCAACCTTCCTTTCATTTTATCTTTTAACCAATTACGTGTCACCCAAATCCCACCTGCAGCCTCCTCCTACACAAATGGCCATAAATCACTGTTCAGAGACCAGGAGGGTTTTGCAAGACATTTGATTTCATAAAAAGGTCACTGTCTGCCTGAGAATTGCTGCGGTTCAAAAAGGTACCAAATAACAACCTGCACTGGCAGCCAGGGAAGGAGCAGCTTCCATGGTCTGTTGCCTGTTGTCAGATAGCATTAGAACAATTAGGGAGGCCAACGATGGCAAAATCATTAGGATTCAGCTGAACTGAGGAGTTGATACAAACTCAGTAAAATATCTCTTCCTTTCAATTGCTGAAGAAACTATAATTGATTCAGTAGAAAAGAGAAATTGCATGGGCAAACGAGAAACATTCGACATCACCACCTTGAATAGGTAAGCAGAAGAAATGTCATCAGTGCAACCTGCTTCCATTTGCCTGTTTCAGAGCACACCATGATGCACTGCTATTTCTCGGGCTACTGCAACACTCAGTGGTCTTGGACCACTCAGGATGACCAGCTGCTTTGGGAAAATGCTGTCTTCCTGCTCTTACTGTACATGCTGGGTAGGCAGTGCTGAGCATTTTCCATGAATCCCAGCATGAAGTGAATGCTTGGTGCCACTCCGAACCACCTGACACCAATGCTGTTTTGGGAGCCCTTAGAGTCCATCCCCTTGCTGGTGACACGATGAACCAGTACCAAATTTTCTGCAATGAGCAGGCAAGCACAAGAGGTGCAGAGCAAACCGTGTCCTGCTCCCGGCTCTGGCTGTGCCACCTGCCTGGGGCAACCAACTGGGACAGACTCCATCCTGACACAGCCTTCCCCAGGCCAGGGGGAGGTCAGAGAGCTTATCAGGAAACAGGCTCTTGTCCGCTGCTATTGAGACTTGCTGCATTACCAGCAGCAACCTCAAAGGAGTGCCTCTGCAGAAGGCTCTTTTGTTGTTGTTGTTTCTAATTCACTGCTCCAAAATATTTCTTGGCTGCGTCCCAGGGCTGAAGCCTTATCTGCCCACCCCCCCGGCAGACACGCAGCAGCTGCGGAGGCTTATCACGGCTGCCTGTCCACTGAGTTTACAAATTAACACCCTATCGAGGCTGCACGAGGGCTGATTAATTGGCAAGAGGCAGGCTGAGGGCCTTTATCACTGCTGGCGGCTGCCGGGGGAGAAGTCACAAATCCCGCTGGGGACTGAATGTCTTACAAACAGGGAGAGCAGGACGGATGGCGGAGCAGCAGGTCGGGAGGCAGATATTTTGGAGATAGTGGTTGTGGAGGTAATGGATCGGTGGGAGGGGGCGAGATGCAAGCAAACGCCAGTACATTATGACAGCTAAAGAAAAAGATAATTAACAGCCTATACCTCATGATTCTAGCTTTCCCTCCCCGGGCTATAATTTAGCCTATTGCTCCTTTGCTCCAGAGGACAATAAACATTTATTATGTTAAACACATAACTGCGCTGCACAAAAGCACCGTTCTTTTGCAGGTCCACTCCTTCCACAGCTGTGCAAGCCAGGGGGAGGGTGATGGGGCTTCTGCAGTGGGCTGCCCTTCCTCTCAGAACGCCGCGTGGTCTGGACACTGAGTGCATCTCTGGCTTTGTCCAAAGGGGGAGCGTGCAGGGCGGGCTCCTGAGGAAAGCAAACCCTGGGGAAAGACCACGGGACCCTGTCTGAGCCCAGCAGCTTCACTTGGATATTTTGGGGGGAATTTTCAACCCCACCAGAATGACGTGTGGCAGGGATTCCTATTACAACATGAACGTTATTGCTGTGCGAATCGCACAGGGCAGCACTGGCCCTGCATCTTCCAAGCACTTGATCCATTTTAACTGTGCAGTGAACGAGGACATTTGCCTATTATAGCGGGCTGCAGATTGGGAACTGCTCTTCCTTGGCTTCAGTGCAAGCACTTGCTGCAGCCCCCCAGCATCATGTCTGCATCGCAGCACTGTAAAATAATTATCAAGACCGAGGGAACTCACTCTAAAAATATTGAAAAACTTAGTACACCTTTAAAGGAGACCAAGTAGGACATCCATCTATGTTTGTCAACATTCATTTGGTGTTTTTAAGTTGTTGAGTTTAATCCTTGCAATCAAGACAGGTGGAATTTTTCTAAAAAAGATGCAATAAGTGTAAACTGGGACTGCCATGGAGCAATATGACTCCAGAAGGTAAAAATTTAAGCAAAGTATTACAACCATGAAGAAATACTGCAATCACAATAACACAATAGTAAAAAATTCAAAATGAGGAAATTATTTCCTGAGCCACCTGGAGGTCTTTGGGTCCACAAGCCAGTCCTGGGCTCCTGAGTTCAAGAAATACAGAGAACATCTAGAGAGAGTCCAGAGAAGAGCCACAAAGATGGCTGGGCCAGAGCATCTCCCATTCGAGGAAAGGTTGAGAGCCCTGGGATTGCTCAGCCTGGAGAACAGAAGGCTGAGAGAGGATCTTATCAATGCTTATCTAAAGGGCAGGTGATAGGTGGATGCGGCCAGGCTTTTCCCTGTGGTGCCCTGTGACAGAATGAGGGCCAATGGGCACAAACTAGAACACATTAAGTTCCATGTGAACAGGACGAAAACTTCTTTACTTTGAGGATGGCACAGTGCTGGAACAGGCTGCCAGGGCGGTGGTGGGTGTCCCCTGGAAATATTCAGACCCTGGTCAAATGCCATCCTGCACAACCCAGGAGCAGGGGGTGGATGTGACGATCAGCATCCAGTCATTCCAACCAGCTGCCCAGGGTTTAACATCAGCCATTAGGTTCATCTGAAATGGTCAAGTACATTCTGAACATTAGCCCAGAAAAGGAACATCAGTTTGGTTTGAAAGCCTCACTCCGATAGAATCTGAGAAGAACACCACTATGGAAGGTCTTCTCACAGCTCTCCTCCCCAAACTGAAACCCAGATTAGTTTGAACTGGGCCAGAACACCGCGTGCTACGAGCAGCTGACCCATGGGTAATCAGGCTAATGGCAACAACACCTCCCAGCACCACAGCCAGGTAACAGCAACTCTATACACAAAGGAAACATCAAATATTCATCAGGTAAACAACATGAATGTGGTAATCTCAAAATGTGGTGAAACCAGTCTCTCAGGCGCTTATCAGACTGACCTGATAACTTCATTAATGACTCTGCCCACCAATCTTCATGTCTTATGTTTCGGCCTCTTAGGGAGAACCGCTTTTGCTGTCCTGATGGCTGCTCATGGCTCCATGCCCAGCACAGACAGCCTCACCCTCACCAGAAGGCTGCAGAGGGGATGAGGAGCTCCAAAGAAATGGAGCCGGGGCAGCATATAAAGTTCCTCAGGTATGGAGGTTGTGAGGGAAATGGTATGGAAGGAACACAATAGCTCATGCCTGAAAAGCACCTGGCTATCTGGAGTGCCTGGGAGAAGGCTTCCAGCTCCAGGGTCCCACTGACCACTGCTGCATTGCCCATCCGCCAGCCTGGGCTCACTGCTCGCCCACAGCACGCACTAAGCCAAGAAAGCAGCTCTCATCATCGCGTTTTGCGTTTTTGATTAAATACGGCATTAACTGACCTCCTCTTCTGGGTAAGAAGGCAGTGGAGGGGCCAGCCTGCCCTTTGCAGCTGACATATAATCTGTCTTCTCCAATTAGATATGCTTTGCAACAAGTGTGGTGGATCCATTTATTTCTGCACTGCAATAACGCAGATAAATCCAACTTTGGCTTCAGTCCCACTGCTTTCAAAGCTGGGGCTCCACATTTCCAATTCCTGTCCTGATTTTTTTTTTCCCTTTCTGCTGCAAAATGTCACCAATTTACTTTAGCCTGGGGGCCCATTTCGAGTTTTACCGCTAATATAAGAGAAATGCATTTTTCAAGCTGTTACCACTTAACTGTACTGATATCAGCCACTCAGGGGACACAATATTGTTTACACATCCTGCTCTATGGAATAAGCACGGATGCCAAAACTCTGCCTGGGTTGTGAAGGAGACGTTTACTCTCTGTTTTATGAGATTTCCTCGATTTGTGGCTGTCTCAATGGTCGTAAAAACAGCTGTAAATCAAAAGAGCACCACAAAATTGCAATAACAACTGTCGAACTCAGCTCTAAAGAGCATAACTCCCAGCAACAGAAGGTGGAAGGCTTTTTCCTGATTTAATACCAGGTGTGGGGAGCCTACAGACCCACACACCAGCTCAGATGAAACACTTTTTGGCTGCTCCCCTATCACTTGCCCCCGTTCCACCCCATGTAGTCCCTTCCCACCTCTTTCCTCCTCTCCTCTGAAAAACAGAAGTCTTTTTCAAACGCCTGGAGAACGCTTATACAAATAACTGCTGAACGCATAGCCCTGCTTAAAGCATTAAGAGAGGCAGAGAAGTCAGCCCAGTGTTCAAACACGGCTGTGCTTTGAATTGCGGCAATCGCTTTAGCAGATGACCTCAGCAAGAGCGCGCTGCCTCTCTCCCGGCCTACCCGAGAGAGCCCACATTCCTGCGCCTCCCGGCCCAGACTGCAGGGAGTGGAGCGAAGGAGGAGAGGGCTGGTGAGACATGAGTTATTAACAGCAGCCTTCTGGGAGCTGATTCTAGCTAAAATGGTTCCAGAACAGGCAGCTCCATTTGCTCTGACAGTCTCTAGTGAGGGCCGGCCAAGCAGCAGATGCACGAACTCCAAAGTTTCTGCTGCTCTGTGCCACTGGATACGGTCCAAACCAAAGAGAGCTTCACCCTGTGGGTAAAACAGGCTTCCTGGATTTTTCCATGCCCCATTCCAGTTGCTCTCACAAACAACCTTCTCATCCTCGTCTCCAGAAACCTAAAAGATTCTCAGTTCCTGCATCTCGCTGCCCTTTCCAACCCAAGGCTGACCCAGCCAACAACAACTTTCCCATTCCACCTCAGCTCCTTGAGGAATTGGCGGTGGCACTACCAGCCATGCCACAAACCCGGGGCCAGCAGCTCTGCCTAGCCTCTTTGTGCCTCCCATCCAAAGCACAGAGATCTTTCCCGACTTCATCAGCCAGGTCTTCATCCTCTTTTTCAAGTTCGCTCTTAAATCAAACTCCTGCCATGGGATTTAAATACTTCCACCTTTACAGAAAGTTTGTGTGTGCAAAAGCCAAAGTACGTGAAGAAAGTGAGAGGGAAAGCTCATGGGAAGCAAGTTTTGGTGCTGTTTGTCTCAGTCTTTCTCCTGTCAGCCCCAGCAGACTCAAGTACAGTTGAGATCTAGCATTTTTACTGCCAAATGCATTTCCTAATTGTGCTCTTCAAGCAAATGCCCCATGGAGCAAGGTAGTAGAAGGGAAGAATTCTTTACAGTGGCCATCCTGCTGTGATCCATTTGGGACAGGAACTCCCCCCTGCATTAAGAGGACAATTTAATTCCTATGGACTGCTTGATGCAAGGGGAAAAGAACCCATGTTCTTCTGTCAGAACCCCCACAAAGTGTCAGTCCTTCTTTTTCCCTTCTGCTAGACACGTACATTCACGTTCTTGAGAAAAGCCACAATACATTGGATCGGTCTTTCACTACATCATGCATCCCTGCTATAACCTTTTCCTGCTTGTACGATGCCTCTTGACTTTCCTTTGGCACTCTTCTTTTCCAATTTTTCCTTTATAAATACAATTGGAGAGACAAAAAAACAAAAACAATTCCCCAAACTCAAATGAACAAAAAATATCATTCAAAGCCTTTGCTGATGATATGACTGGCAACTCCAGTTGAGAAACCATCTGTACAAACAAGAGCTGATCTGAAATAGGGAATGGCTAGTTTTATTTCAAAAAGCTCTGCCTTCTCAGTGCTCTGGGTACAGGAACTCCACAAGACAGCTGAAGCTAATGGGGTGGATGTGATCAGCTACACCCACGCAGCTCTTCCACATTTCTTTCTTTTGTACTACGCTCACAGTGACTGTCTGGGTGGGGATGCAAAAACATTAAAGCAGTCAAATATGCATTGTGCCAACTGCGGACCACAAAAGCAGGCCATTTCCTCCTGCACAAACCAAAAGCAACTGCTGCCAGTTATTGACTTCTACCGGTAGCAGACTCTTTTCCACAAAAGCATGGTTCTGTGTGCTAGAAGTTACTGGGTTTGGAGCCTGAAGAGTCTCGAGAAGCTGAACTACAGATGCACACCTCATACCTGGAAGGTGCTGTACTCCAGCAGGTCAGGCCAATTAACAGCAGCTGTTGCAAAACGGCATAATTGCATGGCAATTGCTAGGTTTCTTTTCCCTGTGTGCTGATGTGACTTTGCACGTACAGTTTTGCTTGCTTGCAGTGAATGGCGGATGTCTGCCTGAGGTTCTGCATTAGCATGTGGACCTATGATTTAGCAAAACCCCACTGAACCAGCTTTGCCCTTCCCCTGCATGCAAACATGAGGTAAACATTCTTTAGAGGCTGTGGCTATTGCTTGTGGTGCTCAGGAAAATGCAAAGCTTTCACTCAGCTCGTGCATGTGGCTTGCCAAAGAGCCAAGGCTGCCCTGGGCAGAAGCAAGACGACCCAGTCAGAAAACGGGGAACATCACTGGTGCACATGTCCAGCCACCACTTTTGCTCTGAAGGTAAGGAAAAGGAGGTGCTGTATTTGATCTTTCTTTAGCTGCGTGCTCCTCTGTCAAGAAAGCAACAGCTCTGCTCAGCTGTCAGCTCTTCAACTCCCCAGACTACCTGCCTTTGGAAGCCAAGTGCTGAGCTCCTGAAGCCTGGTCCTGGCCAACCTCTGCCAGCCCCTCTTGCTGCAAAGGGCCGAGGCTGGTGCCTCTCCCATGCCTCTCTCCCAAAGGCATACAGCAGCTAACAACTCACCTCACTGCAGCTAACTGCTTGAACCAGAAACACAAATGTGGTGTTCAAGAAGGCTTTGTGATTTAAGCATAGATGTGACTGTGCCTGCTCAGTAAGGAGATGAAAAGCCCACAGTGAAAAAAGGCATAATAATCCTGCATGTTAATACACAGTGACTAACACCTTCCTGGTGACAATCTGCTTGTACTCACTGCAGCAGAGGGATGTGTATAATGATCCTCCAGAGACACTATCTTGAAAATGCACAAAAGGCTCTGATCAGATGCTGGCATCTTCTGATTAGCTTAGCAAGAGCACTAAAAGGGACATCAATTTTCTAGAAAGTGCATCCCGAAAAGCACTTGATCAAACGCTCGGCTCTATGGATGTGCTTAATCTCACTGTAGCTGAAGCAGTCCCCTAAACCAACACCTTGTTTATTAGTAACACAAATGTGTATACCTGTTGATGGTTGTACCCTGATGTTTTAGAATTTTTATTTTATTCTAGTGGACCTGAGGAAGACCTACTCTGAGGGCCCAGCACGACACCTTGCCAGATTCATAGATCTTAATTCCAAAAACGAGAGCGACTACTAATACACAGAATGACTTATTTGCAAAGCAATACTCTCCATCACACGACAGCTCCTTCTGTAACCACAGACAGCACCAGCTAAAAATTAAAACCCGTTTTAGCTTTCATCAAGCAGCAGTAGATACACCTTGATGATTCTGGTACATTGCAGTCAACCCATCTGCTTCTCTGCATCAGGCAGACTGCAGAAAACAGAATTTTCTTTTCCCATTTGCCTCCCAGCCTCATTGCCTGCTCCCCACCAGTACTTGCAGCTCCCTCCCCCGCTCCCCCGGCTGTGGCTGACAGTGGGACCCCAGCAGATGGCCAATGGAGCTGGGCTGCTGTTTCCTACACGCTTGGTATTTGCAATCCAACCTCAGCACCTCCTGCCTGGCTCTGCAAGAATACAGAGCTAAAGATGCAGAAGTTCTGTACGATGAGCCAAAGCCACTTTTAAAGCTCATTTCAAATACATATTTTAACAGGTATTTCTGAAAATACAAACTTGCAAGTGTACAAGCTGAGTAAGAAGAGCAAAAAAAAATATTCAGGGAATCCCAAACTATTTGTATTTTTACCACCTTCCACCACGTCCATTACGACTTAATCATTTTGTGCAGGAGCGCACACACAGGACTGACTGAGCTGCCTCTTAACACAACTGGGGAAATGGCCGGTTTCCCCAGCCCAATTCAAGCTTTCAGGCTGTTGTGCTTGTGCAGGATAACCTGAAGGCTTTTGTTGCCTAAACCACTTCCAGCACGCACAGACAAAAGAAATAATGTCACCCTGCCTCCGTACTCCCGCCCATCCGAGGCAATGCTAACCATAACTTTGCTTCTGCTCTCTGTTCATATTTCTGTCCGTTACAAATAAGAACATCGTTCAGAGATCTCTCCCCAATTTATTTCACTCCAAAGAAGGAGACAGATGGTGGAAGACAGAGGGTTTTACAGTAAGAGGGGTTGGATATTTTTTCCTCTTCATTTGTTCCCTACATTGTCTCTTATCCTCGGGGACCTGGAGTTTTTTTTTGATAGCACTGTGCTGCTTAATAAACACACATACAAGCATAGTCACAAGTATACATCTATCATCAAAGAGCCCTTCTTGTCTCCACTCCCCACAAAGTTGATTAATGATTACGTGTTTAACACATACATTATACATGGGAGGGGGAGACGAAGAGGGTAAATCCAAGCCCCTGTATACATTTACATATATTTACATACTCACATAAAGAAAGCAGAGGAAAGCAAAAGAGGGCCATTCCCATCGGGACAAAAATCCATTTCGACAAGGATAACTCCTAATTCCTCTTTTAGGGAACGGAAATAAAAATGAAGGCTGTACCTGGCCCAGGGAAGGAAGCAGAGAATGAAGAAGCCATCTCTGGCTCCTGACATGAACCAGCAATCACATCACTCTCAGCCTGTCAGTGGGATCTAACAGTTTATGAGAAAGGAAAGGGGCTCCAGTTTTCAAAGTGCTCTTAGTACTATTCTTTCTTGCAGTTAAAATTGCAGCTAAGCAGGTAATGCATTAGGTAATCAGGTCAATTAAACGAGTCCTTGATGTAGAAAGAAAAAAAAAAAAAGTCAATCAATACCCAGAGATACTGGCATGTTTCATGGACTACAACCCGGCAGGACAACAGATCAAGTACAACCCGCCCTGACCCTGAGATGCAGGCAAACAAGAGACGTGGTGTGGAAAGGAACAATATGGCAAACTTCCTTTTCCATCCTCCCAGGCTGTGCCCATCCACGGACCTGGATAACTGCCCATGCACAATGAAGCAGCCTGAAGGCTGCTTTAATCACTGCCAGTGCTGTCGAGCATTGTTCCAGCAGCTGGGGGAGCAGCGCCACGGTGAAGGACTCCCCTGACACAGTCCCTTCTGGCAGCTGGGACAAAGCTGGCACTGGAACTGCTATTGTGGCTCTCTGCTCTCCAAAGCATCCTCGTGCAGAGTTAATCTTCCAGCCTCCTGTGCTGCTGGCTTTCAGACATCTTTGCAAGGTTCAAATTGAACGCTGCTCTATTTGCAGGGGTCTGCTGTAGGATGCCAGTGGCAAACAATTGCGTTTGGCACTACTCTGTGCTCAACCAATCCACACCAGCCCTCTGCACACGCTGAACTACCAGCTGCAGTTGTGGCACCGTGCTGGCCAGGACAAAGCTCAGAGCAGAGGCTGCCAACACAATGGTTAAAGTCAATAGCGGAAAGCCCAACAGCAGCCAGAGGGGTGGCCTGGCTACATTAATTGAGAAGAAAACCTTACGCACGTGGCACTGCTCACAGTGCTGAGGCTGTAGGAGCTGCATGGCCACAGGGCTCCCATATCTGCAAGGCACACATCAGGAACTCTTTTTTCCCCCTTCCCTTCGTCTCATGACCTTCTGACTCTGAGTCACGCTAACTGACCTTATGACTTCACACTTTCCCTCTCTATACAGCACAAGGAAAGCCACATTCTTCCACTTGATCTTTCTTCCACCACAAGATTTTCTTTAGCAGTAGAAGAGTGCAAAGGATTTGCCTTGGATTTTTCAAGCAGGAAAATCCAAACTTCCTCAGGAAGTGGTAGCAAAGAGGCTCCACTTACACTGAGACAAGCAGCAGCAGTGCCTCCTGCTCTGCACCCTGCCCTGTGCACAGACCAGGCAGCTGCAGCGGACTTTGCCACGCTGTGAAGTGAAGCAGATATGGACCACTGCCACAAACACATCCTACCATAAATCTGCAACAGCCATTACAAAGCATTAAGTTAATTTGCACTGAGATGAAGCAGTCCAGGGTGGAATCAGTGCCACGATGCATGGCAGCACATCCTTCTGCATATGAAGTCATCAGCCTGCAGCACCCTGCTGCCCACATCCTGGGCATTTATCATTGCCTCAGCTAACTGTGGGCACACTTTTTCCACTGGAACTGCATTGTGATGGATATTTCAGGCCTACCTGGGCTACAGCTGGAAGATCTTGCTGCAACTCTAAGGTAACCCATGAGCACAGATGGGGTGTTGACCAATGAGCAATGGAAGCACCTGCTCATGCCCTGCATATACTGACTTAATGGAAAGGATTACAGCATCCAAACCTTCTGCTAAGCATGCTCTGGCTGAATGTGCTGGCTGCTTTGTGAGCTAATACATGTCCAGGGGTTTGAGAGTGCCATAATGAGATCTGTTTTGATCTTTGCTACTTCCGGATTTCAAGTTCTTTTCTTTCCAAGCTGATAAAATGAGCAAGACAGTGGCTCTGGAGACTGTTCAGCAACATGTGCTGAGGCCTCAGGACTCTGCCATCTGAGTAATGCCTCCGCTCAAGTCTGTGCCAGCAGAAAAATGTCTCAACATGCAGGCTCTGGGGACTTGGGTTGAAGAAACCAACACACTGCATATACAGAAAGCTGTGATCACTCCTCCTATTTTTCAAAGTAGGGAGATACTGCAGAGCAAAAACAGGAAAGCCAACAGGAGACCCTGGTAAAGGCAAGTGCAAAAAGGCATGGAAGGGGACCAAGATGCAGGGAGTGTACAACGGCACGCTACAACGGAGACGTTCCAGAGGCTGAGCAAGGCTTAATGTTTTCAGAATCCAGGAGAGTACAACACGGCCAAGTCTGCAAGCTTCCCCAGCACAGAAGTGACTCAAACTTTGATATTCTGGCTTTGAAACTCCTGTTTCAACATAAATTTCTCTGCAGCTACAAAAACAATGAAAAAGCCCCACAGCCACGTCTCAAAAAACCCCTTCTGCAGCACAGAATCTATTCCCCTGCGCACTGAAATCCTGGGCCGCTGCTCAGGCTTTCAGGTATCACTGTAATGCAAATCATAGAGAAAAAACACTCTCAAAATAACAGTCCTGAAAAACGTTACCCTTGGTACCACAAACGCCCCTGTAATAACCTCCACTGCAAATTGAAAACGTTACCATCGCCCCGAGAAGTGCTGGAAATATTTAGTGCTATCGATGTGGGTTTAGTTTCATTAGTAGTCCAGACATGCGGTAATGAAGAACCCATCCAATTCCCTATCTCTGTGAGAGGTACACTTCCCGAGCTCATGGAGAGCACACACAGAGCTGTTATCTCTGACAGGGATGGACACATGTGTGCATGTCCCAGATTTGGAAACGGCACTGCAGCGAGCGCAGCTCTCGTGTCACTCAACTGCATTGCTTAGAATTTTACATTTTAATTTTTTTGATGTCTGGGGAGATTAAAATGAGAACTGGCAGCATGTGCAAGGGATACTGCACTTTGAATGTGTTATCTACAGCGATTCAGGCTTCCCGGAGCTCCAGCTGAAGCGGGTTTTCCACGATGGAAGAAACTACATTACATCGCTCCCTAGGAAGTGAAACAAAACAATAAAGGATGGTTAATCTCTTCTCTAATTCCGCTCGGTGGGACAGCTCCTTCAGCAAGCAGCGCCTGGCTGTATCTACCTGGGAGGGGGTCATTTCACTTCGGCTTCCTCTTCTGCTTCCCTCCGTCCCTGGGAGCGCTCTGTCTCCCCGCTGCATCTTTCAATGGCTTTATCAGAGCTCGCACCAACTCAAGCGTGAAAAGTAGCTCTAGGCCCAGCGGGGAGAGGTGGGGGAGTGCGTGTCTGTGCGTGGCGCGGGGGGAGACAGGGGAAGACGAGGGAGGAAATGTTATTCTGTCCTTTGTCTTTTCAACAATTTCTTTTTAATGCAACTTGCAGAGCAGCATATAATTAGGGGTCTTGCGGAGCAGGCTTAAACTCAGGAGTAACCCTTCTAACGACCTCAGCAACGGATAATCAGGTACGCGGCTGTGGGGCTCAGCACGCCTCCCCACCCGCCGCGCCGCTCGGCCTCGTAATTAGAAGCCTCCACACTCCGCTGCATAAAGGCAGATTGCAAGGACAGCGTGAAGCCCTTGTTTGAAGCTGGGGGCACAAAGATTGCAGTGCCTGTGATGGATGGAGACAAAGACTCCGGTGCTGGAACGCTTCCAGCAGCCTCGCAATACTCACAGCATTTCTGACGGACATTTTTGGGATTTCTTACAGCAGCGAGGGCTGTTCTGCTGCACCCCCCCCGGATTCCTTCACAGCTCCTCAGCAAGGGCTGCGGTGTCCCTACGCACAGGCACAAGGCCCCAGTGATGGTCTTCCCATTAGAGAGGATGTGCCGTTCCCTTTTCCCCACGTTCCTGACGAGAAGGAATGCCTTTGCACTTGGACAAAGAGTGGTGGGGACACGGGGCTCAGCCCCCTAAAACAATCCCCGGGCCGGGGGGTCTTTCAGCTCACTGCACTCACACTGATCTGAAACGGCGGTAGCAAGAGTCAGGCTGAAGTTGCAGCCAATGTTAACATGATTCCCCTGAACCCCCAAGCACAAATTTAAAAAACTACCCTATTTAAGAAGGCATCCAAACCCCCTCTCTCTTTGCTGATGAGAACTTGCCTTTCTTTAACTATTTATGTAACTTGAAGTTCATGAATATTGACACTGAATTGTATCCCAGCTGCAGCGGAGAGAGCAAAAAGAAGAATGGAGGATGGGCTTTTGGGGGAAGAAAAAGCCAAGAGAGCAAGGGGAAGCCAGCTCATGTAACGTAGTCCCTCACAAAGCAGGTGATGGCTTCCGTTCCACTGCAGTTCCACTCCCTTATTTTCATCTTCTGGCTGCTGCTGGGGCTTGCTTGTCAGTACCTCCACGCCTGACCCCTTCCCGTCCCACCTTGGCCTTGCAGCAAAGCAAGGAGCAGAAAACCAAACAGCTCAGGCAACCTGCACAGCACAGCAGCAGACTGAAAAGAAAGCAGTAAAGGCAAAAGGGCTTGAATAATAAGGAGGAAGAAAAACCGGTGGAGCCTTTCAGAGGCTGTCAATCGCCAGACAGACAAGCTTCTGTGGAAAGAGCAGAGGAGGCAGGCTGAGGGATGAGCGGTTCCCTTACAGCAACAACCCCAGCGTCACTTCCCTCCTTTCCTAACATCGGGTTAGCAGGGACTGTAAGAACACAGAACACAGGAGATACCCACAGCAGAAATCAGGACACCCTGCCAAGGATGGCTGCCCTGAACTCAAGTTATCTGAGAACTCTTAAAACCTAGGAAGATCATTAACAAGCTAGTAAGAACCACCAGTGTAAGGAGTGTAACCTGGACTCACTAATGTGCCTCATTCTGAATAATGAAAGGGCAGAAGTATTCAGACACTGAGTCACTGCAGCTAAAACCACTGTCACAAAAGATGCTGTGATCCACGCTCTGTCTCCCACCCCAGCCTCTCCTTAGGTACTACTGCTGCTGCACGAGAGCATTCTCCACCATGCCCCATTTTGCCTTTCTTTTGTTCTCCCCAGTGCTCGAAAGCACCACGATTTCATACACTACCCTCCAGAAAAAGCAGATTACAGCACACCGTGTACAGCCCAGCCTCAGAATCCCTGCATAGAGCCCTTCAGAACTGCATGCTCCACGGCCACACCTCTGTCCATGGGAGGTGGGATACAACTGCTTGACGGGAGCAAAGCAACCCTATGTGGTGGGGCCTCACAAACACAAGGCAGCTCCAGACATTCCCCATTCACCAGGGTTCTTTACAACAGAGCTCCTCCCCAAATCACCAGGCCGCTTGTTTGCAAAGAACAGGACCGCAGCCGGTGCCCAGCATGACATTTTCCCAACGCTGTGGCACAGTGGGAGGCTTCCCACAAAGTCTGGGGTTGTCTCCCTCCTTCTTTCGGTGCTTTTCAGAGGTGATGAAAATAATCAATGCTTATTATGCACAAGCTTTGCTACACTGCTGCTCCTTCCTGCTGCACCTACCCAAGGCCACGTCATCTCTACAGAACAGAGAGGCAGGAACAGTGCTTTCACACAGGTAGCTCAGCGTTAGGCCTTCTCATGACAAACCTAAGGACACACCACACAGTTGTCCCAATCTGCTGGTCTGTACCAGCCTGAACTCTGCAGCCCTGCCTCTCTCTGCCAGCTGCATCCAGGGGAAGAACTGCTTATACCCCGACTCTGGTATGATTTCACAAGCTTCCAATCTACTTTCATGTTGGCTGCGTTACGTATTTCAGCACAAAGGAGCACGACTTCATCACACAGCAAAGCTGCTCCGCGTCTGCTGCAAGACATGTATTTACCTGAACAAAATATTTTTACCAGATCTTCTTAGGAAACACAATGAATACAAATTTGGGGAACTATAAAGAAGGAAGCTGCAGAGAACTTCTGAGTGTTTATGAACTGATCCAGATCTGTGACATTCAGAAACAATGCCAAATAAAACCACCTTCCCTTCTTTCAACTTCCCATGCGCGCACTTGCTGCAAATAGTTTCCACAAACTACTTCATACATCTTGAATTGACCTCTGCCAGCATCTTTCTTCCAGCCCAATTAACTCCCTGCAGCTCCCCCCAAGAGGACACGTGCTGAATTCCATTAAGGCAGCAAGATCGCAGCCTGTGTCTCCACGGCAGCAGGACGGCTCCAGAGAGCCGTGACCCCTTGTGCTTGTGGCTGCCCAGTCCCGCCAGACTGACCGCCCCTCTCTGCTGGCAGCGAAGGGATGGGGACAGAAGCTGGCACCGCACCGGGAGGCGCTGCGGGAGCTGTGTGGGGTTGGACAGGGAGGGGACCAGCAAGGAAGCCGAAAATTTGAGGGCTCTGCCATGGAAGCCGTGCTACTGTTGACTCCTTCACTGTGATTAACTCCTTGACATCCTCCTCCCGTGACAAGTGGGGGAGGACAGGCTGAACGCGGCGATCCATTTGTCAGAGAATTGCCTCCTTCCCTTCCCAGCCTAACTCCCACCCATGATCTTTATGGCTCTGCTCCATGTTATGGACGGTTCGCAGCCAGATGCGGATTTGACAGCTGACATTTTCTCTATGAAAAATTCTGTTTGGGGGCATCCCAAGCTCCTTTGCCAGACCTGGTGGTAATAACATTTGCAAGCTTAAGCCCACCCCATGGGCTCTGTATGAGGGAAAGAAATCCTCTCCTCCCCAGCCTCTCATTCAAATGACAGTAATTAAAGAATCTCATCACTCTAGACCTGGAGAGGGAGGGGACTTTCACGGTAATTGGAGACATTACATGAAGCCACACTGTGCTTATTAAAAAAAAAAAAAAAAAAAAAAGAAGGGGAAAAAAAAGGAAAAACCACACACAAAAAAACCAACCCCCTTCCTCCCAGCCAGGCTGGCATTTCCTGAATACACTGCCTTTTTTTGAGGCACATTTTTAATACTAAAGACTATTGGAAGGGCTCCTACAGCCCGATTAAGTGTAATGCAGCGTTAAGAAAAATAGGAGGGAGGGGGGAAGCCCTCAGAAAAGCAATCGAAGAGAAAAATCTATCCCTGGTGCTTTGGCTCAGTTAGAGCCAGGAGCCCTGCTCCAAACACATCCCACTTCCCAGCCATTTGCTCTGCCGGACACTCTGGGGACCCCAGCACAGCAAACTACAATTCCTAGTAAATATATCCCAGGGACACAATTAGTTTTTCAGCTGGGGGCATGATAAATTGGTCATGCATAATTCAAGGCTGGAGCAGGCTAGCGCACAAACTGCTCGGTGGCAGCTCCCTGGCAGAATGCAGATGGGCTGCCGGGTGCTCCCGTGGCCATCTATGTGCACAGCAACCCCCGCCGGAGCCTTTCCTTCTTGTCAACGTACATTTCACGAACCAAATGCCTTTGGGGATTGAAGGTGCTTCATCATCATCTCAAACCTGCTTCAGTGCTCCCATCCCTTTCCACGGGTGTAGTTCCAACCACACACTTGCAATGGCGAGACACATAATTTTGGGTCTGCTGACGGCCTCTGAGGTGGATAAAAAGCCTACCTGGAGGAACAGCCTGAAGCTCTCTGAGCTTTCTTTAGTACTTATACAAATAAAGTTAGCCGCTCAGTCATTCCTTAGGAGAAAAGAAGAGCTGCTGCTCAGCAGAAGTCGGTCTTGTGAGGAGTGAAAGGAAACCTCAAAGGAAACTGTGGGAGCGCTTCAAAATGCTCTGCTCAAATCGCAGTTTCTCAGTGCACGCTCTGTAGCCTTCCAGCTGGTGAGGGATACACTGCTGGTGTGCTGGAAGAAGCCACTAGAAATATTTTGGTATTAGTCTGACTGCAAGAGAAATGAGTATTCGCAGCCTCGGAGGCAGCCTTAGGAGCGACGGCCGGCAGCTCTCCTCCAGCAGCCGCAGTCCCGGCAGCACACACAGCGCTCACATCTCCTTGCAGGATGTGCTCAGCTCTTCAGGAACCAAATAAGCACTCTAACACTAGTCTGTGGGAAATATTCCTAGGAACTAAGTTGTACTGGACCATTTCCAGTGTCAGGAAAGAAGCTGCTGCAGAGGGGGGTATTAATATGGAAAAATTTGTTTCTTTTTGGCAGCGTATCTGTAGATACAGGAGCCCTTTAATTTCATGGTCAGTCTCATATACCCAAAGAGGAGACTTTGGTTTCTGCCTAGTAGCTAGTGAGAACAATCCAGGATTCTCTGTCTTAATAGGAATGCTACTTTTTTTTTTTTTTTGCCTTCCCGAGCATGACTCTCTTTGTTGGGAGAGCTGGGTTTCCCTAGAGTGGAAACAAATAAAATCCCAGTAGAGATATATAGGGTTCAAATCCAGGGAGGATCGATGTTAGCCTTGGGGAACATCCTCATCACCTTCAAGTGGCACAATTCTGCCAATACTTAAGCAGTACTGACTGTCAGAAAGTCCAGAGAAGTAAACCCAACTGTTCTCAGCATTATAACACTGCCATCTGAACAACTCCTCACACTGCCCTTTGGTGTACTAGGCAGAGCTTTCCCAAAACCCCCATGTATGGCCCTCTTCCATCCTCCTGGCAGGCCCTTTGCGCTTTGGTTCAAATGCAGCCACTTCCAGGGAAAGTTTTTAGTACGGTGCTAATTTGTTTCACTTAACTTTCTGGAAAAAAAAAGCCAACAAAAAAGCACTTTGTTCATGTACGGTTTAAAGGTGTGACTACGAGCACAGCTGGGATACCAAAGCAGACACACAACCAGGGACATTGCAGGGCACCAAAAGATGGTCAGAAAAAAAGTCAAAAGGGGAATCAGATCAAGAAAACAGTGAATGGTCACATGTTGGAGTCACAGGTCTGAACTTCCCAGGGAACATCTGAAGGTGTGAAGTGAAACGCAGAGAAACCACAACCATAACCACGAATCACCAGCACCAGGAAACACGTCAAGAACACTTCACACACTGTCTGCTAAAGACAGAATGGGCCTGTCCCTCTCCGTGCAGGACAAAAGGATGCAAAAACTCACTGTGGACTTCGGGCACAGCCTGAAGGGCCATGTGGGCAGGGGCTGGGAGCATCCAGCAGGCACAGCACAGGGACCCTGCAGCACACAGCTTCTCATGAATCCCACCGCACTTCCACATCCCAGTAACCCCACGCAGCTGCTGCTGGTCAGACAAAACCCCTCTCATATTCACACAGCTCATCTCCACAGCGCTGCCAGCAGAGCCTCCCAGGCATTTACAGGGCTCAGAAATTACAACCGTGGTTCGGTCAGAAACAGAAAAGCCTTGGTAGTTTCACAAAGACAACCATCCCTGGTGTGGGCATTACCAGCGACTGCTTCCTGGGTTTTCACCGAAAAAAGGACCAGAAGCACATGAGATACAACACAGCCACGTGCTTTGTTTTGCCTTCAAGAAAAAAGCAGAGCGAAACAAAAACTTCCCCACTAGAATATTAAAAGTAACAAATTTTTAAAAATTATGAACAAACACTAACCTCAGATCATTAGCCACTCTGGCAGCAGGCCAGAGAAAATTTATAGCCGACGTGCAACATCAGCTTTCATCCAGAAATGCTAATTTCAGAAAAATGAATAGTGTGTGGGCTTTTCAAACTGCTTTGCATTTGGCTCCTCACAGCCCTGTTTAAAGCCTGGGAACCGGCCATATAGTTAAACTGCACAGATGTTCAACAATCTGTACTTGTGTTAATTACCCTAATGTGAGCAGAAACTCAACAGATCCCTGCTAATGAAGGAGAAAGTTTTCCAGTGTGACTACCGTATGTTTCATTGTCACTGTATTACCAAGCTTCTCCCCCTCCTTCCTCCGCCCCCCAGCTCCTATTCTCTCCATCTCCTTTGCATTCACATCACCCTCCTACCTCAGCATGCATGAATTGGACCAACTAATGACTGTGTATTCGCAACATGGCAGACACCATTAGGCTGATCGGAGGTGCGGCTGCTGAATTTTAACAGGCAATTTTAAACAAGGTAAGAAAAACAGATTCATCATGTTCCTGATTCTCCTATCCCCACCCATCTGCCATACTCCTGCCCTTGCCACAGCTAAAAAACACTGGTGAAGTGCAAACACAACCCCCCTATAAAACACAGGAGTGCACAAAGCAATGCAAATAGATGTTGCTGGGTGATTGCTGGGAATGGAGCCGGGAGCACAGGCTGAGCAGATAGCACGGGGCAGCATGGGCACGGCTCTGGCCAAAATGTGCCATGGGCAACTTGCTGCTGCTCCTTGGAGCAGGAAGGGCTGCCCATGGCTGTGAGCACAGCGTGTTGCATTCAGCTGCATGCGGGAGCTATGATGGGATTTCATGAGGGCACGCTATGAAAGAGCAAGGAAACGCTCAAGTGATCAGTGCTGCCGGTAGCAATGAACCAACACTGCTTCTCAGCTTAACCCAGCATTAAAACACACTCGACCTCTGCAAAACTGCTTCTCCCATCGAGGATCTCGCCTACTCCTCCCGCGCCTCTGCACGGCTCCGGTGCCGATCACACCTCCAGCTGCTGCTCCCCAGCCAGCTGCGCGCTGCTCAGTGCAGCCTGCTCTCACCGTGAGCCCCAGGTGACCTCTGGCTGATACCAGCCCGGCTGAAGCCACAGCACATCTCCCCATTGCCACCGCTCCACAGCCAGGCCAGCCCTCACCAGCGCACTGCATGACAATGGCCCCCATGGGAACAAACACGCTTGCCATGCTTGACTTGACCGGCAGATTCCCCCCCTATGGCAGAAGAGGGGGGAAAAGGCCAACTTTGCTCCTTTATTGCCGCTATCCTGCTAGCTCAAGCTCCTTTGTGCCCGCACGCTGCCAGAGCAGCGGCAGAAGGCCGCAGCACACTGTGGGGGCCATCTTGCCACCTCTCAGGACAGGCCGCTGGCTGCCCCTCCTCACCCGCAGGCCGTCGGCTCCACCTCACCAACCTCGCTCTGTGCAGCGTGGGGGGGTTTGGCATCACCCACAAAAGGGCTGGGAATTACTTAGAGAGCTCTTGGCTCTTTTCTCCTACCTCTCCATCGTTAGTACTGGAAGCAACACAGCTGTCTAATGGCAACTTCAGGCACCCATGGGCCAGCGAAGCAACGTTTTCCACACTTAAATAACACTGAGCTGATTTAATTACTGCACTTAATACTAACAAAAGATGTCTCAATTTAATCTTCAAACGGCCCTCCAAGATCAAAACACAGCTGGCTGGATAACAAGATGGCCTAGGCCAGCAAACAAGTAGGTCCAATTTGTTCAAGAGCTGAATCCACTCCTCGGTATGAAAGGCCAAGGAACACTTGTGTGTCAAGCGAATCAAAGAAAGCTGTGCTCCTTCTCCCCCTCCCTTCCTGCCCAACTTTTGTTATGCAGAAAAATAATAGAAAGGCAGCTGATTCATGGGTAAAGAAATGCAACACGATAAAAGAACAAATGATGTTTGGGAGAGAAAGAAGAGAAGTAAGAACTAAGATTTAACAGGTTTTGTTTTTATAATCCTTCGAGATGATTAAGAATGAATGAATCAGATTAAAATCACATGAGGACAAAGGAAGGTCTCTAACTCTTTTGTTTTTCTTTCCATATTGGACAGAAGAGACAGCTCATTAAGGAAAGCCCTCAAGACACAGCTACAGTGAGGAACAACCAAGCATTTTTTTTAAGTGTCTATAAGCTGTGTTTGGGAAGGAAAAGTAGGGGAAAATTAACCATTTACTTTTAACATTTTCTAATTGTTCATACTGAACTGTTACTGTTACTTTTTGCCAACTATTCTGAAAAACTTCTCTTTTCAGCAGCTTTCAATGCACATTCCCGCTGACACCATGGTTGGGTCTCTCCAGACACCTTCAAGGAATTTTTAAGTTTTTGCACATTCCATTACAGCTACACACAGAAAAGTTAAAGCCAACCTTCCAGCCACTGCAACATTTCTGCAATTCCCTGAGCAACAGAGAAGCCTCAGTAAATGTCTGTGTTGTACAGAGGACGCAGCTCTCCAAATTCCCCTTCCAACTACCGATAGTAACTAGGGGCACGCAGCCCACTTTTTGATCTCAGTTCTACTGGTATTAGTTACAAACAAGTTCACTAGAAAACAGTTTACTGAGCTTTGTGGTCTTACTTTGGATTGACAACAGTCTGTGGGATATCACTGCTGAAAGGTTCCTCTGCAATAAATTTTCCTAAACTTTTTCTCTTGATGGAGAGCTGTAATTAGGTAACTCATGTGTTCCAATTTTCCTTGGAGCCTGAGCATGCCCTGGATCACGTTTTTTTGGGATTACAATGCCTTTTTCTTCTCTCCCTCAGCAAATACAGAGCTCACTCCAGGTTTCACAATACTAGTTGCCAAAAGCAGTTCTTAAACAACAGATGATGTCACTAGCCAGTGCACCATGAATTTGGAAGACAGCACAAAGGGGAATTTGCTACAACTCTGTGGCCTGTCCTCTTTTCTTTCTGGGCTAGGACACGACTGAGGAAGAAGGCATTACATTTAAAATGATCAGGCAATTTGGTGGTTCGCTCCAATCCTCTGGAAGGCATGAGGCATTTAACAGACAACCAAGGAGCCACTTAAGTAAAAGGGACTTTGAGAGGCCATCTGGCACAGTCTCCTGCTCAAACAGGGTTAACTTCTGCGCTCCAGCAGATTTAGCTGAATCTGCACCCAAACACTAAACTCATTACCTCACTGTTCACTTAAGTACCTTCTTCTCCTAGTAACTTGACTTCAACACCTGGTTTTGCAACTGGTGAAGCACACATTGCTTCAGTTTATAATGCAACTTCCGTACTGCTCAGAGAACACTTCCCTTGTGCTTCAAACTAGCTGGGCTCAGAAATCTGAATGGCAACAGGGAACAGAATTTTCCATCTTCCTGTCCAAATGGTTTCATTTAAATGGGGCTGAACTTCAGGTTAAAACCACTTTCCCAACCAATTTCAGTTCTAGACCACTAACAAGAGCTCTTGAGGAGGCACTCACCGCTCAATTTCAAGCAAGTGACTGTTTCCAGATTGCCTGGTTAAGTCACAAAATGGGGAACCAAGAGCAATTCTCCTAACTAGAATACACAAGCACAAATAGCTAGAAAACCCCCTCCTGCTCTCTTAAGACTGAAAGTGGGCTCTGTTTTATGGCCAGCACTACACACACAGCTCCGAGTGCAGAATCCCGACACTACAGATTTCCTCAGGGCCAGAATGTTCAAACTTGCTCAGACAATCATGTACCACAATTTCAAAGGCACACCTTTTCATGAGATTCCCAAGGGCCTTTGGAGTTTTGACTTAAATGCCTGGATTATTTTTACAATTCCAGTTATGGGTTCTTTGTTCACAGGGAGTTAAGCAATACAAAGAACGTAGCATGAGAACAATGGGCGTATTACCATGCATGATTTCTCTTTAAAAAAAAAAAAAAAAAAAAAATCTTTCTTTTCATTAAGTTACAGATCCAATTTCAGTCTTTATTATCACTTGGCCATGAGAGAAAGTGGTTCTTAATTCTAATAAAGGAAGGGAGCGTCATATTTCAACACGAGCTAAAATGCTTCCTGCAATACAGGAGGTGGAAAGCTCTTTTGCTTGCAGCTACTGCAGGCCAGACTCAGAGAACGAAAGGGAAATAATCCTTCCACACTGAGTAAATAATCTCTTCTAGGACATACCTAATGGTGGGCAGTAGCCCAAAGGCACCTTGTCTGATGAGATCACTGCTGCCCCCTCCACTTGAAGGGAAATTAAGAGAATGCTCTGCCAAGCACGTATTAACATTTCACTTATCACCTAACCTGGGGTCCAAGTGAGTAAGAATACTGCTGCAGCCTATGGAGCACCACTGGACTAATAAAAACCTTTCTACCATGTTAACCAAGCTGGATAAACAGCCACAGCCACTGTGTCAGAAACTTTCATTGAGATTTCTAAGTCATTTTCACCCTGAAATCTACTTGACCCTTAAAAAGGAGCCTGCAGTACATTTAATGAGGCAGTCATACAAAACTTGACTGTATCCCATTTTCGGTGAAAAAGACAAGTGTAACCCAACCCACCAAACAAAACAGGCGCTGCCCATTCATACAGGCTCGTGCAATTCACCTCTAAAGAAACAACATTAGAGACCCAGTGTTCGCATTTCATGTTACTGTATGCATTTTGAAATGGAAATTCTGATGGTGCTTGGTCAGCCGAAGCTTCTGGTTAAAAAGGCCGAATGGAAATTCTTTTTTTCCTGAAGATGACCAATAGCTCTATTATTTTACAGCTTTTTCCATTAGATCCTGTTTACACTAGCACTGGAGCTGTATGAGCAAAATCCATCTTCAAAACACAGTTCTCACTGGCAAGAACTAAATATAGTTTTGTGAAATTATTTTTAATACCATTCCATCTCTGCCCATTCTAGTGAAGGAAATGAAATTAGTTGCAACCTGACTACCAGGAGTGTGGTTTAAACATGGCCCACAGGGGCAATACAAAGAGGGAATGCAACATACATGGAACAAGCCCTGTGCTGATGCCCACTGCACTCCTGGCTCATACAAGTTCCTCTGGTCCCAAAATCAACACGCTCCTTTCAGCTATGTGTGGTCTCCTCCTACTCCTCAACTCCAGCAAATACAGAAAGAATAAAGCAAATGCAGAGAGTTTCATAGAAGACCTACAAGGCTCATAAATGACATGTTCACCCAACAACCAGGGACACGTGCAGCATCAATATTCCCATTTCCCTGTTGAAAAACCTCATGTACAGGCAGGCAGGTTCTTCGCACAGCACGGCTGTGGCACAGGAGCACACAGGAGCACACAGGAGCACACAGGACGAGGCTCCAGCCCAGGGACAGGCTGCTCGGGCATTTTCGAGATCTTTAGCAGTGTTAAGAGGGATTATATGCCACTCATTGCATGCATTATTCGTTGTTATTCTTTCTATACTCCAGCTCTCAGTACAAGGCATAAAGTGACTCCAAGAACCTCTGAACCATGCACGGAAGACATTTCCACTGAAATATCACTAACCAGAAAATCAGCAAGACACTGCTGGACAAATTTCAAGCCAGATCCAAAATGAGAAATGGAGAATGCAAAAGAGCAGAAGCAACTAGTGTTCCTCTCCTCCAGTCCTCTCGCGTATAATTCCTAGCCACGGGATTTATCTGTGATGAACGGAGCTGTGAGATACAGAAACCAGATATGGTGTGTGCTTATGATTCCTTCCAGGTAGCAGAGCACAGAACCCCTGCCCTTCCCTCTGCCTGGCCCATTCATCTTGCCCAAGTGATGGAAAGCACCATTCCCAGCGGGTGGTCCTGCTCTCGCAGCCCTTAATGCCTAATTGTCACAAATCAACTCCAACCTCGATGCTCGGGGCTGTTGCTACCCATCCCCCCCTTCCAGCCCATTCTCTTCAAACCGATGGCAGCCCAGCATCCTCTCACGTTACCCAATCAATCTTTGGACACAGCACCTCGAAAAAACAAAGAGGCAGCAGCGATGCGAGTGCGGCCAGAGCGACATCAGGCGCAGCAGCCGAAGAGCCGCCAGCCCGGCGTGGCTGCGCGCACGCGTGCACACACACATGCCTCCTATTTTATTTTTTTGTTCAACTGGAATTAATCAGGAACGATAAACACTGTTTGTCTCCTGAAAGCAGCGGTGGGGAGATGAAATATGCCTCTTAAGCTTATCAGCCTCAGTGCCACCGAGGAGAAAGCTGGCTGCTAAGCCCAGGGATAATGGGCTGTCCTTTCAGGAAGGTATCAGAGGTCTCAGGAGAGGGAGGCAGCACAATGGTGTGACCTTCAGCTAATAAAGCCCACCCTAGAGTCCAAAGAAGCTTGGGGAATATTGACAAAAGTTCATATTTACAACAGCCTGGACTCCTTCCAGATACCATTACCAGTTTAGAGAGCTGCAGCCTCTGTACATACGCTCACAGAGGCTTTTATTCTGCCTCCTCCTTTCTTTCTTTGTTCCCATGCTGGCAAAAAAAAAAAAAATTAGTTGGAAAATGGCAATTCTTCTGCTAACAAGGCCCCACCAGTACCTTTTTTAATGAAGAGAGTTATTTAAAATTTCAATTTCAACCTCAGCGTTATCCTCTACTTGAAGGAGATTCAAGGCCTCTTGCAAGGATTCTCAGTGCGTCATCAAGCTCATCAGGAAGAAAGCATATGTGTTTTTGTGGAAAATCTGCTGATGTATTTATAATTCTTTAAACAAAAAGGCAGCCAACATATTGTAAAATGAAAATTTTTTTTTTTTTTTTTTTTTTTTTTTTTTCAATAGGCACTGGCAATCAATGCAGTCCTCATCAGAAACACTGAACTGAAGCTGTTTTCAGGCAGAAACTGATCCCCCCTGGTCTGCACTGCGGTTAGCAAAAGGAGTCTTAGCCCAGAACTGAGGAGCATAGGCATGACTGGAATACAAATAATAAATAATATTTTAAAAACTATTCATACAGTAAGAAAAGCCAATTCCAAAACATAAAAACTGTTTGAAGCAAAAGTTTCATTTTTCTGCCTCCTAAAGGAGTTCCAAAACAAACATAAAAAGCAAAGGTTCTGAGGTAATTTGGAAATTTGTTTTCAAGGGTAACTTCAATGAAATCAACATTGAAACTCAAAACATTTAATGGAAATAGCATCTTCAGTGACAGGACTGTTTTGAACACAGTGGATCCAGCCATGCCAGTCTGCCATTTCTATTTACCTGCCCATGCCTCAGCCCTGCCATCCCAAAAGCCATCTTGCTGGGGCTCAAAAGGGATCCAGCAATTGGAAGAGGTTAGGACTTCCCCCACAAAGCTCCTAAGAGGTGCCCCCGTGCCCTGGTGGTCTCATTTACCACACTGCAATTTCAGCAGCTGCCTTCCAGCACAAAACCCATTTCCAACCACAGCTGTAGGGGTACGTCAGTAGGCAGGCCCACGAGCAGCTTTCCAAGCTCTTCGTTTGAGCCCAAGCATGCATTTTAGCCCTTCTCTTTATCTTATCCAGGCATATTAACAATCAAGAGAGCTCAGGTGATTGATTACAGCCTGCCTGAATTCCAAGTAGTCAAATTAGACACTAATGTTGCGCTTAATTAATGCTTTCACACAAACAAGGTCATTGGTTGCATCAGGACTAATAGGAGATGACACACGCTGGGACTGCGGGGCCCAGGGGACTGGCAATGAGATGGAAAGTCCAGCCTATGGCCATTTACTGCAAACCCAAATCTGATCCCACGGACACCCCACACTTCACCTGACCATCACAGCCACGTGCCAGCGCTCACAGCTCTGCCTCAGTGCTGCCCGGCTGTGAGCCTGCAGCCGTCCCACGCGCACTCTGCCGTACCGCATCGAGTCTGTCCTGGAGTCCCACTCACAACGTAACTCAACGCTTGGTCTTCTTTGAGCCAACAGATACAGTAATTCAGGGCTTGAAACAGCTACAATCTAAGACTTTGTATCAGCTGAGACCACCTCATGTCCCTGCCAACTCCTCCGTGCTGACAAGGGGCGCTCACACCAAACACCTCCTGAGCCTGCCTAAAATACAGCACAGCCTTACCATAAAGCCCTTTGTTCAGACACCCTCACCATAAAGCTGCAAAACCTTGGCTCCCAAGTACATTAAATCCTTATAAACCTGCCTTCATCTTAACCGCGCAGTATTTCACGACACAAAGCGCTTCTTCTGAGGGAGAGCACTTTAATGAGGAAAAGGGTAAAATATATAAAGCAAACCTCATTACAGCATAATTTTTAGGAGACAAGCATGCTGTTATAAAAATGAAGCCATGGCAATTGCATTTCACAGGGCTTGATGATTTAGTATTTTTAAAGAGCCACTGCTACTTCCAGCCACGGGCGCTGTTTTGTTGTGAATTCAACAGGAAGCAGCCAGAATTACGGGCCCACTGTTTGCTGTGTATTTTATACTCTGCAAACTGCTGCAAATGGCAGATTCAGATCTGCTGCATGCTCACAGAACTACTGTGCGTCAGACAGCAAGAGGCTGACTACAAGTCAGCTCAGACTTTTATCTTTAAAACCCCTGCCTTCTTACAGGCTTCTGCTTTAAACGTGATGATGTGGCACGGACATGGTAAATTACTCAAATCAGAGCCAATTCATACTGAAATGAGGAGCAATGTCAAAGAAAATAACAAAAAAAATACAAGAAAAATCTTTGGTACAGTCATAGAAATAGATGTAACGCCGCTTAATGCCAGCTGTCAGATAAGCCAGGGTAATAACAAGCACATCAAAGGGGCTGCAACTGGTTTCAAACAATTAATAGACCAGGTTTTTTAAAAACTGAAAGCCAGTCACTTTCTACAAAACGCCAAATGGAACAGAATTCCCAGCCACGCAGAAAACCTTGACTGGAAAAAAAGCACCCCCTCGAGAACAAACCATCTATCTTCCTATGGAGCATCCTGACTTACATTGCTCTGGAACACTTTTAAACTTAATCTAATCAAGAAGCCATTATTGATTACAGTTCTTCCATATCAGTATTCCAGCTGTGACTTCTGAAATGAAAGCTCAGCAATGGTTAGGTATTTACCACAACTGGTAGAGAAAATAGTGGGAAAATATGAGCGCAAAGGTCACCAAAGAGACAACAAACCTGAACCCCCCACCAACAACCCCCAGCCCTTTCCCACACAGCCCCACCCAAACCCAGCAGCAGCAGGGCAGTGCATTTCACAGCAGCTTTGACTCCAAGCACACGTAACACTGACTGATGGGTACTGATAGCGAAGACACTGGTGGAAAATCAAACCCGACAAAGCAACAAGATTGAGAGAGTTTCTTGTGTTCCTTGGCATTACCTTAGAAAATTATGTAACAAGGGTCAGAATTTCAGCAAACAATCATTTCGGCTACTGACACAGATCTGGATCAACAGCAGTGCAAGAACTGGCATGCAACTGATGCCTATATCCTGGTTAGGTTAAGCCTTCCCTCTTGCTCCTTGTAGCTTTTAATGAATGAAATGCTGGAGTGAATGGTGCTTGCCTTCCCCAGTTAACAGAAGGTCCAACACTACATGGTTATGGTAACGGAACAGCACTTCTGACTGAGTTCTCAGAGAGGAAATCTGAGGAGAACATAATGCACCAACACTTTTCCCAAACGCAGAATCAAAGCCTTGCTGCTGGGTTCTGTTCCTGAGATACCTCCACCATTTCCATTTCTACTGATGCGACTCTTCTTTCCAAGCTTAAAGTGAAAGGACAACAGATTCCTCCCCCACCATCACCCCTCCCTCACAAATCACAGCAGGCTTTTCTAGCTCTTATCAACTCTGCCACAGAAGACAGCAGGCTGGGCAAGTCTGTATGGGTATGACAGCACACCCCCACCACCGGAGGGCTGGCACTACGCTAACCCAGCCTAGCACGTGCCTTCCCTTAGCTCAGCTTTAATACTTCTTCTGCTTAGCTGTGCAATTAAGGACGAAGACAACTGCAAGCAAGTGCACATGCTGCTGGTTCTGTTGGACAACCTGCTCAGCTCCTCCCCGAATAACAGAGGATTTGGGGTGCTAGAAATGAGAAGCCTTATCACAAATGCAGAATGAGACCCTGAGTTCACAGGTTAGCTGATGTGGAACTGTTAACAGTGAATTGGCTCGGAGACAGCAAAAAGAAAAAAAAAAAAATTAAAAAAAATACGGGTAGACAGAGTGAGCGAGAGAGACAGAGACAGCAACCAATTCAGCTGCAAGAATCAAGCCAAGTCAGTCCCAAGTGCCCGTGTTGGAGAGACTTGATCTCATACCTTGCTTGTTATCAAGGCACTCCTGATACGAGTCAGCTCCAGTTCCGTTGAAGTCTACAGACAAAACAAAAAGTTTCATTCATATCAAACGTAAATATTAGGAACTTCTCAAATGGCAGCCTTGCTGGAGCAGTATGATACGTGCAAACAGCACTAGTTCTTTAGAAGGCCATGCTGGTTCACTGACATAAAATGTGATTTGTTATGAGCAAGGGGCAATGAGCTGACACCAAGCCAACGTGGGAACTGCATTTGGTCCTCAGCAGGAGGTACTGGGAGCTGCCACAGCACTGAGGGCGCTGGGGAGGGGATCCAAGCTGCAGCTGTGCTGAGCCACCTTGCAGTGTGCATGAAAGATGCAGTATCTGCATCTGAATCTGTTACTAACAGTGCTCATCGCATGCCCTGTGGAACCACTGGTTGAAACCAGCAGCAGAAACCAAAGGATCACAACCTGCAGGCTGGAATAGACTTCCCTGTGTCTTGCGGTGTCACACTCCCTTTTGGCATTCAGCTGCTACACCATATTAAAGAAAACTGAAAATAAAAGAGCAAACTTCCCAAACATTACTCTCCTATGGAAGCAGTGCGGTTACAACTAGGGCTGTGTGTGACACTGGTCTGTGCCAGGAAAACGGGGGAGCAGCCAAGACTCCTGCACCCGTGGGTGCTCCACAAAGAAACCCGACTGTCCCACAGCCAGCTTCCAACTGCTGCACTCACAGAGCAGCACCTTGCAACCAGTGCCCACATCACCTAACAAACCCCTTCGTCTTCACTGCAGGTCCCACTGGATTGCATTGGCTGCCTGTAGGAACGGTCTGAACTGTGGGATGGCAGAACCAGGTTACAGCACGGCTTTGTACCTCAGAAGCAAATCAAAGAATGTTCCAGCATGGCTTCTCCTCCTGCCTTACAATCCAGTTCAACCGCAAGAAGTAGTTCTGATGGCCCCTGAGAAGGAATATTAAACACGCCTACGAACTCCACACCAATGAATGCTCATTCAGTGGCTTTCATGCACCTTACATCCTGGGCTGAGCATGCAGAACAAAGCCGAACCTGCACAATAGGTGCTCGCACACAAAAGGTCCACACAAAGTGAGCATTCTGTACATCCCAACGGTGAGAATGCCAGATCAACCCTGGCGCGAAGCGGGGGATCCCAACCCACCCAGGTGGTTCCTCAGGACACCAATGGCTGGGGCTGCCCCATTCCCCCTCCTGCAATACAGCTCCTTATTCCACAAGGCAACCCCAACCGACCAGCACTAAAGATGGGGACAGACAAGGCGTTCATCCAGGCTGCTGCCTCAGGCGCGCTGCCAAGAGGATCAGCACCATGCCAACGGGCTCATTTCTTTCTGAAGATTCTCTCCAGGGCCATAAGATTAGAAACACCGTTCCCAGAGACACGCTGCAGCCAGCAGCTCCCTCCCAGCTCCCTGAAGATGAGGAGCGAGCTGGCCCTACACACAGCAGCTCACTGCCATCTCCTGTGCACGGTGAACACATTCCTGCGCCATCGGCCCTTCCCTCAGCCAACAGCTGGCGATGGCTGCCTGCACGCACAAAGAGATCCCAATCGAGTTCACAGGCTTCACGTTCAGCAATAGCATTTAATGAAGAAGAAAGCAAAAATTAAAGTTGCCCCACCATTTGTGTTGTGTAAATCCCAGATAATAGATCTTCTCCCTAATCCTAATGAGGCCTTCCTATTAAAATCTTTATTAGCTTTCAGCTCTGCAGATTGCCCAAAGGCTCATCAGTTTCCCTATCTCTCAGTACCAAGATCTGCTTTAACTTTTACAAATAGCTCTAAGATATTTCTCAGCTTATCAGCATTGCCAAGCAGCCTGTCTTATCATTACTACTGCAGATAAAATAAATGAGCTCAGGATGATATGAATAATGGCATTTTCTGTAGGCTGGTTTCCCATTACGTTTTCAACAGATTGTAGATTTAAACTTCGGCACAAAAGAAAAAAAAAACAACAAAAAACCAGAAATGCAGCGGAGGGGGAAGGGCAGCATTCTCCCCTTCCATTCACCCGCCCTGTCCTGGAGCACAGGCTGCATTTTAGGCACACCTCGCGCCAGCCCATAATTAATGCTGAAAGGGAGCACGAACACCTCCGTCATGCTTTCTCCAAAGACCAGAAGCACAGTTACTTCTGGGATGTTTTTTCAGCTGCATTTGTTGCAGAGAGGCGAAACTGCACACTGCCTAATGAAGCCATCTTCATTAGCCTGCTCCTTCCCCGAGCAGCCTAGGAATACCGCTCAGACTGGGAACTGAAACTGTGGAAAGCAACAGGACTGCGTGTGAATCACCAGCCGGGGCTGCGGGGCGCCCTGGCAGAGCCACGAGGCTGCGTGTGCGGCCAGCAGGGAGGTCACGTCCTGGCAACCATTTTCTGCCTGCTCCCTGCAGCAGTCCCTACAGGGTTAAATGCTTTTCCATTCCCCAAATTCCTAGCCCTGTCACTGTATCAAGGTTATCTATTATTGGCAGTGACAGGTGAAAATTAATCTCCTAATTATTTCTTGCTGCGTAATCTGCACTGAAGAAGTAACATAAAAGGATTACAGTACACCCTCTACGGAAGGCTTTGCTAGAGAGCCAATCATCCGGGGAGATACAAGGTATGTGCTAAAGAGATATTTATGAAGGATTTCCAACCATTTTGAAGGCAGGCTATGCTGTGGCTCACACCCCGCAGCTTTGGAGCACGGATTTTAATAGCGTACACATTTTTTACTCTTGATTATTCCACAGAAAGAAAAAAAACAACACGATTTAATGCCATTATGTCCCCGATTTTCCTGTGGTACAACAGCGACCGCAGTTACGGCATCCATCCGTGTACAGACGTCTTCCCCCAGAGCCACGACAGCAAGAACTCAGCCGCCTGCTTTAACTAGAGATTAAGAGTCCTGTGATTACCTCCAGGGCAATGTAACCGTAACATTCTTCTGCTAGAACACAAGCTAGGCTGAGCACCTTCCAAATTTAAAATGTTTTGTTAAATTCTTATTTTATAAGCAAGCTAGAAATATCTTTGGTAACAGCATAAACAGCCACCACAGACATGGTGCCCGATGAAAACCCTAACTCCTCGCTTCCCACCCACCACAAAGCAAGGCTTATTTTTACAGGATTCAGGTGACACCTTTTGTTTATCTCCGGCCCTTCCAACGCAGCGCTGAGCCAAGCAGATGCCTTGAGGAACCTGTTTCCCCACGCCCACGTCAGCAGCACCGTTCTGGTCGAAGTCTACAAGAGCCAACAATATGGCAGCTCCCCGCTCCTCTCGCTCACAAGCTGCTGGGAAGCTGCCGCCCCAGTGCCCTGCTTGCAGCCGAGCCCTTCCACCAGTATGAGTGAGGTGCTTCCAGCTTTTCTGACATTTTGCCGTGGATGCAGAAATGTCAGCAGTTTCCTTATGCAACCTTTGCGTGTTCCGACCCAGCACCATTTTGCACTGGAAAGCCAACCCTGGGGCAAACCGGAAGCCCCCAACAGCATCCCACAGCCCAGTCAACCAGCACAGAGCAGGCAACGAACTGACACCAAACCAAACCAACAACAAACACCAAACCCTCATCTGTATGGGGAAATCGAGCCGTACCTCAGTAACTGCACTGTAGCTCAGCAGCCACACGGTGGCACACAGCATACTACAAAATATTATCAATGAAGTGCTGAAATAGGGGCCTTGGCTTCGCAACAGTCACTGCACCCTTAACTCCCCAGAAATAGCTGGAGCCGTGCAGAGCTGCCTGCGCCTGCAGCCTCCACCGCCAGCTCCAGGGCTGCAGGTCCCCTGCTGGGCCATCAGCGGCCCTTGGGAGAGGAGCAGGACACACCATCGGATGCATGGATTTTAAATCAGCAGCTCCCATTAGGCCGTTCCCCAGCTGTGACAGAGGTGTGAAGATTTCTTGCCTTCTCCCTCCACTGCTTTCACACGCCTCCAGCCATGCAGGGCAGCCAGCTCCCAGTCAGCTCCTGGAGGTACCACTCCGTATTCCGAGCACACAAGTGCTCCAGTGGGAAGGAGTGCGTGGAAATTACTTTCTTCTAGAAGGCAACTGCTACTGGAAGTGCGAGGATCTGCTGCTGCACTCTTTGCCAAGCACCTTCAGTGCTGGAAGTCAGCCCAGCAGCAAGGGCCCAGCGCACCATGCAGCCCTGCAGCTTACAGAGCCCACAGCATCGCACCTCACACTGCTGCTGTTTTGCCCACACATCGCTGTTTACACCACCATGGCCAGAGATTTTCTTTTCCTTAGGATCTTCAGAAGATAAACACAAGTAACATAAGGAAGCCTAGAACAGAACACAGCCCTTAACGCCTTACCCTGGCACCACATAGGTAAGGAAACTACTGACTCGCATCTCCTATTCTATGGAAGTTTTAATCTCACCGTTACTTAATCTCTTACACAGCAATTATCAGAACAAAAGAAGTGCACGCAGAGGCAAAGCACCACCTCCTACCTAGCAGTGCTACCCTTCACAAGCCTATTTTTCAGTACTATGTTTTGTTTATGGAAATCTGAAGAACAAATTCTTATCCATAGGCATTTCCCCAAATGCTCCATCAGCGGCCTCATTACGCCACGCAGCAGCTCTCCCAAGGGATATTATGTAATGGCAATTCCTCCCTGCTCTCCCCGAGGAGTGCATTTCTCATTACATCTCCTAGTAATTGATCGACCTAGGAAATAATTTCTGGTAAAACCATGTGTTTCTTTACCTGGTTCTGAATCTCCATCTTTATTCAGGAGGAAAAAAGACTGCAAGAAGCCCCAACGTCCCCATTTCCGATGCAGAAAGCCAGCCCCTGCCCAAACATGTTATTAAGGCATCCTTGTACCTGCCCGGCTTCAGATCTTGTAAATTCACCAAGTAATTAAAATTAACCAGCCTGCATTTCCTATTCTGATGACACAAATAATTTTCCTTGACTGAATCTCCCCTAATTGCTTTAAAAAGAGTGCTTCAGTGCTTCATATTCAAATCCATCCGGACACCACAACCCCCAGCGATTACGGGTCACTCCACACAAGGGTACTGGGAGCCAGAAAAAGAATGCGACAAAAACATAAGGCAGAAAACGACATCTACATCTGCGCTCTCCAGAAGCAGCACGCAGCACAGAGCGGCTCGCTGAACGCAGCCCTTTGCACAGCGCTTCCACCAACACACGCGCCGTTAAATATCCTAACAGCTCTGAGTTGGAAGAGCAACAACAGCAGAAACCTGCGTTTGGACCTCTATGGGAAGTTTGTGCAAAATCGGAGCAGAATAAATCCCAGCAGCTGCTCCTTGCCTGTTGTTTGTCAGCAGGACTCACAACTCACCCCATTCCTTTCTTAACCTACAGGGTCCCAGAGCTGCTCTGGGTGCTGCTGTCCTCGGCCGGCCAATGGCTGCGTGTCCCATAGAACAACATGGGGATCTGTTCTGCTTGTCAGCAGGCGGTTGCTGGGGAGAACGGAGCGGCCCTCTGGCGCACGAGGCTTAGGGCTTCCCTTGGTGTAACGCACCTTCCTCACGGAGGGAAAGAGGCACATCAGCCTCTGCTCCAGCAACCCGAATGCCCGCTGTGTGTGCCAGCAGCGGTCCTGCAGGAAATGCTGTGCCGTGGGGCAGGCAGCACAGTGCTGCGTCGCTAAGGGACAGCATTCCTGCAGAGAGCAATTCCAAGTCCCCACTTGTGGAAGTTAATGCTGTGCATGTGCACTGAACGGCTCGTCCTGGTAAGTCTGCATGCGGGGAAAATCCCCCTTAGACACCACCATAACCCTCTGAGGTGGGTTCTGCTCAGGGACGGCCGCAGGCAGAGCTCCTGATGCGCGAGCGGGCAGCGCCCGTAGCTCCACGGCAGCCCCGCACGGTCTCTTCCAGGAACGGATTGCCAGGAGAGCAGCCGGCTGCTCGGTGTGGGGTATCGGGACCAGAGCACCCGCTCGGAGCGGCACCTTATGTAACGGGAAATTATCTTCATTACAAAACGAGGTTAAAAGGCCGTCGGGTCCCGGAGTGTCACCGAAAGCCAGGCCAGCAGCAGGCAGCCCGGGCGGCACGCAGCCTCGAGAGATGGATGCGCAACTTCACCAACATTTCCCGGCCGGGAAGACGCTCCGCTGTGCAGCACCGCGGCAGCCGCTGCCATTCAGCCGGTCCCGTGCCCTCGCCCGTCATTGCGCCCCTTCCCCACGCCGCTCCGGGAGCCGCACTTCGGCGCCCAGCCCCCGGGACGCGGCGCTCGGCCGCTCCGTCTCGCAGCGGGATGCCGCCTCTCCTCCCCGCCCGGCGCTCTGCGGGGCGACTCCTCGGGCCGAGAACGGGCAAAACCGTGCAGCCCTTTTCCCAGCGGCGGCTCTTCGCGCCCGGGCGGCTCGGGCTGCCCGCAGTGCTGGCTGAGCTCCGCGACTCGCAGCCGCTCCAGCCGGGCCGGGCAGAGCCTCGGGGCCGCTCCCGTGGGCGCGGGGCGCTCGGACGGCCGCGGCCGCCCCGGGGGAACGCGCGGAGCGGGGGGAGAGCGGCGGTCTCGGGAGGGGTCCCGCAGCGCAGCGCTCAGCCCCGCCCGGGGACCCGCGGCCGTGGGACGGAGCCGCGCCGCACCTCAGCACCGCTCGCAGCCGGAAAAATCCCCTCCCCCCCCTCCGCACCCCGAAAGGCATAAAGGCACGGCAGCGAGAGGCCGAGGCCGCCCCGCCGCACTCACCGCATGGCCCCGCCGGGCGCTGCAGGGAGCGCGGAGCCGCCCGGGGCCGCCGCAGGGCTCAGCGCTCCCGGCCCGGGCTGCCCGCGGCCCCGCCGCTCCTCGGCTCCTCCGCGCGTCCTCGCTTTCTGGGTCGGATCGCAGCCTTTGCGTTTCTTCTCGTCTCGCCGCCGAAGTTCGCGCCCCGCCGCTCAGCCCCGGAGCCGCCGCTCGGACGCCGCTACGGGTCCATGGCCGCGGGGCGCGGCGGGGAGGGGAGGGGACGGCAGAAAAAACACCCAAAAAAAGGGTTAAAAAGAAAAAAAAGAAAAAACCAACAAAAAACCACCACAATCACAACAACAGCCCAAAAGCGACACAGGCGGCTCCGGCCGGCATCCGACGAGGAGGAAAAAAAAAAAAATACACCACAGCCACGGCGCGGCCCCAGCGAGGGGCTCCCGGGCGGCGCTGCTCCGGCCCCGCGTCCTCACGCCGCGGCAGCCATTATTCCAAGCGCGGACCGCGCCGCGCTGCCGCTCCTCGGGCGCTCCGCGGCGACTGCCCCGCGCCCCCCGCCCCGCGGCCGCCCGGCTCCGCCGCCGCCAGGCGCGACCAATCCAGCCGCGAGCCGCGAGCCGCCGC
>JAPSGF010000064.1:1654473-1863133 GCA_035772895.1 Perdix hodgsoniae
GCCGCCGCGCGCACCCGAGCGAGAGCGCGCTCCCGACCGCCCCGCCCCGCCCCGCCCCGCCGAGCCACGCCGGGCCGCGGGAGCGCGCCGCGAGTGTGTGCGTGCACGCGGTGCTGGAGCGAGTGGGGGTTGTGCGTGCGTGTGTGTGCGGGCACATGGTGTGTGCGTGCGCGCAGTGTGGGTGTGTGCGCTGCCAGAGTGCATGCAGGTGTGCAAGAAAAGTGCACGCAGTCTGTGTGTGCACAGTGCCGTGTACCCCTGGGCACAGCCCACACGTGCACAGTTTGTGCGTGGGCCGCAGCACTGTGCAGTCTGTGCTGGTGTTAGCGGTCACAGTGTGCACAGCCACTGCCTGCATGCATGCACAGCACGTGTGGTGTGTGTGTGTGTGCACCATCACCTCCGGGCTCTCCCAGCAGCAGGGTGAGCACACAGTGGTGGGTGTGCATAGAGGCTGTGCTCGTGCTATGCACACATGGCTGCACACGTGCTTTCTTCCCCACCAACTCTTTTGGACATAGCCAGCATCGCGGTGATCCTGGGGGGCTTTACCAGTGGTCAACCAATGCTGCAGGGCTGCTCGTGGAGCCAGGGAGCCCTGCAGCCCTGCACCCCACGTGGGGAGCACAGGGAGCAGTGCAGTTGCCCCGTGAGCTCCACTTAACCACCTGTGAGCCTTTGGGAGAAGGGCAGTAAGCATCTGTATGCTGCTAGAGCCGTGCGATGTGCTCATTACCTGCCATCGAGCGGCATATCGCTACACCAAGTTAATATGTTATGATTATTAGTATATTGTTAAATCATTAAATACGACAGCAGATGCAATAAATAATTTCCAAAGGATATCTGCTGACATTTACAAATTGATGGGGAAGCTTTGGAGCAGTGGGGGCAAAGCGTGTGGGCTGAAGGGTGTGGTCACCTGCAGGCACTGCAGGACGGGGCTGCCCAAGGGGCTGTGCAGCGACTGAAGCACACTGCAGCACCCCTGCAGCACCCTGCAGGTCCTGGTGTGGGGCTGTCCCCTGGTTGTGCACGGCTGGCCGCTGAGTGCTGAGGGCCCGGGGGTTTTATGTGGATGTTACAGGAAGGCACGGGGACAGGAGAGGGAGGAGAGGCTGTGTCACAAATAACATCCAGATGTGAACACACTGTAAATACAAACATCAAAAGGCTCACTCCTCCGTGTTTTGCAGACAGCCCAGTGGAAAGGACTTGCTGCACTCAGACAAATGCTCCTGCTAGGGAAGGAAAGATCCCGCGGCCCCTGTGCCCGGAACTCCACATCCATCTCATGTAGAAGCCCCTGTGTGGGCCAGGGCAGTGCGTGGGGCTGCACTGAAGGCTCTCCCCCTGCCCACAGCCAGATCACACTTCTTGTTTGGAAGCTAAAAGCTTCGAGCAGTGCTGGCAATAGAAGGAGGAAGCACTTGGTTGGAGTGTGGCATGAAGATGTCATGAGGAAATCATGGTTTTACAGTGGAGAGGAGAAAAAACACAGAGGAAAAGCTGGGATAAACACCAGGCCAGGTTCAATAAGAGCAACAGCAATCCCAAATCAGAGCCCCCCTGGCTTGTGCTGGGAGGGAGCTGCAGTGGTAGTGAGTCTTTGGCTGAATCTGTCTGTAAGCTGGGAAATGCGCAGGGTACACTCAGCCAGCGCATAAAAATAGAAGGGAAGCAACATGGGGATTTGCAGTGAAACTGTTAAAATATGCTCTGATTTTCCTGGAAGGAAGGTGCACGTGGGGAGAGGGAGCGTCTGGCACAAGAGCTCAATGGCCACGGGGGTACAGCCTACAGCAGCCCCACAGCTTCACTGTGACATGTCATTTCCATGTGCTAAACAGAAAAGGGGAGGGAAAGGATGAAACTGCCTAAACAAAAGGACGTTCTTTTCCCACCGTGCTTTCAGATGCTATAAGCAGAGCAGGACGCAGTCTGAGCTGCATGGGGCAGCCGAGCCGGGCCTCCCATCAGGGCTGGGATCGGAGGTGGCACCTCTGTCTGGTCGCTGTGCTGCGGGCGGCGGAGCCTCGTGTGCAAACAATATTGACTCCAACTCTCAACAAAACAATTACGCATTTGTTTTTTGAATACATTTTCTTAGCCTTGCCACTCGCAATTCTGCTACTACAAACTAGCCGGGACAAGAATAAATACCTTTGTGATTCTCTAAACATCCTTATAATTGCAGCACTTCACTCGTGAATGTGTATTTCAACAGCAGAAAATATCCCAAGTGATGTGAAGATACGTTTCTCTGAAGTAACCTTTTGGAATCAGACGGAAGTGTTTACGGCTAATTCTCATTGCAGTAACTCCTGCACAGCAGGACAAGCGTGCAGCACAGCCCGCTGGCCCCGCCACGCACCCTGCGCCCTGCTGCCCGCGGAGGGAAGGATGGTGGTGGAAGGAGCAGAAAGATCTGCTCGGTTTTTCAAAGGCTTTTCCCCAGAAGACAAACCTACTGCTGTGGAGCTGGGCAGCCGAGTGTCATTCACTATTTGATCGCATCAAGGCCAAACCTGCAGCTTCTCTCCTTGTCACAGAAGACTTCGGCCAATAAACACGCTTCTTAGGAGTGCTGCCCAGCTGCACCATCCTGAACCAGAGAGCTCGCTCACCTGGCAGAGATGTGGCTGCGGACCGGAGCGGCTGAGCCACTCATGGACGCGTCTTGTCCCACTCCCCGAGTCAGAAGGCAGGCGGTGCTGCCTGCTCCCATTCGTTATTTATCTGTTATGTTAAGCAACGACGTGCAAATGAGCCCGAGTACAAAGTATCGGCCAAGGCAAGATGTTACAGCGCAGCACAACACAGCACAGCAGAGATAAGTGACTCTCGGTATGGGGCCCTGCATCCTACCACTGTTTATATTTGACTGTATAATTGGGACCGCAGCCAGCTCGTCCTAAAATATACAGCGAGAGTACGGTTAGGCACTGCATCTGCAACATATACAACTTTAGATGTCAAAGCATCTTTGTTTGAAGTCAACAGCAATAAAAACTGCATTTGTACGAGGGCTTAGCATGTGGGAATACATATTGCTAAACCAGGATGTTAACACATGGCCCTCCTCGGTTTGCTGCTGCCAAAAGTATGCCTTTCAAAAGTGAACAGAGAGTGCCAATAATCTGCGGGATATTTTAGAATGTGGAGAAATCTGTGGCAGTCACCCAGTGGTGGAGAAAACTCTTTTTGGGAGTATTTCCCTTTGGAAGTAACTGGCATTGCTCCTCCTACTTGAAAAGATTTGGGTTCAAATACGGATGTGTCATACACATACCAAGAATCCATGTCAGGGTATTTCCGTCACGTTTCATTTTTCAGAACTTCAGATATTAGTCATTTAGTGACTAACACATTTATTTAAAAGAAAAAGAACTTTCAAATGTATACAAATCCAGCTCATTAGGGTCACTATCTGGATATTATTTCATTAAGACACATTTGAAATCTTATCAGAACTGTCTTAAGCTCATGGGATTTCTACGAGCTCCCTTTCTGGGTATTAAACTTTAAACAAATATTATGATTGTATTCCAAAGGCTTGAATGGGCTGATGATTTTGAAAGTGCTGCTTTGGCATCATAGAACGGCTCCATTCTTTTATGCGCATTTTGTTAAAACACAAAGAAACTCTATTTATGAAAAGCCAGCCTTAAATCTATAGTTTGTGAAGCCATAATTTGTGGTTGCAATTGTGGTTAATTTAACAAAGAAAGTCTTTTGGTTCACAGTGCACCATACTTAGTATTTTTCATAAAGTATCAGAGCAAAAACCCCCTTCAACGTGTCAGATAGATGATGATCCAGCAATGTTGCAATTTCCCAGCTCTTATTTTGCGGTATACCATATTATATGTACAGGAATGCTACATCATTTATTCTGGAGTGCAGCACTGTAATTATTGCTGGCAAACTACTAATTATATACCGCCATCAAATCTAACAATTTTCAGAAAAGAAAAAAAAAAGCAAGAAGAAACATCTACTTTTGTGTGGAATAAGGCAAATACATGAGCACACACATGTTTGTTTTAACACGCATGCCCCACAGGGCACAGATCCTCCACTCCTGTGCCCTTCACCTACATCACCCGCAGTGGCAGTGGGACGGGGTGTGAAGGTCTCAGTTGTGCCCTGGCTCTGAGCTGGAGCTCCTCCCTGCAATGGGCTGGAACTCTGCTCACGTGGCTTTTTTTCAGGAAGCAGCCATGGCTCCGGCAGCTCGGAGTTCCTCATCACATTTCAATCTGTGCATGCTTCCATTTGAGGCCAACCCCGATTCATGTCCCATGTCCCATGCCCAGGGTTGGGGCAGGAAGGGCACTGCTCCTGACCTCCGACAGCACTGGGCTGCTCCTGTAACACGGCTGCCAGCAACTTGCCCTTGTGAGCAGTTTGTGCCCTGGCAGTGCCAACGGTGCCTGTGAGCCTCACTCCTTTATAAAACATGACAAACAGCATCAGTATACGAGACGATTTTCTTCACCTTTCTCAATTTTCTTCAATTTCAAAACTGTAGTGGAAATTGCCTGTGGAGCAAAATCCTCTCCTGCTTGTGTGAAGGCAGGGAGCGAGGTGCGGCGCTGGCGGCACGCTGCTAATAACGTGGGAAATGAGGCAGCAGCAACATGTGGGAAGATGGCAGCAAAATCCCAGCAGAGCACAGTGCCCTGACCCTCCAGTGCATGCAGGCACGGCCGCCAACACAACACTGCCTGCACAACGCCACCGGCACAGCACTGCCAGCACGACACTGCCTGCACAGCACTGCCAGCACAGTGCCACCGGCACAGCGCTGCCTGCAGCTGCAGCTCTGGCACGGCACTGCTAAGGCACGGGCTGCGCACTTCACTTCCTGGCATTCGCTCCTCAGCATCCTCAGCAGCTTCAAGAGAAGCAAACATGTTCTGCATGTCAAGCATGGCAAGTTAGCTGGGCTCAGCCATGGCCTCGGTCAAACACAAGGAGCTGCTTGACAAGAGAGAATTGCGACTGAGGACATGAAAGAACATCAGCAGAAGTCACAGCTCAGAAGGTGGGTGCCATACCTGAGCCCAACAGCCTTTGGGAACCACCTCCAGCGTTAGTCTTGGCAGGAGTTCTATGGCATCATCGCTCCTCCTGCTTCATGTATCTCTGCCTTATTTACATCGCAACTGAAGAAAAGGGCTGATTTAGAGAGGGAAGTGATGGGTGTGTAAGACTCAGCTCATATGGATAACTCTGGAAAAAGAGATTTTCTTCCATGAGCCTACTTTCGGGCTTGCTGCTATCAGTGAAGGATTACCAGCTAACATGGCATCTCTGCTGACATTCATTTCCTCCCCATGGCTAAGACAGCTTAACTGCTTTATATGGCAGAATATGCAATGGTTAACCAGATACGTTCATAAAGAAACATATCTCCTACTTAACTCATTTATAATTCTGCTTTTAGTATTGAACTGGAATCCACAGACAAAGAAATAAGCACCCAAAACCCTCGTGCCTCTAAAATATGCTTACACTGAAAGCCTGACTTATGGCTAGATAAATAAACGAACGGAAGAAGTCACTTGGCTGGTCCTGCAAATGCACAGCATCCATTCAAAACCTTGCATATGTTTTCCTCCTCAGCAAATACACATTACAAGGATTAAACAGAAAGGGAACCTTACAGCTTTAGCCGCACTTTGTGTCTCAATACCAAGTGCAGCACTATCGCTGCCGCAAGGATTACCAAGGCTACACCCCCATGCAGCTGTCAGTCCCTGCAGGCTGTAATTCAGCTATCCTCCTCTCACTCTATCCATCACATTTACACAAATCCCCAAGGTGGACTGCCTTCTAAATGTCTTTACCTTGTGCATTATCCTGGGGCTTAACAATCCAATATTGGTGCAGCCAAGGATAATTACTCTCCATTGATGATAAAACACCCTGAATCCTGTCAGGCATGGCAATTTGCATCTTACAGTGCTGAGGATCAATAGATACAACAAAGGAGTGAAACCTGATTAGATACCACGGCCTCTCCCCGGGAAGGGGAGGGCTGATTGTTTTGCAGGGTTGAAGTCCTGGTTAAAAGGGAAATGGAGGTTTCCCATTACAGCGCAGTCCCCAGACCTGCTGTTTGCCTGCAAACTGCTGCAGGGAGTTCAAGGCTGCAGGGGAAAGTAGGTGAGCAAACTGCCACGTCTCTGCCCCTGGTAAAGGAATGACTTGTGCTTGCAGCAACGCAGAACACAGCAGACATGGCTTGTTGGGAACTCCAGAGGATCTGCTTTCTTCCCATTTTTATAGATGGGCAGATTTATGGTATAAAGAGGTCTACTAACAAGTCTGCAGCCACATGCTGCCTCAGTAGCTCGTCTGGAAGCTGGCTAGTGGCTCACTGAGTCTGTTCCTGAAGTGTCCCCTATGAACAGAGAGCTCCTACCCTGCTAGCAAGGCTGCCAAAATGTCTTATATATCTGAAATAAAGACTGGAGGATATTTCAACCACAACCAACAAGGTAAGCAGATGTATGAAGGCGGAGGTGGAATAGCAAATTATCCCAACTCATTCAGCAGTCTGCTAGCACTAATCTAACGCTGAGTCTGATGGAAGATAAGAAGAGCAGTGGGTGAACTTGAGTTCCCACATTTAATCTGGAGACACCACACGCTTCTGCCTCTCCAGGTCCTTCCTTGGAAGTCAGTACAGACTGATGGATGGAGCAGTATGCATTTCTCATCGGGCACAGCTGTGCTCATCCCTGCAGCACTCACAGGCGAGTGGTACCAGAGCTCAATCCTGGGCTGCTGACCAGGGGCCCCGGCATGGATGGAGCTGTTACATCTGGCTTTTTTGTGGGTTGCTGGTGGCACAGTTACACTGAGCAGGGATTACATCTCTCTGTGCTTTTGCCAGGCTGAAAGAAATGCACACTGTTCTTCTGTGGAAAGTCGCTAGTGAGAGAAAAGCTGAAACTGGGGGATTCCAAACCATGTGAAGAGCAACTTTTTAAAAAAAGCTTTGAAATCCGAATGATACAGAAAATAAAACAGCATTAAGAAGAGTTGGGCACATCCTTTCAGACTGTGTGCTCCAAGCGTGATGAAGAGTAGCTCAAAAAGCACGACAGGAGGAAACCAGAGGAAAAGAGAAAAAGTCTTTAGAAACCAGCTGGGAATGGTCTGTTCTTATCAAAACACATTGCTGACACAGAGCTGTCATGGAGCCAACATCTGCTCCCAACTCGTAAGGCAGCGCGAGGCGTGCTGAGCAGCTCCGCACACTCAGACACAGGAACCCGCCGCTGGCTTGGCATGTTGGACGTCGATGAGGAGAGCTTCTGAAAGCACCAGTGAGCTCAAAGGGAAGGAAACCTGCTCCTTTGATGGAAAACTTTATTTTGACCTCCTCGCAGATTTTCTCCGCACAAAGGAGTCTCTTCCACTCGGGGAAATTGAAAAAATGCCTGATCCTCACCCCCTAACACATGTGGTAGTGTCTACTAAAGGCAACAGGGGGGTTGCATATGGCAAGCCTGAAAAACTCAAGCTCGTTAACATTACAGCATAGTATTATCACTATTTTGTGATCATAAGGATCTGTCTCTTTCATCCTGATGATTTATTCAGTTGTCCCATCTCAACTCCTCCGAGTAAATTTAATGTTAGTGGGAAGTATCAACCTCAGGAAAACCTTCATCTCCTTCATTGTGCAATCGGAGGGATGCACTCCTGCTCACCTGCTCCTCCTGAAAACCTGAAATCTGCCCAAGACCTTTAATTTTAAAGGCTTTCACTGCCTTTTCCTGCTTCAGTATTCAGCATTTTCAGGGTACCAGAAAACTGTGAAGAAGCCCAGACACAACCGCTATGGAACAGATTTGCTATCTGCAACTCTCCCACCTAGGGAAAGACATCAAACTTCTGTTTAAATTGCCCTAATCCAGACTCAAACAAATGGAAGAGCCTGGTGTGAGTTTAGTAATGGTGCCACGCAAACAGGAGGACCCTTCTGTTCTGTTCTTCCCCATGTAAGCTGATCAGTATCCCTCCATCACTGCGGTGTGCCCCACCTTGCAGCAGCCCCTGACCCCACAGCAAGCAGAGAGCAACTGGAGCAGTCTTCCAGATCTCCTGGAAGTACCTGTGCCCCTGCAGCACTGCTCCTGCACAGGGGAGCCCAGCACTCACCAGGAAGAAGAAAGGCTTCCCATCAGTCAGTGCAAAGTGAACTGCAACTCTGCTCTGGGCTCCCCACTCTTCACTCAGACGTGGAAGATTTTGAGCTTGCCGCTCTATTTCCGAAATGGGAAGTGGGAAGGAAGCTGCTGAGTCAGGGGCCAAGATGGCCATGCGCTTCTCCCAGGGGAATGCCACTCATCCCCTGCACTGCACCTGCGTGCCATTGATTCCTTGGGATTCCCGTGCTTCTACAGTCTCAGGCTGTCAGGGCCACATCGATCTGTTTGGCAGTGGAGAACAGAATGGATATAATGGAGGCAATCCTTAAGGTGCTGGTTGCTACGGGTGGGTGAAGACAAAAGTGTATGAAATAAGCAGCCCTTGGAACCTGAACTGGAGAGCTCAGCCCCCCACCCCTGCCCTCTCTTCCGAGAGGCAACGCTGCCATGTGCAGCTAACGCAGGTGAGCAGAAAGATAATGAATTCACAGGGTGTAATAAACCTGATGGAAACTGGCTTAAAATAGACGTGTGGTAATAACGAGTCCTCTTGCAACACGGCGCGCTGAAGGATGTTGTCCTCATCAAATTGACATTATGTACGGCGGAGGAAAACAGAAGGAGAACATAAATGTAGACACCTCATAAACACCCATAACCGAGTCCCAAACAAGAGCATCCTATTAAAGACAATGATGCCGAACCCTTGAAAACAAATGTAAATTAGCAAAACTGCTGGTCACGGTTTGCCAGGCAAGCTTCTGGTCATTGTTAAGCTCTCCACGCAGCTGGATAGCAGAGGGAAAGGGTCAGGATAGAGACCGATTTCCCTATCATTTCAGCACATCACTCTCCATGGAAGCACCCTGCTGACCGGCCTTCTCCCAGAACTTCGCAGCGATTAGCACCATGCTGTTTCTTACTGTGAATTTGAACAAGAGTAGCACAAAGCTATCAGCAGGGACTTCAGTGATCAGAAACTGCTCAGCCAATTTTCCCTATCATTTTTCCCTTGTCAAACAAATGCCTATTGTCACAGGGCCTGCTCCTGTGGCATGGGGAGAGCTTCTGCAAATTGCTGAGACCCCTGCCTCGTGATTTTAAATCCCTAAAATGTTAGCTCTCACCTAAAGACTAGCAGATGAGCAAAGGACAGGGAGCCAGGATCCGCCCGCAGTAATCCTGGCTATTGAATTGCAGCACCAGTGCTGAGGGTTCCCTGCTCCTGCCCCACTCCTCCCTGCTTGTCGCATAAGGATGGAAAATAGCAGCATCTCTCCTGCCACAGGGTGAAGCTCAGATTTTTCAGGATGCAAAGTGCTAACTTGTTATTCAAACTGCAGGTCTCAGACTGAAATTAGAGGTAACAAAAGCATGTGAACTGCTGCTGCAGCCAGCAAGAACAAGAGGCTGGCAATGGAGACTTCCCAGTTAAAACAAGGAGAGACTTTATCTAGGTGCTTCATAGGAAGATTCCCCTTCACCTCTAAAACACACCCTGCACCATTGCTGGTAGTTTTTTTCTTTGGACAGAAACCTGTTCTGCCTGCAACCCGCTCTGCCCCGCAACAGCAATGCCACACAGCGGTGTGATGCCGTGGCTTAGCCACAGGGCTCTGCTGGAAGAGGAGACAGGAGCAGCAGATGGGCTACAAAGTGTACAGCCCTGATTTAATTACAAATATATTTGATAATTAGCAGAAATAACATAGGTTCTACATGAAAACATGGAAAGATGAGTGAATGTGGGCAAATACATATACATATACATACATACATATATGTGTGATTGTGTGTCTGTGTGTGTGTATATATATATATATATATATATATATATATATATATAAGCTTCTTCCAGCCTGCAAATTTCTTTTCACCACCACACATACTGTGTTTTTTCTTAAAACAGCCACTGTAGGGCCAGGGTATTGTGTAACAAGAATGGTGAAACACAATTTTACCATGTCTAGCAAGGCAGAGTGCAATACTTATATATATCAGAACAAGCAATGTGCCCAAGTGCCTGATGATAAGGAAGAAATGTGTCCTCGATCAAGAAAAACCAGTTTAATGCGCACACTGGGAGCAGAGTATTACACAGATAGTGCTTTCTCCCGGCCATGTGAATTTAAGGAACCCCTGCTGGTAACTGAGATTCTTCGCAGACAATCAGACCAGAAACGAAACATAAATTCTTAAGGTACTGTATGACGTGAGATACATCCTCACATTTTGCACAAAACCAAGAAGGGAAAGATACCATGTAAGCATCTCAGCTCCCATACAACAAATGCCATTTCAAGCATCATTTATTATGCTGCCTTTCACAGACTTTTACAGTCCTCAATATGGTTAGCAATTCCAGCTGACTCGTAAAGCGGTTTTAAAATTCATCACTGAAAAGAATGTTTATCTCCGTGTTTTCTCCAGTTCGGGAGTAAAATTAGAGTCTTAAAACCTGGGGATGGTGTGTCTTTAATTTTGTTTAGAACAGAAAATAACTGTGATATGAAAGGTTTAATGAGGTTAGAAATCTAAAAGGAAATGGAGTGGGAATAGATTATCAAGAGAAATAAAGCCAACCGCTGGAGAGTACACTAATATTAAATATTAGGTTTCTAAACCAAATATATATAATCCATTTAGGGACTTAATGGTGGTTCTCAGAAGCGCATTTATCTACAGCTTATGGTTCAACAACCAATATTATAACTCCATTTGTCATTGTTAGGTGAGGGGAATGGAAGTCGGGGAGGCGAGGGTCAGCGGGTGCGGAGGAGCTCAGCGGAGAGCGGCCACTGCGCGGCACAGACGGCGCTCGGAGGGGATGCACCCACTGCCCATCTCTGGTGCTGCATCCCGGTCTGCAGGCTGCCTGGGAATGCCTCCTTATACTCTCATTTTCCTTATGAAGAACTAAGGCAACGCATTCAAGCAAGGACTGTCCTTAAATTAGGCTTTATACCCATTTTTCAATCGGCAAGATACTTAAACGTGTGCCTGACTAAATGTGGGATTATGCACTTGATTAAAATTAGCTACATGCTTAAACTACTTGATGAATTGGGTCATTAGATACCTAAGTCAATACGAGGTAAGGAGCTCTGAAAATCAAGACAAATTGAAAACACAGAAATGAATGTTGGTGCTTAGCTTTGGGTGCCCACACAAACACGTCTCCAGGCCCGGTGGTGGCTTCCCCAGACGTGTAGATACAAACACCCTTGCCCTCTCCTGCATGAAGCCTCTGCAGCTGCAGGCACAACTTCCACTGTGAGGAGAGAGGAGACTGGGAGGCACAATGTCTAATAAACATCTGTGGAAAGATGCATGGGATATTTTTTCCTGAAGGAGCCACAGTAGTGGCCTTCTCATAAGGGCTGCATGCTGAAATCTTGCCCTCCTGCCCCATTTCCGCTTGCTGGCCACACCATGGCATGCTCTTGTTCCCTCCAGCCCCTGCCTTGCTGCCGTCACACCAGAGGAGGAGCTAACTTTGCACTTTGGATCACTGCGTTACTTTGGTTACCCTTAGTGCCAGCCCCCAGGTTCCTCTTGGGCCATTCTTGGTTGATGGAAATCTCAGCGAGGACCACAGCAAGCCAACCCCCCCCACGCTGGTCTGAAGGGGTCAAAGCAAAACAAGTGCATTCTGCTCCCACTAACACTGCTACTTGCAGCACAAATGCTTTTTGCTGTCAATGAAATTTTGAGGAAAGTCAGGGTCTTCACGTAGTGCCATATGTTGGCTATCACTCTGCTCCTAGACTGAGTATTAGTGGTTTTTTCCTACTAACACCATCAATAAATGCAAAGAGAATTAACTGCAAGAGCCACAAATCCATCCTCTGAGTGGTATGACCAAATTCTTTCACATAATTTGCCCGAGTGACAGAAAAATATGTTGCTAGCATAAAACAAGTCTGGAGACTAAACATGCTTTTAATTCTGCAAAAAATAACACACAGTTTCTTCCTGATTTCAGTGAGCTTTGAGTCAACACCTCAGCTCAGAGAAGTACTTCGTTCTGATGTTCCACTTGAACTGAAATCAGTTGTGCTGAATGAGACCTGTAAACTTTTTATGGCGAGCCCAAGGAAGCAGTTTTTCCACATGACATGTCATTAAATGGTGGAATTCACTACCACAGGATGTTGCGGAGGCCAAAAATATAAATGAGTTCAAAAAAGATTAGACAAATTCACGGGGGATAAGTCCACCAGCGGCAATTAAACACAATGGTCTGGATATGACCTCTGGCTCAGGAAGTTCCTAAGCTGGGGACGGCCAGACGTGGGCTAGATGAGGCTCGCCGCGCACATGCCTGCTCCATGCAGTCCCTCCCAGGCAGGTCCCGCTGAGCGCTGCAAGCGCAGGCGTTTCGGAGCAAGAAAGGCCAACCCCAGCTCTACTTCCTACGGTCTTAGGGCAGTTTGGATCTGAACACAGCTCTAAAATTCGCTGCGAAGCAGGGAGTTTGGGGACGTGCGGAACGCTGCTTTTTTTTCACATCTTGAGAAGTTTCCCGTGACCTTCAATAAGGAACAAGCCTGAGCAATCACTTCGATGGCAAACAAAACAACTTACGCTTCTTGCCACCCCCATTTAAAATGAGATATCTCCAAACGAGATATTAAAACATAACAGAATAAATTGTTTACTCCTACTGGTACAATGCAGCTGTACTACTATTGTTTTACTCTTTCAATCAAATTTTGATGAAACAGCTGAATACATTCCGCAGTTACTGAACTCACATTCCTTCAAGTCATTTTAACAAGACTGTGTCCCAGTGCCTCGCTAAAGCACAACCACTGCTGCATTTTATGCAGGAGGGGTTTGCCTTAGTAGAGTGCAGACTTACAGAGACATAACTCTGGACTGCAGAGCTCCTTCCCAGACTTATTTACAGTGCAATTCTTAAGTCTTATGATAGTTGGTGCTTTTCCTGGAGCCTATCTCTAAGGGTAATTCTGTGAGAATCTTTTTGTTTGATGAAACAGAAAATGATAAATTTCTAGCACTGTGAAGCTTAAAAATGTGATCTAAATGCATTCTCTCATCCCCCAAAGGTTGTGGTAAGGCAGAGAGAAAGACCTCATTTAAAAACTACACCTCCTCCTCCCCCTGCAAAAACAAAATGCTTTCTGAGACCCATACTATTCAGTGATGTGGGTCAAACCTACTTAGTAGCCACAGCCAAGCCCCAGACCACGAGCACCCAGATGTAGCTTGAATTTTATATTCTCTGAGCCCCAAAATAGCACATGCTCTGCATCAAGTTCCTTGGCTTAATATCTCCATTGCAGAGCATGACGAAGATTTGGAATTAATCTGTATGAGTTTGTCACAAGATACAATGAAAACATCAGAACCAAGATTCCTTGTTTAACTGTCCTGGAGACGTCTTATTAGTCTTATTTAGGCCAGCCTAAATTCCCAATAACATCCTGTCTAGCTACAAATTTCTAGTGGTTTAAAAAAAAATAAGTCAATTGTTCACTCAGGGCAAACTTCAGTTGTTCCAAATTCAATTTAATATAAACCTGGACAAATTTAAATTAAGGTCAAGATCTATACAATCCTGGTTTAAAAAGAAAGAAAAATGTCCACGCCAGGTTCTGCCTAAGTTCAGTGACTTAAGTCACTCCCTAATGTGCCAGCTAGTACAACAAACAAGGCAGAGGTCAGAAGTTTTGACCTATTCATACTTTTGAAAGCAATTCTTAGAAAATTACTTTGTTTATACCTTCTGCATTACCTTGTGCTGCACAAAGAATTTCCAAAATGCTTTTTAAATTATGTATGCATATATACCTAATGAGACATTTGTCCCTTGCATGTCTAACGTAAGAAAATTCAGCAAGAGACAGCCTGGTTTGTCCTAAGTGCTACGTTGTAAGTTTTGGAGGTGTGTCCTGTGATGGAATAAAACCATCACTAATATCAGCAACACTAAAAATAGTTTCAGTTAATTATTTTGTCTTCTCAAGCCTTCCATCTGATGGTCCCCCACAGATGTGTGATTTCATGGATTCCTCAGGTCCCCAAGAGCTGGACAACACACAACTGGATGTCTACGTCTAGCAGAAAATCACCAAGATTTACGGAATGATCCAACCTCCTGCCTTCCCCCCCAGCCTCCACATCGCTTAATAAATCACACTCAAGTACACAAGGCACTTTTTTAACTTTTTAAAGCTATCACCTATAGGCAGCAAACACTTCTCTTTCTATTAGTGGCAACTGAGCAGTGCCTGAGCTTTCTGTTTTGAATGCAGTCATAGTGATGAATGCTAACACAGCATGTTTTTAAAGTAGATCCAAGTTATTTTTCAGTGTTTTATTCCATTTATTGCCTCAGAGTTCATTGTTTTCAGGTCAGATAGCAGCCCCGCCACTCAGGAATTGAACATGTCCTTAATTTCAATCACAGCTATGGTCATGTTCTGATGTTCCAGCCCTTTCTGGTTCTGCTGCCTTTCCATAATATGCTTTTTGTCTTTAAGTCCCATGAAAATTTGGTGAGTGACAACAACAACACTTAGACTCACGCCCATCAGTTGCAATATACTGATAAACTATGACAAGTTACTCACACCGAGCTCCAAAGTATCCAAAATAAGTGCAGTGAACCCAGGAAAGTTGAAGCAGTGATGGAGTTCCCCACTTCTCCACTTTGTTTCCCATCCCCTGGCAACATACATTTCTCCTGTCTATTGAGAGGCAATGGGAAGGTAGGAAGAGGGCCCTTTGGTGGCTGAAGAAAGGTTTTGTTTCCAACTTACGACAACTTTTGTCGAGGCCGAAACAGAAGGAGCGGATCCTGCTGCTATGTGACATAGGCAGCAGCTGGCCAAACCATCCAGCAGCAATCTGGACACCAGCCCCAGGAAGCACTGGTACGTGGTGCTGAAATGGCCGGAGAAAACAACAGTATTCTGGATTTTACTTTCCTTTTGTTAAAAGGTCCTTTTTTGTCAAGACAAAGAAAGTGACACATCCACAAACAGTGGTGGAGACCGGCCGGCGCAGGCAGTGATCGATGAGCGCTTTTGCTTGCTCTCAGATGCACGGGAGAGAATAGTTTTTTGTGTTAGGAGTTCATTACTGCTTCGGCCCTCCTACCGCACCGCTTCCTCTGAAATCAGAGGCAAGATTAAATCTGCTGTAGTGCGGCGCTCCGTAATGGCTCTGACAGACGTTGTTTTTCCTCGGCCGCACATCTGGGAGTTCCCCAGCAGAGCACTTGAAACCGAGCGGGTCAGCTCCTTAGTTGAGGTTCGTGTCTAATCAGCCAGGAAGGCTGAGGCCTCGGGTCACACATGGAAATCACTAGAGCTATTTAAGTCGCCAGAGGTTATTAATAAATCTCCCACTATTTCCTTAAGTAAATAATTGGAGGCCCATCTTTCAAACAAGTTATGTCTGGCCATGTTATGGTACCAATTTTATCCTTCCTTTTTTCCCCTCACCAAGCAGGAAGAACAAATCTCTGGTGACAACAATGGCAAAACTGTGAATTATAAACATCCATGTGTCTCTCATTTGAATGCCTCCTCGAGTTTCCTTGACAGCTGGGGGAGAGAGAGGCTCCCAGGCCTTCCAGCAGAGCCCGAACCACCGACACGGCTCTTGCACCAACACAGCCTTTGTGGGAATGCTGCTCGGCCGGCTCCGCTGACCTCTGTGAGGTGGTGGCAGGCAGCAGAGCTGCCCGGAGGAGCAAGCACAGAGGCCTGGCCATGAGGCATGGCCAGAGGTAGGCTGGGGGAGCACTGGGGGGGACACAGGGCCTGCTCCATCAGGAGGCTGTGCACCAGTGTGGGGCTGAGCTGAGCACATCAAGGCCTGGCAGGAGGGGAAAGCCAGGAAAGCACCAAGCATCCCTGCATCTCACATCCCTCCTGCTTGCCCTGTTCATCCGAGCCAGGGCACTGTACTTATTTCTGGCAGACGTGATAACATCGCACATCCTCCCACTGCTAGGGCCCTCCCACCGCTGCGCTGAGTTATGAGGTGCTGCTGCTTGGACTTTGTTCGAGGTGATGCAGAGTCTCTGGCATTAGGAACACAGAATGCATGCTTGGAACGGAGCAAAAAGTCTGCACACAAATATCTTGCTGGTGCACGGAGGTGTGCACTCAGGCTGCAGGTGCTCAGGAGGGCGGGCAGACCCCTCAGCCCCGGTAATGCAGCTCTGCCTTGAGTGACACAGTGAGCCGCTGTCGGGAGGTGCAGGCAGGACGACGTGGGCACCGGGGGAGCTGCTGCCAATCGTCCTGGCAGAAGAGAAGCTGCTACAGATGGCAGCTGCCAGCAGGGAACGAACAGCAAAAACAGAGGAATCCACGACAGAAATTACAGAGAGAGAGAAAGGGGGAAAAAAGAAAGCATTTCCTATGTTCTTGTTTCATCTTTTCAGTTAAAGGAAAACCTGCTATCAAGTGACCAAAGGAACAGCTCTGCTAAAGCTGATGGTGAACATCCCTGTGGTGCCATCAGAGCTGGGGAGTTCCTTCAATTAAAAATTACTGCATGGCATGCTGAGACACGGCACTGTGCACCACATGCACGCCGGTTAGTGAAGATCTGGGTGCACTAAAAGAGTGACATCATTTCTGTATCTGCATGTTTCCGTGGTCGGACACAAGGAAACAAAATCTGTGCAGGGCACACATTTTTCCCTCCCGCATGGCTGAGGGAGAGCTGCGTGCCGTCCCCACTGCCAAAGGGAGCACGGTGCGAGTGGGAAGGAAAGGAAAAAATACACAGCAAGCAGGAACGCTTAAAATGAGTTACTGTGTCTGGTCACTCAATCCTTTAAGCCTTGCCAACACTTTCCTGTGATTAGTTAGTAAATCTGACAAGGCCTGCGTTTGTTCACAGCTTATTGACAGAACCGTATTGATAAAGCAATATCCAAGCCTGGGGAAAGAAAGACCGCAATCTCATCTTACTTTCTCCAGTCTTTATTGCACAAAGATGTTTTTTACTGGATGAATTCATTTTCTTGAAACTAAAGTTTGAATTTTCCAAGAGCGCAGCTCTGACATAATTGCTTAATAATTTTTTATCGACTGGATAGACATTACACATGGGAGAGGAAAAACATGCCCCACGAATTTATTTGTGCAGACTCCTGACCTGAGGACGCAAGGACATTTGCTCAGAGATCACCAGAGACAGAACAACGGGGGCGGCGGGACTGTAATTCTTGTAGCCCCCAGAGACAGCCTCTGCTTTTCTGCTCCCGCTGCCCTGCTCCTCCCCAGCTTCCTCACAGAACCGCCATCTCCCCTGGAGGCCTGTGTCACAGCCTGGAGGGCAGCACGACGGGGTCCCCTGGGGGGCCATTAGTGCCGCTCATAAATCAGCCAGATGGGGCTGGCTCGCACTGCAGCCACAGAGGGCTGGCTCCGCAGGGAACCAGGGCTCCCGAGCTGAGCCCAGGGACCTGACCGCCACACGAGCACGCAGGATAAATATGCAAAGATTAGGAGAAAGTAAGAAGGGACAGGATTAAAAATAGAGACCATTTCACATCAAAAACCCACGTGCTACTGAAACCTAATGGCAGCATTTCACATCCAGATGAATTTCACAAGCTTGATCAAGCTAAGGCATCAATAAAACAATGGAAGTATAGGATTGTTTGGTATTGCCAAACCGAAATAAGGGGAATGGGGTTCAGCAGCGGGCCAAGGATGCAGACATGGGTAGAGAGCACACAGCAAACTCTGCTCTGTGCTGCTGGGGAAGGTGCCGGCTGCTTCCTTCGTGTGCTCCCATTCCACACATTTTGGACATTTTGGAAGATCTAACAACCACCACAATGATAAAATAAACTGCTGAAGAAAATGATGTGCTGGTGTCTCAGTGACTGTTTTTCTTTTCTGTGTAGTACAGAACAGCAGATACAAGCGAGTGAAGGAGTGGAACATCATCACCAAAACACAGAGTGATAAGGGAAATCCCTTTATCATTTCAGTTAAACCATCATCAGATACAAATGAATTGTTACCTCAAAAACCTACCCAGACTTCCCTAGTGTTCCAAATTCAGAGAGACTTGTGGGCTCTTCTGCCACTGCTATTGATTATGACTTGAAAAGCAAAAAAGGCCACCCTTCTAACCACTGAAAATCACTTTTCTAAATGCAATATATGTTTCAAAAATGGACAGAACAATGGCACATGTGTGCCATAATGGCTATTTTCACTGTTGCAGGCACACATGCATTGTCTTCTAAAATTTATGGAGGAAAGAATTAGTGAGAGAAACTACAACTAACTGAGAAATTGGGAGTGCTGGGAAGAGGCTAAGGAAGTATATATACTTCAAGGAGTGACGCATTTATTGCTAATGTCTGTAACAACAGTCACTTTATTATGCAACTACTGAAAAAAAACAACAACAAAAAAAAAACCATCAAGAAAAAAGAAAAAAAAAAAGCCTGCAAAAGCTCCTGCTGTAGTGAAAAGATGTCTTAGGGGAGTGCTGCTGATCTTGGGTTGACCACAGAACCCATGCCCAGGAAATCCTGAGGTCGAGACCTCACCCTCCCAGGGCCACATATCTCATGTGGCAGAGTGCATCGTAGCAACTCTTGCTTATTCCCCTGTGTTGTACTGATGAGGAAACCAGTAAGAACCTACAGATGCTAGAGGTGTTTTGGAAGGCTTAGTTCCTATACCGATGCCTCAGCCAGCTGGGGGTGCAGGCTCACGGTTCTCATTCTGATTGTAAACAAAGAGCCCAGCCCTCTGTGGTGAGGATCCGGGATGACTTATTGTTAGAGCTGGATGTTGGAAGTTATTGCTGTGGCAACACTTTGTTCTGCTTCGAATGCCATTTCTTAGCATAATCGTCACAACCCCACTGCAATCAAGGACGATGCTCCATTCAGGGGAGTTTTAACGGATTGTCAAATGACATTTTAGAATAATCTCCAATCTATGCTGATTCATGCACTGTTGGGAGGGACAGAAAAGAAGAAAAACACAGCTGGTTTATAAGTGGCACTACCATCAATGTGTGCCTTCTCCATCACAGCTCCTTCTGGACAATGTAAAGCACAACTCCCTCAATCCCAGCTTGTCAAAATCCTTCTGTATTCAGAACTGAGTTCTTTTCCTGAAATAAGTGAAGTAACTCACTGTTATGGTACAAGACCTTGCTCTTTAGATTCTTGCTCTTTAGAAAATTCCAAGAATGTAGGCTCTTGAAAGTATAAGGTTTGGTTTCATCAAAGACTGGCTATGACTCTGGGCACAAATCTCTGATCACAATTTCCAAGGAAAAGAGCAAAGCAATTCAGCGTCCCTGAATTTCTGGATAACTTCTTGAAATCTCCCAGGCCCCATTTCCAGAGAAGCTGAGCATTTGCAAGCTCTCTTACAGTCACAGCAGTACTGAATGCTCAACAGCTTTTGCACTGGGTGTTTTAGAGGATACTCCTCCACACTTAATCTCTGCACCTCACTTGTGTCATTGTTTCTTGGCAATGCTCATACAGATAACACCAGAAATAAGAGATTTACTACTCTTTTAATACTTGTGGAATACTTTGCAACTGTGGAAGAATTTCTGTGCTTTAAAAGTCAGCTGCTGCATAGTGCCATGCTTGCATTGCTTCCAGCCGATATAAAACCATCTCCACAGATGATTATGTGCTCCACAGGCAATCACAAATCCCTCTCTATAACCTGTGGCTATAAGTACAGTTTTGAGGAGTGACAACTAAGGTGGGATGTTCATTTTAAGTGCATGGATGATGGAAGAAAGACAAGAAGAAATCAAGAACAGGACAGTTTAGGGCCAGGTGATCTTATCGGTATTTAGGCCACCCAGTGCTGCCTGCCTGCACAAGTAGACATTAACATGAGTAAAACTACATTTTCTGTTATAAATTATCTCATAATGCCATAGTAAGTAATAAATGTCCTTTAGTTTAAGCGAGAAACAGACTGCAGGCAGAAGATCTGTCTTGTTGATCAAGACAGCTATTGGGCTCTGGAGGAGTAACTGGGGCGGGGGGGGGTTGAATGGGGCAGAAGAAAACTGTTACTTGCTACAGTTAAGGCTGAAATGGTGGAAAAGTATAAGAAAATATAATGCAACAGACAATACTATCATGTCAGCAGATCGGATGAAGCGACCTAGTACATGTCCTCCAACTCTCATTTCTGTTAATACCCACAGCTCCGACCTTACTGAACACTGCTGAATGAGTCTAGCACTGAAGCTTTTTCTGAAGACAGAGGCTCAGCTTCTGCTGACGAGAGAATGCTAGCTTCCTAAAAAAGAAAATGCTGATCCAATGACAGGATTTCTAACTGATAAAATTGTATCTGTTCTGGTGTTTGGTCTTTCATTTTTATTTTGTTTTTAAATCCCTACCTTTTCCTACATCGACACAACAGTGCCATTCTAAAAGTGAAAGACTTTCATCTCCAGCTAGGCTGTATCTCCACACCAGACCAAACAGACACGGGCAGTGCACACCCACTGCTGCAAAGCGGGTCTAAGTGTGAAGTGTGCCAGGTCACCGCCACCAGAAGCACCACCACAGCTCTGCTCACAGCAGTACTCACTGATCAGGAACTCGGTGACTATTCAGAATGCCAGGATGAGGAGAGCTGCAGAGGGGAGAAACGTGCCCCTTTTATTTCCCTAGTCTCTCTGTAGCCATGACATATCTATGCAGAACACGTCTTCCTACCGCACGTGCTGATCTAGAACTAAGCAGGAGATGGATGCCAAAGAGAGCCATTTTCGTCATCCCCGGAGAGATTTGTAAAACAAGAGAGAGGGTTTTTCATTCCCCTCGCTTTGAAAAAGGCATTGGCCCCTTTCCACTTCCAATTTCACCATGGCTGCACACGACTAAACATCCATTCTGACACTAATGCGGAGCGGTGCTCTCTGCTAGGCTGGGTCAGCCAGCTCTCCTGCCTGACTGGCCAAGTGATTGTAAAATCATTAATGGTGTATTTTACACCCCATATTTCTTAAAAAACATAATTACCAGGAAAATTATTCTTCTTTTACTCCAGACTTTTTTTTATTATTATTTTTTTTCCAAAGACACATGTGCTCACTCTCTCGTAACAGTCAAAATGAGGTCAGAAACTTGAACATATGTGGCTGTGTGTGCTTTCTCCTCCAACCAGAAATGACAAAGCAGAGTTTGGCAAGGCAATAAAGGAATGGCCACAAATCAGCCAGGATTATCTGACTTCCTTTAAGAAAGCCATAAATTGTTTACAGCAGCATTGGTCTTTAATGGCAGAATGGGGGGCGATGGAGGGGAAAGCTTTAATCTAACATTTTCAACACATTGCCAAAGTTCTTTCCTGTAGTTTACATTAAAAGAACCTCCAAAGCATCTAACATGTTGGCTGGACTTTTTATTTTCAGGGAAGAGATCCTTCCCATGCTCTCTCCTCCTTCGCTACAGAAATAGACCGGAGCACAGTGAGGTTAAGTTTTAAAGCATTTAAGCATTTGACAAAAAACGCTTGCAAAGATTTTAGCACCAGAAAACCTCTAGAGAAACTGGACAGAGCCTGGGATAATACACAGCAGACTCCTCCAACTTAATGCACTGGGAATTGGAAGTGCATTAAGATTTTGGCTGCAGCTGGGCTTTTTACGGCCACTGGATTCTCGGCACCACTGTCTCTAATAATACCCAGGTGAGAGACATGGCAGGCGGCACTGATTGCTACTCACTGTACACTGCAAAACAGCTCTGAACAGGAAAAGGCAGCAGTTAAAAAAAAAACAGCTCTGGAAACAGAGCCAACCTGAACAACCCCTATATGAATTTGCAACACAGAACGGTCCCTTCTCCTTCAGTGCAGCTCTACATTTAAAGATGTTTGGTTTTATCTTTTTGTACTTGCTTGTCCTAGAGGGCAACTGTGAAATTCAGAATCATCACTGGAATTTGGACAATGAGTATTTGCAAAGTTTGAGGGTGCCCACACTGAAGTTGTAAGGTTATGAGGTCTGTGCCCCCTGCATTTCTTTGTATACTTTGCTCTTTAGGACCAATTCCCAGATGGCACCATATTGCAAGACACATCTCACACAGACAATGCAAGTGTCTCCACCGCCCAGAGTGGAAATCCCCAAAACCTTTCCCTGCACCTCCTTGGAATACTGGGATCCTTCCTGCTTCTGCATGGTACTCCTGTGGTCACACATCACGTTTGGATAACACACTGTCCTACAGGAATGATGTAAACAAATACAGCACAGCTCACATGGCTCGAGGAGTTTGTCAACAAAACCCATCCATCCCAGGCTACTGGCTTCTGAGAGCTGGAATGTTTCCAAATCTATTTATCTCATCACTTTGTAGAAGCTCTTTACTCCCTCCTCTTGATATTTCAGAAATTTATTTGCTTCCCATTATAAAAATAAATACAAGTGCTCTCCCTCCCCATTTCCCAAACAGTAATTAGTTATAATGATTGTTATTTATGTTGTGGCGGTGCCTCGGAGCCCCAGACATAGGCTAGGACCTGATATGTTTATATGTTTATAATCTCTCCTCCACATGTTACTTAACAGCATATAGCTAGAAAGCCAGTAAAAGCAAATTCTTGAAGTGTCGCGAAGGAGGCTGCCAGCAAAGGCTCCCAAAGCTCTGGACAAAAATCCTGCATTGAGTGGTTCCCATGCTGCAACTGGAGCTCCAGCAAGAGCTGCTCATCCTAGCTGCCCCTCTGTTCCTCTGGCTGGAGATGAACCCAGAAGGCTGACGTACAAGAAGGGAAATGCACAGTGTTTGGATGGTAGGAGGAAAACCATTCCTTTTTTGAGAAGCTTTTCTTTAATTATTAAGGCTGAAAAATGTCTTGTATTTTCCCCCACACTGATGGGAAAGTTATAGGAAGGAAGGAAACACAGGAAGACGGGAGCAGTAGAGAAGCACAGGATGAAGTGCCTGTATGGATAATTGCTGTGTAACTCTCTATTTTGTCTCTGGTGCCTAGATATTATTGAGTAAAACTAATTAGAAATGCAATAGATAAATGTGTTCAGAATTCTTCATATCCTCAGAGAGGTTCCAACACCACCCATCAGGATGCTGCGTTTGCTGGGTTGGCAAATGATTTTCTCATCAAAACTGGACAGCCCTTATCACGGCTCATTTTCTCCTTTAACATATACTGTTACTGCTCCTCCTCCTCCAAGTGAAATGCAACACCCGTCAGCATTGTAATGATTCCTTCACTGGAGATGCAGGAAAAAGCAAAGCAAAACCCCCAACACAGAAAGCAAGATGAGCACAGCTAGTTAGCCCTGCCTCTAATTAATGGCTTTTGCTGTTCTGCCAGGTGTGGTCCCCATGTCTCTCTTGCTGCTTCCCCTGCCCAACCATTTATTTTTCAAAAGCAGAGGCAAGCCACAAGAATAGATCCTGCAAAACACAAATAATGAAGCAAATCAGTGCTGTTGTTTTTTCTTGCTGCTCAAGAACTTTAAAGACGTTTGGGGGAAAAAAAAAACACCAACAACAAACCAACAAAAAACCCCAACCAAAACAAAAACCTTTCCACTAAGTAATTGAGTCTGTACTCCCGTATCAGGCATTCAATGCTAATTTGAAGTCCTGTCTTATCGCATTACAGACAAACACAAGGCCCCTTACATCAAGTGCAACAAAATAGCTACACTCGGCATTATTAATGAAGTAGATGGATTAATTTCCTATTTATGAGAAGCTAACCAACTGGCTAGCTTGCTGACAGCACTATTAATGATCCTTAATGCCCCACAGGCGGTAATGGGTCCCGCTGGGAGATCTAGGAGCGCTGCAATTTGTATTGAGGATTTAGACATAACAAAAAAAAAAACAAAAAAAAACGCCCTCCTGGGAGCAGGCAGTTGATCAGCGGGCGCCCCAGCGGAACACAGCAGACAAATAATAAATGACAGCCTTGCGATTAAATCAAACCTTCTACTTTAAGTGTTAAAGTGTCTGACTGTCACTAACAATCTAGTGGTTGTTAAAGCCTCCCGGGGCCTCCAGGAACAGACGCAGTGAGCTGGAAGGTAAAGGGGGGGGAGCGGCTGCGGCAGCAGCGGGAGCCGCGCTGTCTCAAGCAGGGAAGCTGCAGTACAGCTGGAATTCAGACACAACCCAACACAGATCTGCTTTTTAAGGAACCACAGACCTGTGGCACAGGCTCCTCGGCAACCTACCCGAATCTCAAAAGCGAGTTTTTACCTGCGAAGGAAACAGTCCTTCCCAGTTCCCACTCAGCCAGCCGGGACTCAGCCCGGAGCCGGGGGCACTTGGTTCGAATGGCCTTGTTCACTGCTATCTAGTAATTCTGGCTTCCATTTGTGCATCAGTGCCTTTGGGATTGAAACCACAGAGCTGTGTTTTTAAACTCCAAGGGGGGCAGGTTGAGGTGTGAACAGAAGTCCTGGAGGTAGCATGCATTTCATTCACTTAATTTTCTTGATAAACACAGCCATCTACACTCTGTCTTCATTACATTTAGTTTCCTCACTGCCTTGGACTGATCACATCCCAGGGCCGGCTGACAGCTTGGAGAAATCCCCAAGCTTTCTCTTACGGAGATAGAGATGAAATGGGCAAGTAGGTGAGAAGAACACGAGCACTGAAATGGTCCTCTGCCTGTCACCCTCTATCAAAACACCAAAGCAAGAACCGAGGCGGAATGAGCTAAGAAGGCACGAGGCCAGCGTTTTGTTCTGGTTGGGAAAATCCCCCTCCTCTTTGTCATGCTCTGGCCATGATCAAGAGCATGCTTCTGTCTTCTTCTGTCTTCTCCCAGCCTATTTTAAAAAGCCCAGTGCTACATATAATTACAGTTAAATAGCAGGAAGTTTTGGAACACAATTTATCTGTAAAGAAACCTTTGAAAAATCAAGGGGCTTTGGTTGTTGCATACCTGACACCTGCAGTAATAAATACATATTCCTGTAACCCAGCTCAGGTAGTGCCATATTCACCCAAGCGCCCCTCAGGGCAGATGCCCAAACCAGAGGATAACAGATCCCTGTACCTGCTGGGTGGGTTCGCTCCACCAGTGCTCTGCCAGTGCACTGCCAGCCCTAGAGGGACCAGAACACTCCAGTGTTTGACAGCAAAAGCATCTGCTGCACACACCTCTGCCATTCCAGGCCGGCTTCCCTGCACTCACTGAGAGCACGAGCAGTCCTCCTTCTCTTCTATTTCCACAGCCCAGAGAAGGGAGCCTTTTCCTTCTAGATGGCTTGCAAACCCTACACCACAGACTCCCTGAGAGCATCCCTACAACTGATCACAGGTGAGAGGTGGTATCTGCTGTGTTGCCTTGTGAGAAGCTGTCACACAATTCATGGCCCAGGTGTACCTTGGTACTGTAGCCTGGGAAGAGGGTCATAAAGAATCTCCTAATCTCATATGTACCAATTTATTCTATTATCAATCCGTGTGTGTTTTCTGGCAGAATTAGCACAGAATTAGCCCAATTAGCACAGGCAGGGCCAGGTGACATTGTGTGGCAGGGAAACCATGGATGCAGTGGGTCTGTAGCCTCTGCGTGGATGTAGCAGGAACCAGATTTTGAATGAGGGGCAGCACTGAGCATCCCCTGCCCAAGCCTATCTAGGAGTTTCTAATGTCTTCTGGAAAAGACTGCCCAGGCTGCTGCTCTATTGCCTGTGACCCTATGCTCAAGGGGATCACAACAGGTGGGGCTGCACTTTCGTCCGATGACAACAAAAAGTCACCATGCAAAGAAAAAATGCTCTTCCCAAAGCATCTTCCTCCTTCATCGCGTAAAGAGTTAAGGCATACTGTTAATTTCCTGAGCCCATCCTCTGCCATCTTCCCAGCTGGCACAAAGCTGGCTCCTGAGCCCTGTTTGCTCCATCACGCCTCTCCTCCTCCTGCTGCCCTCATCCCGGCACCTCCCTGCTGCTTTGCCCCTGCCGGCCCTGCTTGCGTGGGGAAGGCAGAAATAACAGTGACAGCCCCCCTGGGGAAGCTGAGGGGCCCTCGCAAAGTGCACTGCGAAAACGAGCGCGCCTGCTCACTCATCACATTTTGCATTCGTTCTGCCACTCGCTGTCAAATTAAAACGTGGCCAACAACTCATTTCTCCTGCTCTCACAGTTACAAATTAGTCCATTAAGCTGTCTGCAGCAAGCCTTTTTTCCTCGTCCCAGTAATGGCCTCCGAGAATTCCTTCATAATCGCCAAGTCCTCCTGGGATGCCCACCGAAAGCAGATGGAGGAGCTCCCGGGTAATACAAGGCACTTTTTAATGACACAACACGCTGTGTTTTTTTTAATTTTTTTTTTTTTTAATGTCCCTGTTCTTCCTTCATCATCCTTCCCCCTTCCCTGCTTTCTTCCACCAGGATGATTAGGAATGAAAAAAAAAATAAATGAAAGTGGAGCGAGGAGACGGAGTGGGGGGCATTGGCGCTTCTGCGCAGAAGCTGACAGCTCCAGGAAGGGCTGGGGTGGGGAAATCAGCTTCAGCTCCCTAATTAGAGCCTTCTAATTGAATTATCTTTATTGAAAAATTAGATCTTGCCCTGGAAGCTTGGAGGTCTGGGAGACAACTGAGCAGGTCCTGCTGTAGGTGACTGATGAGCTCACGGTGGCAGCCCTGTGGGCTGGCTGTGGGTGCATTGCTAGGAGTCACTTAGTGCAGAATCTCCTCTTAAGGGACACTCTGGAGAGCCAAAAGGACTTGAGTGTTATTACCAGGTAAAGGGCTGCCATCGGCTGGGAGGGGTCTTTATTTATTTAAAAGAGCATCTTGCCAAGTGAGGATGCTCCAGCACAGGTGGTGTGGGGAGGGGACTGCCGGCTCCAGCAGCGCTGTGGGCCCTGCAGCCCCCACAAAGCTGCTGTGTATAGAAACAAGGCATTTAAAGCAAGGCAAACATTTTCTGTACGTTGGTGATGCACAGAAAGAAATGCTACCGAGTAGATAGAGCCAGCTGGTCTCCATGCTGCGCTTTAAATAAACCAATTACAGTCAAATCCCCCGTCGGTCCGTACAGCGAAGTCCCAGCACCAAGGATGCTGCTGGGAGGTGAGTGCCTGGATGGAGCCCTGCGCTGTGCCCCACCAGCAGGCATGGCCTGGGACTGCAACTCGGCGGTGCTGTGCGGGCAGCAGGGCGCCCAGACTGGCACTGTGGGGCTTGGTCCTTCCCTCCCGAGCTCCTGACTGTACTGAGCTCAGCCCTTCCCTCCTATGGATGCCTGCTTGGTGGCTAAGAGAAAGGAGCATCAGCCCCAGCTGTTCACCTCACAGATCCCAGCTGGCCTTTCCTGGAGATGGAGCTGACATCAGAGGCACGTGGAAAGACCTGCCCCATCCCAGTTTCTTCACTTTCTCAAAAAGGTGAAAGTTCTTCCTGGTGGGAAGTGCAGAAGTCACAAACACTGGCAATCCTGGTTGCCAGCGAACCTCCAAAGCATGGAAGGGCCATGTCAGTGTGCCCCTCTGCTTCTCCCTCTTTCCTCACTCAATCACAGTATCTGCTTTGAAACAGTAAGATGGAAAGCTAACTGATGAAATACAGTCTGTGGTCTTTTAATCTGCTCACTGACTTTGCAGTAGAGTGGCTCCTACTGCCAAATCTCCAAAGCAACTGCACAGGTTCATTTTTCCTTGACACCAAAGTCAAGATTTGTTTTTCTCTGTGCGGAATGCCAGGAGCTGTGCCTTGAGGAAACACTTTGCAGCAAAACTCCCAGATTTGGTGGCAGGACAGCAGTCCCTCCCTCAGTCTGCTCCCCCCACAGCCATCACACCCCAGGGCTCGCTGCGATGGCATGCAGTGTGGTGCCAATGGGTCCCACCACGAGCAGAGCCCTTTGCACCTCGAAGCGATGCTGTGCTGTGGGGATCAGCTCTGGGGAGGAGCCATGCTATGGATGGATGTATTTCAAGGTGGGGAGGGGAAGGAATCAGCCCATTTCCTGGAAGTGAAGAAAAATTGGCTGTCTTTGCAGAGTCTGACTCCAGCTGGGAAGACAGAGGCGCGATTCAACTTTCTGTTTAAAGAAAACCTACTCCAAGTGGCAGAAATGTCCAGAAAAAACCCCACGCTGCCCAGCGCCAAGCCCAAACGCTAAGTCCTGTATTAGGAGAAGAAAAACAGCTCTGAACACGGGCAAGCCAACGTGGATAAAATGTGGCCTCCACATATCATAAATTATCACTTTGGGAAGAAAACAGCCTGCTTTTCTTTGAGCATTAGTACACAAATATTCACACTGGTGTAACAGGGTGGAAGGAAGACCTGAGGCAGACCACTGCACTTCTGGATTTTGTTATTGGTATCTGCTTGCTTATCCCCTTCCCACAGCACAGAGACTTCGTATTATATTTAAAGAAAATAGAAGACAACCCCGCTAGGCTTTTCCATACCATTCCTTACAGTGAATTCTGAGAGAGGAAAGAAACAACCTTTTATCTTCCCAATTCACACATGTGCTCCAGACAAAGGTAAGAGCCCAAAGAAATCAGCAACTGGCTAGTAATGGTGCAGTGCTGGACAGGAGGGCAGGGACATGGAGATGGCTTGGGCATGGCCAGGACACAACTCCCACGTGGGCTCTTAGTTTTGTGCCCTCGGGTGAAGGAGCCTGACTGGTGTCAGCCAGGGAGACATTAAAACAAACCCAACAGCATTTGCAAAGAGCTCTTCTACCTCTTGTCTCTCTATTTCTGCTCCTCCGCTGTCTGAAAATGTGACGAGGAGGAACATGCTGTTGGAAATAGCTACTTCAAATAAAAAGGAACCTAAATCACTGAAACGTGGCTTATATAGATGCTCTAATTTCTTTACAGTGTACCTGCTAGATTCAGAATTGCGCATAAAATCACAGCCAGCCACCTCCAGTCCCTTTCATTTTTGGCAGAAGTCGGCACCTTTGCCTTGACCGTGCAGAAAGATTTGGGTTTGTGACAGCCATCCAACTTGCATGCAGCCCTACTGTAGTCGTGCACGCAAATCTATCTGCACATACACGTCTGAAACTGGATCACTGCTCCGTTTCAAACATCTCCTTGAAATAACCTTGAACCGACAGCATACATACAGTATGCATGCATGCCTATAAATGCACGAGCAAGTTCAGCAGTGCCATTATAAAAATGTTGCTATGTAGGAATGCTTCAGCTAAGAATCAAAACTCCATAGCTTATAATTTTACTTCACTACTTGGGGCAATTTCTGAGAAATACCATAGTATTTTTAACAGCACATATGCGAGAGACCATATATACGGCTGCTGGCCGCTGCTTTCCATAAATCTTTCAAACCCAATATTTATACTCCTGTGAAGGAGTGTTGGCTGCTTATTTTCCATCTCCGTAAAAGTGGTCAGATCAATAGTTCTGTGTATGTTCCTTGGAAACATGTCACAGCAGCCTCGAAAACCTCTTTTTCCTTTGTCTGAAATTGATTTCTGTAACACGCAAATACGCAGAAAAAGGAAGCATTAAGTTCCCTCTTAGGATCCTTTGTGAGCCCTTCAGAATCCAGACATGGCCACGATGGAAAATGGGACCCAGCCAGCAGCTCGCCACCCCCAGGCACCAGCGCTGCGGGCACAGCACTCGGCTCCGAGCTACAAAACCCCAACATCTGCATATCCCTCACCATGAAACCCCAACATCTGCATATCCCTCACTGTGAAACCCTAATATCTGCATATCCCTGACTTTGGGACTGCTTCTGCACAAAGGTCAGTGCTGTGGAGCAGAAGCAGCCCTCCCTGCGCCAGCCCCGCTCCTCCGAAGATGACAGAAGAGGAAGGGGAAGATTTTCACTGCTCTTTTGTGCCAATGGGAAGACAACACCACGCGCTCTCTTGCTCCAGATGTTGCTGCACCCCGATTTTTTAGTTCATATGCAGCAGGATCAGAAAACTAAGCTTGTGTTCCAGAGTTTGAGAAGGAGCAGAGACATGCCATTCACTGCAGCTTTTTGTGAGAGACTTTATTCTCCCCCCCACTTTTTTTTTTTTTCAGCACAGCTTGAGCCCTGCAGCTTTCATTTAAAAAAAAAAAAAAAAAAAGAAAAGAAAAAAAGGAAAAAACCCCAAACCAAGCCATGTACAAAAGTGGGGGGAGTAGAGAAGGTTTAACAAGCTCCAAGTCATAGATTATAAGCCGCTGCTAAAAATTTATGGCTGTTTGGATCTTTGCCATGCTGAACAGATTGGCAAGCTGATCAGAATCGCAGCAGGCTGCCTAATGAGTCCCACACAATTTTTCACCCCATATTTTTCCAATAAAAAAGCAGTTAAATACCAACCGCAGCCACAGCAGAGCCTGCCATCTGGCTGCTTTTTTCTCCAGCCATCATTAAAATGGTTCTTGGCAGTTTACACCTCGCTTTTTTCTGTACAGATGTGGAACGAATTTTCTGACAACCCTGGGATGAAACAGGGGGCTTTATTGAGCTTTACAGATTAACTGCCTAACTTCTGGTCCTAATTGTAAGTGTCTTAGCGCCAGAGGCATCATTTTAAGTGAGCTAATTGTAGGTATCAGAGCCCACCAGTGACATTCTGTTAAGTTAACCCAAGGGTCCAACCAGCACCACGGCCACCAGTGCCCACCCCGTGCCGAGTTCAGAAGGATGCACGTTCACAGCTGCGAGGACAGCACTCGGACCTACCCACAGAGGAGTGCAAAGATCAAAATACAGCTAACTAGCCCATTTAAAAGCCATTTATGGGACAAAGAGAGGCAAGCAGGCCCGAGAGGAATACAGTTGGCTGCTGTCTACTGACAGCTTGGATGCATGCGGTCCCCATGTTTGGGCAGTCTGGGGATGGCAGCGGCAGAGAGGCAGCTCCCACCGGTGCCTTGGCCCATCCCCCAGGATCTGCCACAGCTCCAAACGCAGTGGGGGAAGCAGGGGGTCAGCCCTGCCCTCCGGGGGCACGGCGAGCTCTGCCTACCCGCTTTCTCTCCCGAAAGATGACAAACAGCAGCAGTACATCAAGGAGGCTTTTCATCATTTCGCTTCCCTTCACATCCCTAACACAGATTATTACTTATGCCAATCATCTCATAATGACCAGTGGATTTCAGAAATGAATAATTTATAGGAATGTTGATAACGTTTATTTGTTTTCAGCGAGGACTTTACAGAATCATAGAAATACAGTACGGAAGGGGACCTTAAAAGGTCATTCTAGACCCCCTGCTCTGAAAGAGATGATGGTGGAGATTATGTGCATAATAATGGAAATGACCCTATAACTGTACTCCAGAATCAACATTTTCATTAGGAGATATATTGCTCTCGTAATCCTGCAGGCTGATAGACAACCTTCAGAGAAAGCAATGCAGCCACAGCTATGAGGTGTGGGCTTGGGCAAGGCAGCGCTGGTGGGGCAGCAGCGCCCTGCAGGCGGCCGAGCAGCCAAGTTAGCACAGTCACCCTCAGCCCCCAAGCTCTGATCCATCCTATCCCCGTGACTGGAAATGGCTGTGCCAAATCGCTGACAAAACCAGAGACAGAACTACCCCTGCCTCTTCAGCGGGTGCTGAAAGCTCCAATTTATCTCCCACCGCTGGACCTAGAACACCACTTCACCCTAAAAGAACTGACGTAGCGTCGGTGCACAGCCCTGCAGACCTCAGGGCAGTCACAAAGAGAACCCTGAGCATCGGCAGCCAGCTCAGCCCGTCCTGGGGTTCCCAACTCTGCCATCATACAGCACCTAACGTGCAGTGCGGGGTAAATGATGCCTTTCGACAGCAAAGTAAACTAAAAAACAAACAAATGTGCCAGACCAACTTTTTGTCCCATTACATTTCTGGTAAATTTTGTTTCTAAGAACTATTATTGTAAGAGAGGTATTCACATATACACACACTGCCTTGACATTTGCACTTTTTTATATAAACATTTTTACAATATTCCATTACCACAGAAAGCACCAGCTAATAGCCAAATCCCTAAAGCTGCTAACAATCAAGTCTGGCTCAGAGTCGCCTCTGAATAACTTCCATTTCTTCAATGCTTTTGCACAGCAGGATTGCTAATAAACAACCGGGCAGTAAAACTACAGCCAGCCAGCACTGCCTCGGTTCTCTCCAGTTCAGGGAATTGCTCTAATACAATGTGGAAATATATCCTGTGACCAAGCAACCCCTGGGAATTCTTACATTTCAGGTTGAGTTGTCTTCATTTGGGTTATTTTGGGATATCCACAAAAATGAGTCCCAATTCCCTTTCCCTCGCTCTCCACCCCCCACAGTCACACACTCCACCAAGCAAAACATTCAAGCTACTTAAATGTGGTCAGGGAATAAACTGGTTCAAGAAAAAAAATAGCCTCATCTTAAATGGTTTCCATCCAATCCAATGATTTAGCCCGAAGGCTGAAACGATGCAGCCCTTACACAAGCCTCACACAATAGCGTTTGCATAACTTACCGAGCTCTCCCTCTGCCCCACGGAGAGTTCCCAGCTCAGAGAGAAGGCACAGGGATACCGGGCATCTGATCCATGGCAAGGCCCCATCTCACCAAAGGAAAGCTGTGGGCATGGCTCTGGGTGCCCGCATGGGGTCTGCAGCCACGGCACAGCACAGATCCCGGCCAGCAGCTGCGCTGCCTCGGGCTGCACCACGCTGCTGCACAGCACCCTCGAGTCACGCTTTGGGCTTCTGCTCTCATTTGGGCCCTGAAGTGCTTTTTATTTTTATCGATTATCCCTGCTAAGCCGGTGGAACCGACTCGTTGCCTTCACAGATCGTGTTTTTACGGTGAGTCTTCGAACCAGTCCTGCTCGCTTTAAGTTTATTAATGATCTTTTCCTGCTCACTTGTCTTAAGGGCTTACAGTTCAGATCTGAGATTTCAGCTGCAGGCAGAAATAGGGCACAAGCTGATACTGCAATTTTCCCCCTCGATCCCATTAAAAATAAATTCATTTTATTGTAAAGGTGTAAGAAAATTCACGATAAAGAAGCTAACACATGGCTTAGGGGTATCTTCAACTATTCGTTTTCATGACAAAAAAAACAAACCAAACCAAAACAAAAACAAACAACAACATCAAAACACATTTGTTCCTGAGAAATAAGGCTCTGCTCTTACAATTAATAAAGCTCAACACTTAAAACCCATAGAATGCATGCAGAAAATGGGATAGGAAATATGCAGAACAGCTCTGGACTTATAAACAGAAGATCTGGACTGGGAGAGGTAATCATACAGCCAGCCTTTTAGAAGTCCTGGGGTTATGCGGTTCGAATTCTGCCTTTATAGGCACCAGCAGGAATTTTGCCAATGACTTAGCTGACTTCTATGCTATAAAGCTAGAATGATCCGTTTTGATTAACTGCTCTGACCTCCCGCACAACACAGGCTTACAGCACCCGGCCAAGACTTCATCCCAAATCTGGACAGAAGAGAGACGCACAACGCGTGAGTCAGCAGGACAAGCACAACAATTTTAATTTCAAAATGCCAAATCGTTCTGGCAGGGGAAAACAGGAGGGTTGATGGACAGTTCTGGATAGCCAGCAGTTTCTTGAGTTATTGGGAGATACTTGGCTCTGTCAAATGAGCTGACTGAGCTAGCTTTCATCTCTTGGTTTTAATTATCTTTACTCTTTTAGAATTTCATTGTTGTGCTTAAAGTTGTCCTGGTGTGCGCCTCCTCCCCAGATCTAATCTTTTTGCTCCAGGCAATTGGGGCAGGGTTATTTTGACATGCAAACGAAGAGGACATATGTTGCATGCAAATGAGAGGGTCAGAGCTCAGAGCAAACAGATTTTTCCCCTGCCCAGGGCATTCCCATTGTTGCTTTACAGGCTGCCCCCGGACACAGCGGGTCCCTCAGCCCCGGCTGCCCCCGCAGCCCCAGGGGTGCAGGCAGTGTTGGTGCTGCTGGGGCTGCAGGAGGGGCTGCCCCCGGCCCTCTGTGCTCTGTTGTTCTCAGGTATTAACGCTGGAAAACTGGCTACTGGGTACAGGCAGTAACTTCTTAATGCTATTTAATACACGTTATTGTATTCCCATTGTAAAGGGCCCACACCCTGTTCTGATTCAAGACCTAGATACAGGCTCATTATGGTGCTATAAACACTGCTTTAAAAGCCTGACTATGTATTGACACAGTTTTTTATAAGTACATAACAGACTCTCAAAACTACTCTCGACCATTGATGACGTTTTACATGGGGCTCATGTGTCCCCTGGATGGCATTAATTGAAATAGTATTGTGGAAGCAGAAGGAAACATGGAACAGCGAGCTCCGAGCAAAACAATTCTGCAGCAGGGACACCAACACGGATCCTGTGCTTGATCCTTCATCTCTGCTGGCCAAGACTGTGACAGTCACCCGGGAGCGAATGCTGCCATGGGAAGCATTTAAGAACTTGCCTTAGCTGCTAAGAAAGGTGCTTAAATTTCAAAATACCCTCTGGGCAGGCTAAGCCACCCCAGACAAGAGCATCGGGGATCTTACTGGCAGGCCCTGAATATCAAAAAAACCCAGCTCTTGGCACAAACCACACCATTCATTGCAAGAAATCACTTCTGGCCAGCCTATCCCCATGGGCCTGCCCGGCTGTCAGCAAGCAGCACAACCAGAAAGAACTCGCAGGTCCCTCCCTGCAGCGGCTTTGCTCCAGCAGGGATGGGGCTGCCGACCCAAGGGCAGGGCTTGCTTTCTCAGGATAAACTAATTATCCCGACATACTTGCCCACTGCCCTGAGTAAGGCAGATTTGGAACAGAAGCAGAGGAAGAAAGCCTTACAGATGGTACCGCCGCTCAGCAGCCCGCAACAAGGCTGGGTGCCCTCCTGACCCGCGCCGGCTCTCCCCGGAGAGCAGCCCCACCGGCACAGGCAGAGCGAGTCAGATGGGGTCAACAGATGGCTGAGAATATGGTGCACATTAACACACATTCTTTATGTGCCTGTCTCTGGCCCAGAATAAGCAGGAGAGGGATTTGGCCCCAGCACCTTCACTGAAACCATGGTCACAGTGCACTGAGACCTTTGCTGGCATCCACGAGCTTCACAAGCTCTGCCAGAGCTGAATACTGCACTCTTAACTCACTGTTGCTTTGCTTATGTGGTTTTGAAGAAGGCACTACACATTCTCCCAGAGCAGGTTAGGAAACACTCAGGCATGATGAGAGCACCAGGAGGTACAGTTGTGCTGCACACATCGAACCCTGCGCAGGGGTAACCTGACCACTGCGGAATCTGCCTTGATGGCTCACTAAAAAGATATCACTGTCCCTCTAATTTTGATTCCTTGTAAATAATCAATTAGCTAATCTGCTTAAATGATCCCCCACCTCCCCTTTCTGTTTTCAATTAAAAGTGTGAACGGCAAGTGCAGACAGATTTACATGGCCTTCCAGAGCAATGGGTGTTTTCTCACTGATCTTATCAGGTGCCCTTTGGGCAGACCTGCGGTTTCTTGTGATCCTGGCTGCTAAGCAATTCTGAGTGTTCACTGTATTCCCAGAGGAAGGCATGTCCTTATGGGACCACCTTTAGGGAAAATGCTCATTTAGAAGACCTGGCAATCTCCTTAGGAAATAGTACTTCCCTCTCAGAAGCCTACCAGTGCAAGCAGCGGGGCTCTGCTCTTCTGAAATCTTGGGAATGTGCAAACTGATACTTCCAGGAGTGTTCAGCTTGGCTCCATTTGATGCAACTTTTATAGAGATAGCAAAAGGCATCTGTCTTACCCGAGGCTCAGCCCCTGCCAGATTTCACATCCTCGTTTCAAAGCATGGAGGTGGGCAGGTTTCTCAGCGAATTACTTGTGAGTGCTTATAACATGACCAAAACCATTTATTCTCTCCCATCACGTTTTTTGAGGCAGCCAAATCTTTGAACTTTCAAAGGAGAGGAAATCAGCTGCAGGCAGACAGACCACATGGCAAAGTTCGGCTCTAGGACTGCTGTACGGCACTTGAAAGCATTGCCCACTGTTTGCAGAGATTTGGAGCCTGCTTTAGGCATTTACTGCAATATGGATGTTGCATACAATGCTGGAAGACAGTTTTTAAAAGGAAATGGGAGTTCCTCAAAGTAAAAAATATAACAAGTCAAGACTGAGCTGAGACAAAAATCCACGAAAACGAAGCAAAACAGCACAAATCCGAGCAGCAGCTGGAAGGACAGCGCCTTCCCCCAGGCCAAAGCTTTCCTCGTGTACATGGTAGAAAATACTATTTCAGGAACTTGCCGCTGATCTATATAAATCTTTTTAAATGGAGACAATCAAGCTTATTATTAGATTCTATTCTTCGGTAAATGACAGGAATGTATTTCACAGCATAAGAAATTGCCCTCTGTTTTCCAGACAGGAGGAGGCGCTGCCCATTGGAATGGATGGCACTGCAGGTGAGCTGCACCCAAATCCCACTTTGGTTGTTATCTCCCACGAGCACCAGGGCAATACCACTCTCACTCCATCTGTGCTACAGAACTACCAGAATGTCCCTTCCACGGCACAGTCATTTCACCAGAACAACAGTGAAAATCTATCTGTGCCGGAGTCTGTACGAATTTTGCTGTCCATTTGAATGCGCCAGGATATCACCTTTGGTATCATTTTCCCATAATAAAACAGGGATGATCACACTTGCAGATCTGTTAGAGGGGGACAAGGACAAGTTAATGTGCATTCTGCATCCTGAATGTGTAGCATAATAAGCGCATGAATTATTTATGTGCGTAAATTTAAAACTCTTTGATTGAAATGTAAGACTGGCTGATTAGAGAAAAAAAAACTTCCTCCATCTCTGACACACAGACTGTGCCATGAACCTCCTCCGGCGGTTCAGCTGGAGGGCCGGGGGACAGGCTGGCTGCACACAGCCCCGCATGGTGCTGGGGGGAACACCAGCAGCCAGCCCAGGCTGGGACTGAGATGCCCTGAGGCGTGGGCTCGCATCTGCCTCCCTTGCCACTGAACCTCAGCCCAGGTTACACCACTCACTGCAAAATCTAGCTCCTCTAGCAATGGTTTGCTCCTGAAAACAGACATGTGCACCAATGGATCTGTAGGCATCTTCCTCATCAGTGCAATTTTTAATAGAGGCCTATCAGCACTATCCTTTACTTAAGGTTTCAGCCACCTCAGTTCATATGCAAAAAGAAAAACAAAAAAAAAAGCTAAGACCATTAACCAAGATAGTGCGGCTGTAATCAGGGAGTCCCAGTGGCAGGGCTGCAATAATAAAAAATGGGCCTTAAGAAAGCTAAGTCATAGACCCAGCAATACTCCACATAGTGGAGGCCACACAGCCAAGTGTCTTTTCCTCTTGCTCACAGCTTTTTGAGCAACACAGGTGGCCTTTGTCAACAAGTACGCCAGATTGGGCTTCTAATCCATCCCAAATCCTTCTAAACATCCCCACAGCATACCCTGCACCACGCTGAGTGCTGGCTGGCTGTGCTGAGCGAAAGTGAAGCAGAAATTCTCATTTTTGGAAAGCATTTCTTTTTAAACGATGTTTTCCACACTTTCCTCGGTGCCAGGTAAGGCAGGCTGGCCTCCCCCCAGGGCAGCCTTCCCTCCCAGCCGCTGTTCAGCAGCCCATGTGCACAGGGCCAGCGCTGCCGCATGAAGGCTCTCTCTGCTGGAAGAGGCATTAATTATAAGCAGGCAAGGCAAAACTCCTCCAGCACTGATGGCTGCTCTGCTGGATGCTTTTCGTTGTACAGAGCTTGTTTTCATTAACTTTCCAAATAAATGATAAAAGGCACAGGCATGGGCAACAGAAAGACACAACCATAATTGCTGGAGGAGCTGGCTGGTTTCCTACGTACATATGAGGACGCACCATTCAGATCTGTGCAAGTGCACACACACATGCATACATGCACTGGCTTTCCCGCTGAGCAGTGTAACTAACCCAGCCATCAGCATCAAACATTAGTCCACGGTGAGCCTCAACACCTGGCCACCTTCGCGTTAGTAGGATTTCAAGCTCAAACCAAAGGCACCCAAGGTAAGAAGTTCTGTTCTCTGCCTACAGATGTGAACAAAAGGAGTCAATGAGGCGATGAATCGATAGTGCTCTGCTCTTACTGAGACACGGTGCAGACACCACTCGGGGTTTTAATAAGAAATATTGATGCCTAGCATATATCCATGACTATGCTGATTATAATTGTGCTTATTGATTGCACCGGTATCTTAAATACACAGAGGCCTTCAGGGCCTGTGCTACAGATCAGCCTTTTCTTGTGGTGCTGCCCAGATGGGTCAGAGTCCCCCACAAAGTTCCCACTTCAGAGTTCCACTTCTTGGGGTTCTGTGCTTTCCATGAGTTTGCAGCTCTCACTGACAAATGTAATCTCCCAGATCTTGCTGATACAATTAAAAGAGCTTTAAAAGCACTCATCAGCAGAAACACTGGAAGGCAGATTAGAAAAACATATCCTGTTTGAAAGAATGATTTTTAAGAAAAATCACGTTATTTTCCTGGAGCCTGACTCATGACTTTTCAAATACGAGGGGCTTGCCAAACTGCTGGTATAAATCTGGAACTGCTCCACTGATGTCACTGAGCAGCACTGATGTAAAAATGGCATCGGGGAGAACAGAAACAGGCAGAGAGAAGTGGATGGCTGTGATCACCAACACAGCCTGCGCCTCAGGAGAGATCAAAGACCAGTTCTTACAAAACATTCTGGTTTGGTCTTTATTTGGCTGAATTAGGGTAAAACACAGCCCACATTTGCTCTCAGTAGCTCGATGGGCTAAGAAGTCTTCTGAACAAGGGTAATACCAATGGGTATCTAATTGGCTGCTCTTTGGAGAGGGACTCCTGCTGCTGTGCTTTGCTCCTTCCAAGCACAGGATGAGACTTCCCAACTGCACAGCACTGGCGAGGATGCTGCAGCAGACAAACACACTCTTCTGCTCCTGTCCCGCCCTCCCCCAGGCTTCACAAACAGCCCCAGCTCCTGGCAGGGGAAACAGGACCAGCAGGAAGGCCATGGAAGGTTCAGCATATGAACCCTTTGTCGCGTTAAAAAGCAAGAAAAAGAGGAAGAAAAGCAGATGGGAAGACAAGAGCACTGCACATCAGGCCAACTAAGGGGGCAAAGGTGTGTGCCCAGCTGCCCCAGGGGGATGCTGCCCAGGGCTGCCCTTCATCGTGGGCCTAAGGGAGAACAGCAGCAGTAAGCACGGAGCCCTTGGAGCCAGTGATGCTCGGGCATGGGCTCTGTGATTGGGAAATGCTGGATCCTGGCAGCAAAGGTATGGTATGAATGTTAAAACAGCAGGGTTACGTGAACATGTCTATCTGCAAGGCCAGAAGAAAAGCTGAAGTCTCCAAGGCCCTTTTTGGAGAAGAATCATAAAAGCTACAGACTGCATTTCTCAGGTATTTTGTATTGTGATTAAATCTGTTTCTAGCCTTACACCTTTAAGAAAGATCAAAGATAGCCAGCGAGGAAGGAGGCACATGCTGACTTCCACTAATTGAAGCAAGCTGAAGCCTCCAGCACCTTCTGGGCTCTCCAAAGTTTCTACCTCAGCATTTCCCCTGCCCTCCCCTGCCCCAGCCTTCGCGAAACGAATGTGGCCAGATGACTGACACCACCAAGATGCCTTTTGTGGCTGCCTGAGTACAGCAGCAGGAATGAAAACATCCCAAATCTCAGTACAATCACTGACAAACTCACCGCAGTTGTGTCACCATGAAATTTCTGTGCCTCACTTTTTCCATTGTTAAGAAAGGACATCAAAGAACACTGGGGTTTAGAAGCCGTTAACAACACATGTCTATCAATACCAACATCAGCAAAACACTGCATGCAACTCATCCCAGTAACAAAACCTATCAAAGCAACGCTGTACTGGGAAAAACTAGTTTCTCAGCATAACTGTACGTGCAGCAGAGGTTTTTGCCAATCTCCTCCTACCCCAGACAAACCTAATTAAGCAGCTCGAACCTGTAGCATACAGATAACCACGGCATCCCACGCGGGGCTTTGTAACAACCCGGCTGACTCAAGTGCGTGGATGCTGCATGCAGCTGAGCCAGCACACTCGGGGACCTCTTTTCTTACCATTTACCGTCTCTGTCGTCAGTGCTGCCTTCTCACGCACCGTGCTGTGGCTGCACGCTCGGCGGAGGTCAGGGCTCCCATCCACTCATACCCTGCGCTTCAGTATTTTCAAGGAAGAGAGATCCTTGTAAATGCCTCCAAGGGTCAAGCACGGTGCTGCCTTTGATGCTTAATAAAGTTTTAAAATCAAAAGCACTACGTAAATGTTGTTCTTATTATCAGGTAGGCGTGCTCTGGTTTTCTTCCAGGAGAGCTCGGCTGCTGAAAGTGGCTGGTACTGGAAGCAGGTCGTGGATGCTCGACATTCGGCTTTGCAGGCAGAAGACTGACATACGAGCTTGGCACGAAGCAATGAAAGAGGATGCAATCTGATTTGGCAAATTAGCCCCTGGGATGATGCAGTTGCCATATGTACCTAGGTGCCAAATTTCAAATGGAGCAGAGTGACCTGACCCTGACCTTTGGCTCAGAGCGCTAAATTCCCTCTCCAGGGAGCCTCTCTAGCCTGAAGCGTGTTTCAAAGCTGTGAAGAGAATAAACGTATTCACCTGGGGGATATTTACGGCAGAACATTTGTTTTCACTTACGTTGAAATCTAAGGAGAGTTTTGGTAGAGTCCCTGCATGTCATTCATTCCAACAACAGGTTTTGCAACTCCTCTGATGCAGGTGTCTGAGGCCTGTGCAGATCTCCCTGGCTGCCCACAAACATCTGATGAACTTTCTGTTCCAGCCAACAATCTGCCCAACCTGGGACTTTTTGAACAAAAGCAAACACCATCCTCACTCACACAGCTCACCAAAGACGTTACACTCCAAGACAAGGAGGCTTCCATTTGCAAAACTTCTCCTCTTCTAGTAAGCGTACTTGAGAAGTTTACAAGCAGCGCTGTAAACAATTTAACCTAGCCTTTCCAGAGGCTGTTTTGTTCTTTTAATCCTCGAATTGCAAACTAGTAGTTAGTTTGCTAAGTAAAAACAATGGCTCAGTGGGTCGCCAGACAGCGAGTTAGGCAGGTCAGACAGAGGAATTAGTGTTAGCTGCAGGCAACAGCCAGAGCTTCCTGAGCTTCAGACTTGTATCTCTGACAGTACTGCTCCCTACACAGGAATAGTAAATAAACTTAAGAGAAGGAAGTAAAGGTTCAAAGATGAGGCAGATTAGGTGAAATAGTTCTGCGACATAAAATAACACTGGATGGTTACAGCCCAGCTCAGCAATGGAATGCCACTCATGCCCCAGAGGCACCCTACACACAATGTGCTTTCACTCCAGTTGAGTCCCCTTAATGTTTTCCCAAGTACCCTGGCTATAGAGACAAGCCCAGAGCTCTACTCAAGAGCTCTACGCATACCTGCTCTCCTGCAAAGCAGCATCAGCCCAGGATAAAACCGCTTTCCTCTTTCCTAACCCACTCAGACGCCCATGGTTTGAAAGCTTCCCTGCACACTTTCTCAGATTCAGGTTCTGCTTAGCAAAGATTGTGGAAGTGGTCGGAGGAGAGCTGAGAGCAGCGCAGCATGGCGGGCCAGGCGGCAGGCCTTGGGAAAGGCAGCGCTGTGGATAACCCAGGCCTCTATTCAGCCAGCCCGCTGAAATACATCTTTATTTTAAGGAACTGAGTCACTTCTGAAATGTATCATTTGTTTAAATTACAGGAAATAAAGGTTTACAACCAGAGACGGGCTTGGCAAACCTTGGTAGCAAAAAAACAATGGCTTGTAAGAGCTGCAGGACCTGATACATCTCTGAGAGCAGGAGCAGAAGGGGAGGGAAGGCTTCGCTAAATGCAACTTCCATCCAAGTTTCACAAGGAGAACATCTGTTTGCACCCTAAAATATAAACAGGCATTTGATAAACACTTTCATTTTTCTCTCTTTAGTGCAGCTCTCTGGCTCACACAAAATGGAACACTCCTTCTACGGTCTCACCCATTCTCAGCGCCGCATAAGCAGGCATGAGAAAAAAAAGGAATGCTCCAAGGTGTAATTCACCCAAACAACTCAGTGTGAAGAAGACGCTCTACAAAGACATTCACAACAGCAGTCGGCTGGGCAGTGAGCACGTGAAGGCAGAGCCTGGTGGTGTGCCCTGCAGGACAGCTGGATGCTGGGCCTGCCTTCCTGCAATGTGTGCAGGTTGGGGGGAAAGACCTCTGCGTTCCGTGACTTTGAGAAGAATGAAGAGAACTCATCTCTCAACTGCCCTCAGTGAAACAAGGACATCTGTGCACCCAGGATGACAGGAAAGCTGCTCAGGGAGAAGCTTCTAGCAAGGGAGAGGAGGCAGCTGCACATGACAGAGATAAATGCCATTTCAAGGAAAAAAATTGTGCTGAGATTGGACAAGATTTTCCATACTCATCTTGCCTTTAGAAAATAACCCTGAACTTTACACTTACAAAATCACACAAGACAAGCATCTTTTACCTTGTCTTGGCAACCTGAGAAGAACGCCAGGAATAAATCATAAGAACAAACAAAATACTCATAAAAAAGCTCTCACTGCCTGCCACGGACTGGAGCAGAGGATGCACTGAAACACTGATTCATGAACAATACCTCTGAACCTGCTATTGTAAATGTCATTTCCCGGCACCTCCCCATTCCTACCAGCAGGCTAAAGCAGCAGTTAAGAAAGTGGGAGTGCTCCGCAAGCCTTCCCTGTCTGTAACAGACCCACATCCAGCTATTTATTAGATAATCCAATTACTGTGATGTGACCTTATTCCAAGCATTTCTGTCTACTCAGACTGCAGGGACAGCCTATCAGCCAGGGTGTTTTTCTTACAGTAATTCCTTGATGCAAACCCATTCCTCTAGCAGCAGAGGTTATTACAGAACACAGCTACTGCACAGAACAGCACTCCTTTGCACCTCCCCACCTCTGATTGCTCCCTCCTGCAGGTACGGCCTTGGCTGGAGCTCCTGGGGGCTTTAATATATCAAATAACACAACAGTGATTTCCAGCATCACCAAACACAGCTTTCTGTGGAAACCAGTGACAAACTTGTGATACCAACCACTAGAGCATCTAAACCACAGCCTCTTTTACAACGGGGGTTCAGAAATCTCATTTGCAAATATACCCACAAAAGAAACTTTTAAGAACTTGGATTCCTAGGCGATGTGGGAGGCAAACCCCAGCGTAAGCTTCCTCTGAAACAGGCTCTGTCAAAGCATGTGGGGCTTCTGCTTAGAAATATGCTGAGGCAGGACCTTGGCCTCTATCCATTGACCTCTGATGACAGAGATTAGATAACAAGAGAATGGAAGTGCTTTCAGCACTGTTGTTGTGTGCTGAGAGACATAATAAAGAGCATGTATCATGGCAGTACCTGGCATATAAAATTCCCTGGAGAGATTACCCAGTGAGAGACCAGTCTCTGGTGTACCCCTGTGTGCTACATTGATTTTCCTGACTCACCTGGAGTAAAGAACACTCTCTAGCTCTCTCCTACTCTGAAGCATGCCACAGCCTCTGCAGACTTGTGATGAAAGTTGCAGTTCCTGATTCTCAAGGGTCATTTCTATCACCCCTTGCTCCTCTTCAAGGCTTTTCACACCATGATTTAACATTAAATGACTGATAAAATGAGATCCAAAAGCTAGGAGAGGAAGGCATGCATGTCTAGGAGCAGGCATGTCTACAGCCATGTGAGACCTACAAATCAAACCAAAACCAGAAAGGGAGTTTCCAAATGCAAAGGGTCACTGCTGTATAGAGTTTCATCAGGCAGGAGTTCACAGGCTCCTTGAAAATACTGGCTCTTCCCATTTCTTTGGCACTGTTGTCTGACACAGCCCAAAAAACTGGTGTTGATTCAAATTGCTCAGGGACCCTCTGACAGCTTGTGCTGCCCAAAGCACTTTGGGCCCTTCTGCAGCCACACCAGTAATTCAGTAATCCCTGCTGCCTACTGCCCCACTGAAGTCTGCAAACAGAGAAACTGCACTGGATTGGTAAGAAAGATGTACCTGAGGAGGACTTTGTTTTAGATAGGAACAATTCCCTGTGCTAAGTACAAAGCTGTGCTAAATGTAAGAGGCTTGCTTTATCAGCTACAGCTTCTGATCAGCCACAGGTAGAGGAAGCAACAAAGTGCTCATAGAACACAGCTTTTTTACGGCTTCTGACCAAGTCAGGCCGGTTTCACACTCCTTCCTTTTCTCTGAACACAAGTAAGATTACACAGATAAGCTCGGGATTATTTCTAGTTGCATAACTTTACACCTCTCACCTTGCTGCATCCTTGTGTCTCCCTTCCAACCTTTGCCCAGGTCAAAGATGCACATACAGTGTGCCTATGAGGCAGCCTATCCCAGACAGATTCTCCAGCAGCAACAAGAATTGCCCCCCACCTCCATGCCTGGCAGTGCTGCTGGGCTGAGTGCTGATCCAGGTGTCACTGAGCCCAGAGCTCCTTTCCCCTGCACGTCCCCTTCACCAGGGACAGCTGTCACGAGGAGAGGTTCTCTCCTGAGCCCTGGGAACATCACAGCCACCTTTGTGGGGCAGCTGATCTGCACAGGAATCCCAGTAATGGACTCACATTGGTGGCTTCAGTGCTACTCCCCCAGAAGTGTATGAAAGGCCACCGGGCAAGGATTACTTCGGACAATTTAATTACGTGTGAAAACAGCTGCGAAGCTTTATGGGGTTTTAGGGTTGTTGCTCTTTGGATAGGAGGGGAAAGAGGAGATGGAATTAGACACAGAGGAGCTGGCAGGGGATGATCTGTGATGGCAGAGGAGCACTCTATTGTACAATCAAGCAAAAGCTTAGGGACTGGAGCATACAAAGACCTTTTATCTCAAAGGGTTTGCTTTTCAGGGCTTGTCACCTGGAACCAGGTTGGTGTGACCCGCAGCATCTCTTGTGCTGCCAGCGCTAGGAGGGATGAGTGCTTCTTTCTGCACCCGCTCTGTTGATCGAGCAAAAAGGCTGTTTTGTTACTATTTACCTGGACCTACATGTTAAGAAACCACATTGGCCTAAGGGGAAGCAGGGTGTATTCCTGCTGATATGACCTCAAATCTTGGACACGATTAAATTAAAGAGTTTTATTACTGCCTTCCGAGAGGCCAGAACTTCACCCCTGAGAATACAGTGTCCGGGAAACAGCAGGTAGCAAAGTCCAAGGAAAAACTCCACATTATCATTTACATCACCTTGTCTGAGGTATTTTGCCCTTCTCAATTCCATAAAATGGTCTCCTTGCCTTAAAAGCCATCTTCAGAGGAAAACGAGACAGCGCAGAGAATACTTGTCTCGTGTTAGTTTTCATAAGGCACAAGGAGAGCTGATGAATGCAGTCTGGGAGCTGATTGATTTAAGGACTCCACCAAACACGTCTCACACAGGACTAACAATGCATGTGGTATTTGCTTGTTTTTGTTTTTATTTCCATTTTATTTCTGGATTCTGCTTTGCTTTGTAAGTTATTTTTCTTGCATGTCAAGCAATATCCAATTATTCGTGCAGTGCCTTTTTTGTTTTGTTTCACATTGACATTTTGCCCAGGCTTAAGACCACAAGATGCTTACTAGAGCAAGTCCTTCTAGCTTCAACAAAGTCTTCTGTGTTGCTAGCTCTTAAAAACTAGTACACAGAGCCCCTAACACACAAAAAAGTCACGCAGTTGGTGACATCAGCCACTGTTTCCCCTCCATATGTGTGTCCACGTTTTCTCTATCTACGCACAATGGTGTTTTCAACCTGAAAACAATGCACTCAAGGAAAAAATATGGTTTTGTGTGATAGGATTTCCAACGGAGCCTGAAGGACTTTGGTATCCCAAGACTATAAAGGAAGCCCAAAGAACACAATGCTTAACATCTTCAGTCTCCTTTGAATTCCCAGCCTTATTGAACCAAGAATAAAGAAAGCCTGGGCTGTAAGCAGGAATTCACTAATTAAAGAGAAATGGGGCTTATTTGTCTTGGTTTCTGAAGTCACAGCTCTCCACTTCTGAAAACACAAGTTTCTCACCAGCTCTTTTCTGCCCTAGGGCTGTGACCTAAGCAGCCTAAATGATACACAGATTTTGGTCAAAATCTGCTCCTTATTTACCGGACTTCAAATGTGCAAGCAATTACCGAATGGCTCTCGTTTATTGAATAGAAGTATTTAGGCATTATGTTTACAAAGGCCTAGAAACATTAAAATCGAGTGAAAAACAATTATTTTTACAGAATACATCTGCAAGCAATATGAAGTCATTTTGTTTTTGTAAATTTCTCCGTAATAGACTTATTGTTGATGTGGAAAATGTTCACATCGCAGCAGTGAATTATTTTGAAATGCCAAACTTAATAAAGGAGAAATTATTGCAAATAATATCGCAACCCTTAAGGAAAAAAAAAAAAAAAAAGCAGCCAAAATACCAGTGGTTTCCTGACTAGTCAATCCTCTTCAGATTGGCAGACCTCTTCAGACTAATCAGGAAGAGTTAGACAAATAGTTACTTTATTATGGAGGCTGTCAAATAAATCAGGATCTGGCGAGCAACTGTTTGGGAGCCCTGCAGCCTGGCTGGCTTTTCTTCCTGTGAAAGCACGGCGGTCACAGCAGAGCCATGGATGCGTGCATCTGTCTGCAGAGCAATGTGCAGGCTTCAAGGCTCTGTGTGAAACTGAGTCCACGTTTTCTGGCTTTGTTGTGGACCACGGCTTAGAGAAGAAATCTTTCCCAATCAATGAATTCAAGCCACTGCTGTTATTTTTAAGGGAGAGCCCTGAAGATCAGCACATGAAGAGTAATGAGAAAATAATGCTTTATACAACATCATCCGAAGAACGAGGTCACACATTTGAAGTGCGTTACCTGGTTCTTGCTGTAGAGTTACTTTGCCTACAAATGTTTGCTCTTGACCGAGGCAAGAGGAAAGGGAATTCTGCCTACCATACAAGTCTGAGGCATGGCCACAGCCCAAACTCCCAGAACAGCGAAACCCAGAGAGCAGCCCCAAGAAATGGCTGTGCTGCTGTGCGGGAGCTGCTGCAGTGCTATCCTTAAAATGAATTAACTTTTAATACAGATCTGCTTTAGTTCTAATTGACTTTACAGCACAACTAAAAATAACAGCTCCCGTAGCCACAGGCTCACTCCTCCCCTCCACGGCTCGTGCCGCTGGGATGCAGGAAGCCCTCCTCCCACCCTGTGCTGCAGGGATGAGCAGTGTGGATGCCCTGCTCGGGGAAGGGCAGCTGCTCTCTTCCTTCCTACTCCTTCCTCAGCCTACTGCCCGTTTCCTTCCTGATTTTTCTATACGTTGTATTTATTTATTTATTTATTTATTTATTTTTACGTGGAAATGAGTTTTTACTCATCTGTTTAAGGCAATTCGTCCTCCCATCTGGTTTGTTCTGTACATCATCACCCGCTGTCCTGCCGTGAGCCTATTTCTGAATGTTTAAGCTGTTGATGGCTGTTGGCGATGATGTATGAAGCAAATACAACGCCAGAGTTGCAAAGACTTCAAAAGACTGAAGATAACCAAGAACACTGTTTTGACTAAACACAGACATATGCACCAAGAAGCTGTCGCTTCTTCCAACCTTGCTCTCCTTCTTCAGAACCACCTTTTAATTTGTTGCAGTTGCACGAATGATCTTGGTGTGCAAAGAGTTCAAAGGAAGCAGCCGTCCTCAAAACATCTTGATAACACCACCACCTCAAAAGACATTTTTCTGATGAAGTTATGAAAACAAGCTCTAATGCCTCGGAAAGAATATGACTTTCAACATAATATGTAAAGACTTATGACTTTATGTGTGACCCAGAACATAGTTCAGCTAATTATTTTCTTCAGGAGTTGTCTATCTCCAGCAGGGCGTAGAAGGGAAAACCCAGGGATTCGTGGGCACTCAGGTGCTGCACACATAATACAGTGACAAATACACACCAGTCACTTCAGCCACCGTTGTGGCAATTAATAAAAAGAAGAGACACCTTAACATCTTTGCTGGCTCTCACATGTCACCCTGTGCTTTTATCCTCTCACGGTACCTTCAACCAACTTTATATATGAATGGGATCCCTTTCAATTTTAGACTAATGCTCTATCATATTTATAATATTCAAGATAGCTACACGTGCTTGATTACCTTTAAAACACTTATCATTATTCTATTTAAAAATAAATGAATCCCATTTAAAAGTGACTTGTCCCCATCTTCCAGTATTTATGGACAAGGACATATGGGGCCGATTTCTCTCATTACTAACCAGCACATCTAAGGCTTAAATCATTTAAATTATTCATTGACAGCAATTGGGCTACTCATGCAAACTCCCACTTGCACAGTGAGTCCCAGTGATAGGACCAGTTGAGTGGATGAAGATGAGTGAACAGATTTTGGGATGCCCTGAGCATTCACAGATAATGCTGACTTCAATTAGGGTGAGGAGCACTTCAGATAATCAGGTGCCGCTTTTGCTAACAAACATCACTTCACTGGCACTTACAACAAAGTTATTCCGAATGATGTTCTCCTCAAAGATTCTCATGACTACAGTTCTGAGTGGTGATCTCCAGCAGCTGAAGGAAATCTGAGATACTGTGCAGTGATTACAACAAAGCCCAGGCCTGCTGCAAGACATTTCTAGAGCACTGAATGATGTGGGACTTTCCATTTTGGCATGGGTTCTGCATGAAGCAGGCAAGGCACGAGGCGGGCATCTCTGCAGAAACTGCGCTACGAAAGCTTTCATGAAGAACAAAGCTGACTCTAAGCAAAGCAAGAAAAGCATCCCGAAGTCAGTAGCAGAAATTGCCCACCTCTGGTATGAATACCACTGTTCAAGCAACACTGAAATTTGAGGCAGGAGGTGGATAAATCAAGTGCACTGCTGAGCTGGGACGTTAATAGTCCAAATGACAAAGGTAGTAAACATTTAACTCTCTGCTATAAAGACTTTCCAGCCTATGGCAGACTGCTCTGCTCTCTGACCAGCTCAGGGGCAGCAGACCTTGAGCTACTGTTGGTGCATTCTCAATAAGTGGAGTCAGAGGGAGAGAATGGGAATCATCTTTCATAGGAAAAATGCTTATGGTTGTTCTTTGCAGCATTTTATTTTTAATTAAAAAGACACGTTTCTCATTCTCTTCAGAATGAGCCCAAGGAACATTTGTAATCATTTTCAGGTCACATTATATTGTACATACTGCAGCTGCTTTCACAGCTACGTGGCCAAATTACTGTTTTTCTGCAAAACGAAATCATTGTCAAGGTTGGAGAAGCCAGGAGGTGCCACCAACACCCAGGGGTTACAGTACACCTTAGAAAACACAGCCTGGCCCTTGGGAGAAGCAGCTCCCCAATTTCAGTCTCCCTTCCCTGCCCAACACGAGTCCCAGCATCAACTGGACTTTGTGCCTGGAGGTGAACTTGATAGTAAAAAGCCTTGTCTTGTTTCTTTCCCCCCTAAGAAAGGCAAGAAGGTTAGTAAGTCTTTAAACTCTCCGTTCTTATGGCTGTTAATATTTCACATTGCCAGCAGGGAAAGGAATTAAAACTGCCAGTAGCTATCCAGATAGATTTTAAAATCCCCTTCCCTCCCCCTCCTCTCTGCCTCCCTCAGCTTCAGAGGATATTTTCCCCGCAAATTGGTTTTAAATTAAGGAAGGTGATGAAGGCAATGTGCCGTCTCAGCATTTTCCCAGGTGCACTTAATCTAATTTCATTACGGAGATCAGGACAGATGATCGCTACAGTCGAAACATTAAGTCTGTCCATTTTTGTATAAAAAATCATTAAGTCTGTCAAAGTGTCGGCGGGTGGGCTGTTTATTATTGGAGATGAAGGCGCGCTTTGCTTCCCCAATAAACTGTCAGGAGTAGTAAACCACAAATTAAGTCAGCTGCTGCCAAAGATTTAGGCAAAGATCTCCAACTAATTTTGACACAGGTGTGGGAAAGGCCAAGGAATCAGGGGCCGTAAGGCAGGCTGTGTGCTCTGCAAACCAAGCATGCATATCTGACATATTTCAGTTGGACACATTGAAGGGAGGAGGACTGGACATCAGTGGGTACGGCCAAGCAGAACTGCTGGTGCTTTTGACACTACAGATGCAGCACTGGTGGGAGGTGCACCACGGCAAGCACTGCTTTAACCTACCGGGACCACCGTTTTGTCTTCTGCAGATGAGAGCTCATAAAAGCTTCATTTAGCTGCTGCTCTGTTTTGAATGTATGCACAGCTTTAATGAAAACATAAAATCCTATTCCTCAGATAATCATACAGATATCATACAAAATTAGAGGAAAGCTGTCAGAATGCAGAAACTGTGGCACGCTATTTAAAAACCAAAAAAGAAATCAAGTCAAGCTTTCAGGCTGCATCTTCAGGCATTACAAATTTGAATGTGAACCATTTGCTGAGGAGAACACCTTCATGCTCATGGAAAATGCAGATGGGTAGAATTTGGTATTTGAGACTGTCAAGAAATGTTAAGAAGTATAACATCCTAACAGGGATTACAGAGTCTTTCCAGCACATACAGAGAAATAAGTAATACCGAAGATGGAATCAGGAGTGATATTCTAGCTGGAGCTTCAAGTTGAAGGAAAACTCCCATGTCTGCAGTTGATTTGTGGTAGATAATGCTCAGAGGATCAAAACGTCTGGAAATCTCCTGTAGTGAAAACTAGTTTGGATCTTATTGCAAATTGGACGTAGAAGCAGGAACTAATAGAAAGCTACAAAACCCAAAGTTGACTCTTTGGCCATCTTTAAGTTTTATCCTTTATACCTGCACAGTGCACCCTGTGCTGCATGCTGGCTCTTCTGATCTATTTAACCTGCTAAAACGATTTCGGAATATGGTCACAAGAAGCTGTAAGCCAAATGAGGGACTGCAATTGCAGCAATTACAGTACGCATCCTCCAAAATCTTCTCATCTTCTTGGCATCCTTACGGTTAATTAAATCATTAAATTATAATGCCAATTCCTGTCTGCTGCCTACTATGTCATGCTCATCACCAGAATACCTGATCACCTTCTGGGGAGTTCCTACCATTGCACATGTAGCCCTCTGCATTTGTGCCTGTGCTACAGTGGGGTTTCTTGGTGTGGGCAGACAGCTGTATAAGATTGCTCTCTTCCCTGCTGCCTCAGAAGTTAGAAGTGTCTTCACAAGGTCCCTGGGAAGATAAGCAAATGCTTATGGATGGGGAACTGGAACTGGGAGATTTAAACAATAGGAAAAACAGAGAGCTTGGGAGCTGCCAACTGCCAGCAACAGAACTGGTATTATCCTGTCTTGCCCAAGACCTCTCCATAAGATCTAAGTCTTTTTATGTGAGCTAATGACGGACTTTTGTCAGCAAACTACAAGGCCCTTCCCATTGTTTGCTCTGAAAAAGAAAATTCTACATTCTCAAGAACGAGGATGGACACCACAGACTGAGATGACTCAGCTTGCTATATACAGCCTAATGTTCTTAAAATCTGCCTTTTTTGTCTGGATAAAGCAAAAACATAAAATCTCAGTAGGAGGGAAGAACATTGCTTAATTTTTTCAATTGCATTTTTGCTTTACTTAAATTCTAGGAATACCAAGATCAAGGAGGGCCATTATTCCTAAGGCTTTTTCCTAGAGCTGCAGACACTCTTGTTGGGAGGACAATGTAAAGGGCACCCTAAACTCTGCAAGGGCTTGGTGGGAACCCTCCCATTTGCTCTCCCTTGGTCACCACCTGCCTGCCACCGCTCTTCCCTCCCTGGGCTTCAGCATGTCCTCCCTCTCTGCCCTACCTCTGTTAGCACTGCTGCCGTTATGTGCACTAAGAACATCCTTAACATGGTGTCATGGGGCTTTTATCTTATTTCTGGGTAACTTCATACACATACACAGAGACAGTAACCACTTCTGTCACAGCAACTACCAGATCCTGTGTCTTGATCACATCCACTTCTTGTGCTGTCTAAACTATGCCTCCTTTCTGTGGGCTTGTGGACGCCCTTTCAAGGTCAACACAGAACTGATAATTTCATCCCACAGAGTTTATTCTCCTCATTGCTTCCACACTTATCACTTCCACCTCTCACTCAAGCCTGTAGTTCTCGGTATTCTCTTTGGCTCACATTGCTCTCTAAATCTTAACATCCAACCAGTGATTAAGTCCCGTGCATCCTTCTTCTTTACAACTAAGCTCTCGTTCAAGCTCTCACCATCTCACCTTCCATTTATCATTTCATCCTTCCTTCTGATATTGGCAGAAGTAATGGTGTCCTTGTGCCTATGGATAAAATTGCTGCAGAGATCCTTTTCCTAGTCTGATGCTTTGCTCCCTACACAACTTCCCACTTCCCAATTTGCAAGCTTTTAGTTTTCACGTTTTGACCCCTTCACAGCTCACCTGTTTCCCAGCACTGACACTCAGTACTGATGTCAGCTCTCATCTCTCACTGGCCAGCACACAACAGTGTGGCAGGGCTGAATTCACATCACCTGGAGCCGGGTCTGATGAATTTACTGTGCCGCTGCAAGAAGCTGCATGAAAGCACTGTTTTAGAAACCTGACCCGACTGTGTGTGACAAGCAGCAATTTCCCATCCAGCAGACAGAAGTCCAAGGCTGAAAGGATATGAGCACTGAATTGCTCTGAAACACACCAGCTTTTTTTAATACCGCCTTGAACACTGTTATTAAAAAATGGGAACTGCATTTTGGAGTAACGAGCAGAGATTACTCATTCCCTTGTTTTACACAAGTTGACTTTTGGCTTTCTGCAGAACACCACTTAACTGAGCCCATTACCAAGCTGCTAGCCACTTTTCATAGTGATGCTAGAGCAGGTAAGAGACAATAAGTGGAACTGTTGATGGTTTATATTACTCTATTATGTTAATGTTCACTAAAGTATGCCATAAGCTCTCTCATTACATGTGTATAAACCAATTCTCTGTGGTGTTATTCCTGTGCTAAATGCTATAACTACATAAATCTTGAATTAATGGAGACTTTATAGTTCCTGAAAATGAAGGGTAATTGCTGTCTGTTAATGCTGTTGTTGCTATTAAAGGAAGTATATATTTTCAGTAACAATGTTTATGGACCGTGAGCCTCACATCGCAGCCATTGCACAGTGCAGAGATAGCGCAATACGATGATCAGACTAACTCCCTTTCTCTCTCTCCTCCCTCACAAAAAGCACAATATCATTTCCACAGCTTTGACAAACTACCCTGCAATTCTCTCAGCAGTTGCAAAGTCCAAAACTCTGTCCTTCAACGAACATACAGTCTAAAAAACAGGATTTGCATTTCCATCTCTGGGAACGCATGATTTGCTGAGTTTCTCGCTTGGTTAAATGGCTGGACAGCTCGGCTTATTGGTTTGGGTATTTCAAACAGTTCTTGGAGAAGAGCGTGGTGACAGAATGATAGGAGTGAGAAAGCATCATCCCACTTACTTCCTTCGAGACTTCAGCAGTGATGCAGAAGTGAAAGGCGATACTTGGTGAGACAGTTCTCAGAAAGGAGATGGGATGGACAAGCCCCCGGTGTCGAGGTCCCGTTCTCCCATTATGAAAAGCAGCAGCTCACAATCTGCTGCAGAACTGCACCTTGCACTGAAGTAATGACTCCTCCATTCCCATATACTGTACGTATGACTGACTGTGCTCAATTACTTTTCTCCCCTGGACTCCTTCATAACAGCGCAAAAAGCAAAAAAACTACCAAGTGTACTTATATTTTTTGATGTAGTGACGGCAAAGCCTTAATTATGCTATAACATCTGCGTCTGGAAACTTAGAGCTCAACAGCCCATAGAGCTATGAAATAAATAAATAGTGAATAATTAGTAGCATGGTAGAGAGGGAGAGGTGTAGGAGGTGGAAAATTTCAGTTTTACTTCTAGCTCTATCACTGACTCAGCCTGCACTGGGACGCGAGCATCTCTGTCATCTTCCCTCACGAGGTACACACAGATGACAGTGATCTGCTCCCAGTGACTAACAAAAAGTGTTATGCAAATCAAGGCAAATTAGTAATTACTGCCCTGCCCTTCATTAGCACCGGAGCGTAGGTGTACCTAGAGGAAGCTGCTTCTTGCTGAGCAAGCAGCAAAGCAGGATTGTTCTGCAGCACTGCAGAATGAAGCTGACCCCTCATGTAATTTGGGAAGCCTGACGCTGGTGAGAGTGCGTCCAACACTCCAACTGCCTGCAGGAGACACACAGCAGTATCAGAGGATACATTTTCACCACCAAATGGAAAGGGGAAAAAACACTCCTGAGTGCAGTCCCTCAGGACAGTCATGCCAACATGTTTATAGCTCCCTGTTGTATCTAGTCAGGTTAAGTTTTAAACAAATACCGAATGGCTTTCCAGGAGAGTACAGTATGAGGGACTAATGCAGACAGCCAGGTTGTGCTCCCCAGCTGCAAGGCAACGTAGCATTTACATCATCCCCATGAAGTCTCTTCACTTCAGTCTTGGTGAGCTTACACGCATCTTTGCTGACAAGCAAAGGAACCCTACTTAATTCCAGAGACCTATTTAAAAGAACGAGTGTCATGTCTCACGTCTCTGCAGGTCAGGCATGGGATAGAAAGATGACAATCTCGCGCTGCTCTCCTTATGAAGAAAAGAAACGTTACTAAAAACTTGGAGTCACCTTAAGGAGAAGGTAGTTGGGAAATATGGGAGCCCACGAGGTCAAATTACTTTTATAGATATGTAAAGGAATGCCACATTAATGGTTAGGAACGCTGTAATAGCCTTTCATTTGCTGTAAAGGACAGTGAGCGACCGGCCAAACGCACTGCAGCTTCCTCTGAAGGTAACCTCAGATCCCACATTCTGAAAGCTAATCAATGTTGTTCAGATTTCAATTTCTTCTCTACAAGGTGAAGTCAAACCTAATCTAACAAATGTCAGTCTCAGATGTAATGCTGCTAGCTGGGTCTACCAGTGTAATTTAGATAATCATTAATAGCATAGCTGTATAATAAAACTACATGTCACTTACAACTTCATCTGAGGTTTGACTGGCAGATCTTTAAACAGTTTTCTAAGTGATTGCTTTTACTTTCTTTGATTGGGCAGTCTAAGAAATGGTTTAACCCCACGGTACCTGAGCTTTTAGGGAATAATTTCTCACCCTCTCCATCCCAGCCATCAGATCTGCTGCATAACTTTGGGAGAACCAGAACTTGAGTTGTGGTTTCTGGGGGTGACTTTACACGTGTACAGACATAAAATAAGCACGGCATCTTTCATTAAACATACATGGTTTAAATGTTTCCTTTCCATCAAGGCTTCTTCTCAGGACACACATTTTGCCATATTCCAGGGATATTTTGGGTATCTGGTGGGATTTCTCAAAGAAGCTCAAGAAAATAAAGCTTTCAAATATTGAAAAAAAAAAAAAAAAAGACTTAACCAGAAGCTGCTTTTAGCACAGTCTCTTGAACTCATGGTAACCTCCATTGTATGGCTGCAGCCAAGTGTGCTGCCAAGGTGACAGGGCTATCTGAAGTCAGCCTTTACTTCTGTAATGCCGATCCAGTAGAAATCTATGTGCCACAGCTTCTCAAAATGCTAGAGAATGGACAGCCAAAATACAATGGAAGTTTGATGAAGACCTAACTTGAGATGCCAGGTTTGATCTGCTGGAGCAGAAATCAGCAAGCAATACTGAAGTCTTTCATATGTTTGATGCTTAAGAGCGCAGTGCAACTGTGGCTATGTTGTCAAATTTCTCAGTTTTCCTTGCAAAGGTGACAAAAGAAATCCCTACAGAAAACCACACCACTACCACCTTTCAATGACCAACCGCTGTATCAAAAGAAAAGATCAGAAAAATCATTGCTCTGTGATAAATATGCATACAACACGACAAAGCACTCCTTGGCAGATAGCGCACTGCCTTGGAGGTGGGTGCCACTGTCCCACCTTCTGGGCTGATTACAAAACTGACGTCTGCAAAGGGTACTGTAAATAAAATATGGGCTCCTGGCAGGTTATCAGAGGAGACTTCCTCTGAAACAGCACTAGCACTGTGATATGGGTATCACCGAATGCTCACATGCTAATTGAGACACTATTCCATTAACAAGAGTTTCTCTTCTGTAAACTAGTGAAAAGCATGAAGTGTCTGATCCAGTGTTTGCTTCCTTCTATTGTAAACAATTTTAAATCTGACATGAAGCCTGGAGGAAAAATATTACTTGTAAATTCATTCTTATTTTGACTGTGAGGGAATTTCCAAGCTAGTAAAGCACATGAAAGAAGAAAATTCAGTCTTACCTTATCGTCAACATCACTCTCGCTGTCACACTGTGGGTTAGAGAGAGAAAAAGATAATGTGAAAAACCTTTATGTAGAGAGATTTTTTGCATCATCTGCTTAAATCTTTAGGATAGCTGTTTATGATGTTCTCAGTTCAATGAAACATACACTTTTGATGTCTGCAGTAATGCCTTTTAGATTGCCAGCATAAACCAAAGCCAATTTCTCTCTTTTTATACAAAAATACGGTGTACTCATACTTTAATGGGTGACAGAGAACTTTAAACAAAAAAGACAATCAGCTATGCATTATAAAAACAACTGTACCATGAACCCCACGACAGAAAGCGTGCCTTTGTATCAGCCCAAACCGCACAATACACCCTAGTGGTCCTGCACTGCTCCACCTCGATAAGCACTCTGTCACCTAACAAGGAAACTGCAAAACCAGCAATCAATTTCTAATTTAATGAGTGGTACCAGGAGTAGTAATTACAAGGCATCATAAATTCTGGTCCATTTTTTAGTTTGAATCAGATGACAATCCCAGGAGGAAATGTTTGCTCATAAAGAGTTTTAGAGCAAAATCTCTTTCAGCCTCTGAAAATGAAATGCACAGCACAGGCGGCTGTGCAGAAAGGGAAGTGGAGCACTGAAAGTTTCAGGACATGCACTGGGGAAGATTGGGGAACAGGAATGAACCCCTGGTTGTCTGCTATGCAAAGTGTGCAAAGCGTTCTGCAGCGTTGGTGCCCAATGGGCATTTCCTTCTGGAGGTCAGGCTGCGTTTCTGCAGCCCTGCCATTCTGTGGCTGTACCGTTCAGCAGGGCAGAGCAGCGCCCAGCCACACTGTGGGAATGGTCCACAGGAACGCGCGTGCTTCAGTGGCATTAATGTAAAAGAGGGAATTGAACGCTGTGTCATTTTGCCCATTCTCACTCCTCCCATTGGTGCTGTCATGTCTTCTTATCCAAAAGTCACAAAGCAGAAAATTCAGCTGTGACATTCTTCGCTTTCTGCAGATTTCTGAGAGACTATTTAATCTGTTTTTCTTGTGCTTGGCACACGAAATGATTGACCCCAAACACTTGAGGAACATTTTACACTTAAATTCTCTGAAACACAAAAGCACACGAAGGACAGTGACAGAGCGGAGGGGTCTCCCGCAGAGATTCTGCAGCAAGGACTGCTCAGCTTTCCAATTTACTCCTTATTTCCATTTACCTTCAGAGGAAACACTTGGTTTAAAGCAGCTGTTTTTCTACCGTCTTGACTAAGCAGAACTCTCTTCCTTTCGAAATGAAACCGTGCTGCACACCGCCCCTCCTGATCTACAGCACAGTTTCCAGAGAAATCCAACTGTTTAGAGCACCGCACACAGCTCTAATCTCATATGGAGCCATTCTGGAACAATAAGAGCCCAAAGCAGTGGCAGGATGGGAGGGTGCTGCTCTGCGGGGCTGCAGGCGGTGCTGGCCAAGTCCCTTGGGAACAGCAGCACTAATGCCTGCAGACTGCATTAAGTCCTGGCCAACTGCTTTGTGCACAGAGACGAGAGCATCAGAGAGCTGTTACCCTGTGAGCTGTTTGTGCTTTCTCACAGGTTTTTATTTTCATCCCTGATCTTTATGAAAACTACTGTAGGAAACCCAGTTTCACAGATCAGACATTCAGAGGGGAGTACAATCAATCCTGATAAATTATCAGCAGCAGCCATTTGCCACTCACCCAAACCCACGCTGTGCAACCACAGCGAGAGGTCTGTGCTCTGAGGAGCGCCAGGCCTGGAAGGACATGGGCTGTCCATCAGCCCTGAGCCGTGCTGGGACAGGCCTGCTGGGTGGAGGCTGCCCCAGTACTCACCGCACTTCTGTTTGCTACTATGGTGCTAATTTGTGCTGACAAAGCAACACAGTCATCAAAAACAAGGGGGTGGGGAGGAAGATGCAGTCGCAGGGTTGCACTCTGTGTTACTGACACACCCCTGAGAAACGCCAGCTGCCAGGAGAGGCCTTTCTCCTCCAGCCGGGCTGAGCCCAGCCAGGAGCAGGCGGCTGCTGGGGGCTGCGTGCATTCCCTGCTGCCAGCACAGCCGTCAGCATCACAAACATGGCATTATTTTAGGCTCTGAACCCGCTATCAGCTAAGGTAACCTCAGCTCGTGTCCTGCCCAAAGCACTCAATCCACCTGCACGCTGACAGAGGCGATTTTGATGACGATTCACTCTTGCAGACTTCGGACTGAAGCATACTGCAGTTTTACCTTCATTCATACCTGCAGATTTACCCTCATTGCAAAAAAGAAATAGAAATTAATAACTAAGTCCGTGTTGCTTACATTTTATGCATAGGCAATATCTACTCACATTTTGATTTGTACAGAGACTTAAAATGAAAAAAAAAGATCTCACATTCAGAAATACGATGTCTAGAAAACATTCAAAATTATCATTAGAACTTGGATGCTATTGCCCATGAACCTGGGTAAACAGGTTACCAATGCAACAGCACTACAAACAGTGATAAATCTAGGTTTATAATATTTGAGAGGAAAAGTAGAAAATTTGAGGGAAACTTAGTAACCATTACCATTCCAACAGGCTGTAGGATTTCAGTTGTCTCTCTGTCTTTTTGTACCACAATCTGTCTCTGCCTTTCCTGCTGCATTACAGCGTTAAGAGAACAGGCTTTTTCTGGCTTTTAAGAGAAGATTCTTGTTGAAAACAGATTTGGCCTCAAAAATTCTTACATCTATAATGAATATAAAAAACCACTGCAGATGGTTTGTTTCTAAAAGGTGCAGAACTGCCTTATTTAGATGCCTAATTTTGCTTTGTACCAATATGCAACTTTGCCTCATGTAGATAAGCGCAAGTTGTAAAACGCAAGTGAACCATCAAATCCACATGCTACGTTTTATAAACAGACATACGAAGGAAGCAAACATCTGCTCTCTGAGGACACATTTTTTCCTCATTCAGCATCGGAAAATACTCCATAATTAATTGTTTTTAAAATGAAAAAGCAAAGAATTTTGTTTCACTTTAGCTTACATCTTCCTAAGCTTTATCAACAGCGTTGCAGTCCCACATCTGAAGAAGCCAACGGGGCTCTGCACAGACACAGATCCCAGCCACGCAGTTGTGACTGCACAGTGTGTGCTTTAGGAACTGTCCTTCTGACAGCAAGTTACATAACTTCTCGTTCATCCCCTGAAACAGCCGCCCTCTGGCACTGTGCTCAGCCTGACTTCCCCACGCCGACCCTCGCAGAGCAGGCGCAGAGCTCCCTTCGTAAGGACGAAGTCTTTAACTGAACCAAAGCTACCAAGTGGTCTACATGATGCGAGAACGCGGGGGGAAAATGAGAACAGGTATTTGTATGATTTGGACTTCTGCTCAATGTACGGTGTGCTGGAAAGTGGGGAACTGACCACAGCCCTGGGCACTGCCCACTCACGTTACGTCCCACCGGCTCCTATGGGAAACAAACAGCCTGCTTTGGTGAAAAAGTCCAAGCTTCACCATTCATTTAGGCTTTCTTCTCTTTAATTTGGAGAAATGCGCTCCCGCATCGGCACACAGAAACAGGAACCCGCGGGCTGCTGAGCACGCACCGCACTGAGAAAACAGCGACAGTAAAACCAGATCTGCCTGGGACACTGAGAAAAACAGAACCGCACTGACCCCATCCCCCTGGGGGGGTAAAAAGCACCGCAGATGGCAATGGGCTGGTGCAGTTTCTGTGGCAACGGCCTGACTTATCTTTGCACTCTCTATTCCCCAGCCTCCACCTCCCTCCCTGGGTCAACAAAGAGCGACTTGCACTGGTGTGGTGTAGGACGGGCAGGGACTGTAAGGGAATAATGAAGTCAAAAGAGAAACTTGGGGTTGACCCAGAGGATTTTGTGCACGTCTGAAGAGTCAAGTGGCTCGGGGCAGAGGGGCAGAGGGCTGAGGCCCAGCAGGGCTGGCGGTGCTCCCCCAGGAACACATCCACCTCCCATGCAGCTGCGGGGGGACAGCAGCCCTTGTCAAAACAGAAGGTTAAAGAAAATGAGGAGAATGGCAACTGTTGACAGCTACCGGGCTCATTGAAAGACAAAAGCTTCAATTACCTGGATTTTTCTAAAGGCCTGTTAACACTCCTGGTCTATAAGCGAAACTGTAAACAGGCATTGTGCTGGGTTCATAAAGGCTTGTAAAAGGGTTATTCACTGCCTTGTGCCAATTGCCTCTCAATGCCACCAAGAATGTTTGCAAAGCCAATCCCTAATTGTGCTGCGTTTTGGAAACGTTTCCTTGCAGTGCACTCTCAAGTCAGAAACAAGCCTCCTTTGCTGCAATGTTCAGCAGAAACAACACAGAATTCGGGCTGAACTCGCACAGTGTGCAGCAGAAATCCCATGCAATGCATTGCCCTGTGGAAGAGCAATGAGGCTCTGTGCAGGGAACACCCCAGTGGCACAGGGAAATGGCACAGGGCTCTTCCCACTCAGGAAAGTGGCAAGATCTGTATTACGGTTTGTTTGTGCTGAGATTACACATCTTCTTTTCTGGTAAGTTCAGGAACCATCAAAATAACAGTCAGCTCTTTTTATTTGCCCTCAACATTTTAACTTTCAGATCACCCAGTTTTTGTTCGCATAATCGGAGTCCTCCATTTACTACCATGAAACCAGGCTGTCACGTAGCTGCCTCACGCCAGTAACCAGAGCTCTAAGATTGAACAAAAACAACCCAAGTTTTGCAAAGCTGCAACAAGATCGGCAACACTTCAGTGTTATGTCATCGAGTGCAGAAAAACACAGTGTTATCTGAAATGGGGCCACATCCTCCACGTTTTAGAGAGCGGCACAGAATTCACCTCGGCTTATTCATGTAAATGTGGCATCTCCCACTCAGCCCAAGCCTGGAGGTGTAAGATCTGCGCCGTGCCTGTGCAGCCCCAAGGCTGCTGGGTCCTGTTGTGCAAGCACTGTACGGCACAGAAGTTACAGGTTCCTGCCCAAGTAGCTTACAGAAAGGCTCGCTTTTCTTTACTCAGAAACGCACATACCTACAGGTATTATTTATATCATGCTTATGAAGATGGTGATAGACATCTGAGCTGGCTGTGTGAACAAGCAGATTCCAGCCCGGAGGGACATATATCCTAACCAGGCTACCTGCCAAAAAAATGGCGTGGGGAAGCATAAGGCAGAAAGAAGAGGAGCCCAAAATATTACGTAAACAATCTATAATATTACAATACACGCTGACAGGTTAGACTATACATGTGAAAAGTTGCACAAGATATACAAACTGTGTAGATAACCACAGTTACACACCCGCTCAGTCCCAGAGGATGGCCATGTTTTCTCTCGTTATTTCCAACTGTATTTAGTCACTGAGCTTCCTTTTAATAACGAGGTTCGAGGAAGCATCAGGCCTACAACCTGGTTCGTTATTGCTTCTTTTAAAGGAGGAGGTACAACGAAGTGTATTTAGAAGAGCCCTTCCCCCCGATCCCATTTGCTGTGCTGCTGGGAGCTGCTCACAGCAGCAGTGCACACGGATGCGCACCCGGGTGTGCAGGGGGAGGGTGTTGTTTCCTATTAAGTCTGGCATCAGATTCATGTCTGCAGGGGCTTGCTTAAGATGATAGGAAGAGAGAGTTTTATCATGAGCCAGACTGACAGAAAAGCCTGCTAATGGGACTTGAGGCATACACAGGAAAGAAAGTGCCAAAACATTAAGCTACCGCCAAGTGTCAGAGGGCCACTGATTTATTGCAGCAATTTTGCCACTGTGTCCTTTATAAGGTCCCACAAGTCCTTCCTCCTGGCAAGAAGCTGTGAGCTGCTGCAGCTCGGGGAGAAGCTGAGATGCAGAGCGCAGAAAGTGTCCAAGCGCGAGGCGGGGGCCGGGGGGGGGGGACGGAAATCGAATGTTGACTTGAACTTGCCCCAGGCAGCAGAGCCCTCTTAGCTCCACTGCCTCCCTGACAGTTTGATGAAATGAGTCAGGGCCTCCCTATGGCTAGACCAGCTCAGGCTTCCAAGCGCTGGGGTAGAGCTGTAAGAAACAGATTGAGCCTCAGGGCAGCAATCTTTTTTTTTCTTTTTCTCTCTCTCTTTTTTTTTTTTTTTCCCTTTCTCTCCTCAGCATTTGGCTGGGGGAAGGGGGAGGTTATGAGCACTACAGATGTATAGGCTGAGCCTTTGTCTGCAGAGGGGGAGGGAGAAGAACAGCAAGAGAGTATTAGCTATGGCAGCCGAGAATAGCCCTGAGCACTATAACTAATTTTGAGGGGCAGTGATGCATTGTACGGGCTGTGTGCTGTTTGGTCTGAGGGGGCCCCTGTTGTGAAGCAGCAATCAAGAGGACATTTTGTTAAGTGACCAACAGCTGTCATCTGCAAGCCCGGCGCAGGGAAGGAGGGAGCAAGGGGGAGGGAGGAAAAGAAGGGGGAAAAAAAAAAAAGAGCATTTGTCCCTTGCAGGCAGAGCGCGTTAATCCAGCAATCTGGCACGGCTTTCAATCCAGCAGCACTCGGTGCCTCCAAAGAGCTGCCTGCCACCCAGAGATGGGTGCCTCTGCCCACACAGCACAGCCAGCCTCCGGCCTCTGCAGGCCCGCCAACCCACGCTAAAAATACTGTTTAAGTCTCTTTTCATTCCATAAAATTGAGTTGATCTGCTGCAGCTTAGGGTCAATCCCTCAAGGACTGTTTTTTCCCCCTTCCCTTTTCCTTAGCACTCATAAATTAATCAGGAAGACCCTGACTAAGTCATTTCATGCTGTACAACATAAAAGAAAGTCCCCGATGATCCAGGCGAGCATCTATTAAAAGCGGGAGGGGGGTGGGAGAAGGGCTGGGAAGGAGGGAGGAGAGGGAGGGGGAAGGAGAAAATCTCAACCTTTTTTGATTTTTTAGGATAAAAGCTGGAGGACTTTGTTACGAATTCTAGCCAACATCAAAACACCTTAAATAATTCAACGAACATGTTAAAGGGAAGAAGCTGAATGTTGCTCTGATGTTCAGTTGATGCAACGCAGAATATTACCCCAAACAGCATAGCCTGTTAAGGGAGGCAGCAGCCTTGAGCATTTCAGTTCTTTAGGAAAATGTCAGAACCTGTAAAAATCATAATTTCCAGCAACTTTTTTTTTTTGGTTTTTTTTTTTTTTTTGCATGATATAAACTCGGCGAGACTGAAATGTAGGTTTCTGACAAGCTGTTAACAAGACAACTTTAGAAATCTGTCTGGAGCTCTCAGGGAGATGGGCTGCCATTTCACTGCTTCGAAGAAGTTCATGACATGACAAGCAAAAATCAGGGAACACAGACCTAAAAACCACGGTGTAATTTTCATTTGCTTCTGTCGTGAAAGAATTCAAGCAGAAATATTAGAAGGGTGCACAACTAAAAAAGCCAGCAACTGGAAAATCATTGCTGTGGTTTGACAAGCGCATCTTCTATGCTGAAAATGGCTTCTTTATGATTACACCTATATACAGGAAAGCAATTCTGGGGAAAAAATAAGGGTAATCAGAAATGATTCCCTGAGATCTGCAAAGTAAGATCTAGAGTTGCCCACTTTAAGCCAGGCCTAGGATCGACCCCATTGGTGGAGAGAGCTATCTTGAGAAAGTGCAAAGAGCCGCCAGGTTGCTCTTGTTTGTCCCCTGCAGCCCCAAAGTGAAAAGGGCAGAAATGCCTGCCCTGCTGACAGATTAGTGCTGGTACTGGGCTTTTTGATAAAAATATGTTGATTACAAATAGAAACGCCAGCATCCTCTGCCACCTATGCAGCAATGCCCACACCAACTGAGAGCCTTTCTGCCCGTTCTATTGCCTTTACCTCCTTCTTTAGACCTTAATACACCCGCACAATGATTATCCATAATTTCTGGATGATTTAATGATTTCTTTTCCAGAATCAATCTATTCTATTACACTGTTAGAAAAAAACAGATCTATCTATCTTCATACAATATATCTCTTTCTGTGTGTAATCTCTCTATTTTTTAAGCATTTAATGGTTGGTTGATAGAGCTGCCTTGAAGTCAATTTACTGAATGTGACTGACTCATTATATCCACACTTACAGCATTTTGGTACCCTGGCATGGATGTTTTGGGAAACTCACAGACAGCTCCACAAATACAATCCTATGGTAAATTTCAGCCCACGTTCAACAAGAGAGAGATTGGACAATGTGGCTCTTTTTCACTTGTAACACCTGCAGTTATACCAACAGGTAATGTGAATTACAGGCAAAATTTAGCTCAGCCTTTGCAAGGACCAAGCAAATAATGAACTGAAGCTTTTTCACCCCATTTCTATCTCAACTCATTTCCACACAGTTCTGGCAGTGCGATCCCACAGTGTTGCTTGGGTAATTGAAAGGACAGCGCATGCAGAGTTGAATGGCTGACACTGCATTTCACCAATTTACGAAATGGAGGAGACTCTGACAAGAAAAGAGATGCAGTTTGCCCCTCTTCTGAAGCACTCACAAGTTCCATTCATTCTCCCCTTGGCTGGGCATTGTGTAACCCGTCACTCATTTTCTTTTCATTAGACGGACGCGCTAGGAGACATTACAGCCTCAGTGCTGGATATAGGTTTTCACCAAGAAACCAGAGAAACAACCATTACTTTCTTATTCTACAGCTGTAAGCTCTGACTAACCCCATTGGCCTGCAGAAGACCTCCTGCCTTGCTGCCTCCTTTTACCACGGGCAGGATTGGAGTTACCCAGCTCTGCTGCCCTGGCTGCTCTGGTGCAAGAGAATTCACAGTGACGCACAGTGCAGAGCCACTTGACTTTTGTTTAATGCAAGGACACCTGGACAGGACGTACCCAGCAGGAGAAAAGTGGCTTAAAGCCATTATTTACAACACCGAGAGGCTGCTGCAGTTCGGACGGGGAGTAAACCTTCTTCAAAATGATGGAGTTTAGGACTTAATATGGATACAGCCAAAAGCCACTTTAACGATAATGATCTGTCTAGTAATTTCCCACTTACTATAAACATCAGTTTTTTTCTTCTATTTGGACTGCAAATCTAGTCCACTTCTGTGCCATGTCCACGTCACTATGGAGTCACAAAAAAGTACTCTGCCACTAGAAGAGGATTTGTTAAAGTACCCCTGCTCTAATGGCAAACATTTAGTTATTCTCAGCTCTCTGGCTCCACGGCACAGAACTCTGTTTGGAAGTTTCATTTCCATATTCATTTAGAGGAGAACATGCACGGCTGTCTTCCCTGCAGAACCACCATTAGCTGCAGGAAGCTCTCAGAGAAAATTGCAGCGTGGAACTCCGCAGGGACAGCACTTCTTAATACCTTCGTGTCCTGCTTCATAACAGTCACCCTCCAGAAGGAGGGCGATGGGTTTGTGGTGGGGATTCCTGCTGTGATTTTTAACAGCTGATTCACACGAATGGTTACTGTATTTGATTTATACACTTCATTTTGTATACACACGCACACATTCTCTTTTTCTCGTGCTGTCAAATTCCTTCCTCCTTCCTGCTTCTCCCTGCAGCTCCAAGTGGTGCAGCGAGAAGAGAACATTCCAGGCTCTGCATGAAGACACCCACCTGATGACCCTACAGTTTCCCTCCAGGTACTGTGCAGATCTTTGCATTCAAATACAGGCTGGCCTCCTAAACATTTCTGAGACGAAGTCACAGAGGTGGCGATTCATTACAGAACCTGACAGCTTTAGGGATGAAAAAAGATCTCCACTGTGTCTTGTAACCACTTGTTCTGGACCTGGCAGGATGACTCTGCTGAAGTCAATTTGAATTCAGCTGCGGCGAAGCTGAGCTGATGGGTTACACAACTTGAAACACATCCGTGTGATGCTATATGTGGTATTATTTTTTGCTGACTACTCGGTTAGTAACTTTGGATTTGGAAAGCAATCCAAAGGATCTACTGTGTTCTTATCATACATGAATCTGATGAAATGAAGCATAGTTCATTTTTAAGTTAGTGGAAATAGGAAGTTTGTGTGAATCAGATGCTTTGTTTTGTAACACCTTCAGCTATTAAGAGAGGAATTCCCCATCAGGGACAAGGTTTGCAGTATTCATAGCTAAGTAATACAATAATTAGTATTATTTAATTACATTGTTATTTAGCTCATAGCCACGTTTGTAATGCGAGCATAAAGTATAAACCTTACAATATTTACCACTAATGTTTGGATTATTGAACATTATTGAACATTCATATTCAGGTCCGGGAAAAGACAGCACAATGTTTGAGATATTCATGGAAGACCTTTTCTTCCAAGGAAGTTCTCAGATGATGTGCTTGAAAAATTCAACCACTGCTTTTAAAATAATCCTTGAGGGATGGATGCTCCACAGACCCAAAGGCAAGCTAATCTGGAACAAAGGAATTCACCAAGAAGGAAATTTTAAAAAGAGTTAAAACAAGCAAACAAACAAAAAGCCCACAACATCACCAGCATCAGTCATTAAGAATACATATTAAGTCTTTTTCTTCCTTTTGTTCCGTCTAGATCTTAAAAATATTGAAGTAGGTGATTCTTGGGAGTGGAGGACAACCATTGCCTAGGGGTGTGAATTTGGGTGTCTCCAGTATCATCTAAGGAATGTAATAGAGGATGTGAGCTAAACCCAATTAGTGAATATCACAGTGGGTTATTCATTTTCACAGAATTATGCCAGGACAAACTACACATTAAAGTTTTAAGGCCTATGCCATTGTGTGGAAAACAGTCCTTCAGCACACTGAGCAAACCCTAAGCAATCTAAAAACATATATCTTTGCTATTTCAGGAGAAATTGTAAGGGCTTCCCATTACAGCAGTACATCTGCTCCCTTCTTCTGACCCCCCTAGTTACTCATTTGTTCTTGTCACCTCTCCAGATGTCAATGATTGATGCAAGTGCAATGATTTACAAGAAGAAGCCCGTTACCTTGCTGTTCTGCTTTCAGACTGGGAAGATTTGACCAGCAGTGACCTCAAGGATCAAGACAAGGGCTGGAAGTACACGTTCAAGGACAGCAGTGCTAGTATTCTTCACCTGAACTATCCTGAAACTCTCCCAACAGGCTTTAGCTGAGGACACCTATCCTTTCTGTTGGCTCTACGGAATTTTTAATGTGCATTTTTCTTCCACAACTATTGTGGTGATGCTCAGATGTGTGGATAGCCATCATTCAGGAGTAGAAGCTCCATCATGTCAAAAGTCTTTCCTCAGTAGTGACAGCCCCCTGTATAGCTAATCCAAACTGCAGTGATTAGAGAATAAAAGAAAGAGGAAAACATCTCAACAGGAGAGGAAATTGGAGAAAAAGAACAGAAGACTGAAGAGTGAGAGTGGAGAAAACATATTCCTGTGCTGCAGGACCAATAATGAGATGGGTCTACAAGCACTGTCTGTTTGGGTATAAGCTCTATCGCCTTTAATCAGTAACCAGCACTGTTAGCACAACGATAAAATTGCTCATAATTAGATGGAACAAACCAGTGTGTATTTGTCATGGAGCGAGGGTACATTCAATTATGTAAACTTTTCATTTTTCAGTAGGTAACTGTAAACACAGCTGAATGCCAAGTCTGTGTGAATAAACAGAAAATACCTTGACTACGTATTAAGTTCTCAGCTCCTCTCACAGCCAGAAGTCCTTTCTTGAACCTGTTGTGATTCTTGCTGCATCAGCTGAGAGATGCTGACCAATGCACACGCATGCTTTGCAGCTATGCATAGCAATAAAACGCCAGAAAAGCAACTCATGGTAATATCATTAATAGTGTGTGTCACCACTGCATGTGTTATAAGGAGGGATTTTTGTGGGCTGTGGAGTGATGAGGTGCCCTGAAGTATGCTTTAAAGCCTTTCACCAAGCTGGACTGTGGGGAGGTTCTCCCCAGCGTTATGCAAAGCACAGATAATGAAAAGCCCAGCTCCTGGCCAGCTCTGAGCAGCAGTGCTGAGAATGGCAGGTCCCATGCTAACCATGTCCGTTTAAAAAAAAGATTCTTTTCAAGTCACACCTAACACACGATTGTTTCTGAAGCAGAACTAGTATTCAAAACAAGCCACTTTGTTAGCTCAGCTGGTTCATGAAAAATTGCCACAATTACAAAAACAAATCTTTGTTTCCAATTTTCAGTAAGCATAGCTTTAAAAGAACAAGCTGCTCATGAAAGCATGATCGTTGTTGTTTTTTTTTCCCTAAAAAAGAGAAGAAAGAAATCTTTCCTAGCAACTGCAATTATGATACTTTCATGTCAAATGAATTATATTACTGAAAATAAATCTTTCTAAGATGCACAAGAGGGTTATCTGGCTCCAGTCAGACTTATGCATTACTGGTTTTATATGTTGTACTCTACTTGATTAATATAGGTAATCAAATTATATTGCCTTCCACTGTGCTCTCAAATTCAAGGCTATAATGTTTTCAATGACAAAGTTCATAGAGTTGTATAAAAATGTACCTCATGCTGTACCAGCCCTTTATTGCCGTAGTAAAACACCATTTTCAATTTAGTAATAAGTGATATAAAACAGAGTGTCTTGATTGGCAGGGTCGTATTCATTATGCAGTGCCCTACGATACAGACAGTTCAGAATGGAAATTTAGGGGCAGAATCTGACACAGTCTCAGATGCTGATGCTACGGGGAATAAAAGGATTCCTCTTCTGTGAGTTCTCCAAAGAAAGGACAGGGTGTTGGACACAAAGACACACATGCACTATATGTGTACACACACACATATATGGATGAAAGGGAGAAAGGGACAGGAAGGGACTCATTATAGCTTCTTCTGCTTGGTACAGTTTTTGTTGCACAGGAGCCACCTCTATACAACTGCATCCCATGTGGAATTAGAAAAGTAAAAAAAAAAGTAAAAAAAGGAAGGGAAGGGAAAGGGAAAAGGAAAGGGAAAGGGAAAAGGAAAGGGAAAGGGAAAGGGAAAGGGAAAGGGAAAGGGAAAGGGAAAGGGAAAGGGAAAGGGAAGTGAAGAATCAAGACAGTATGGAAAGCAGCAATACTGGCAAGTTCAACCAATGACTTACAACCAGAAAGAAAATTCAGGGCTCTGTGATCCTGAGTGTTAAACTTGAGGTGCCTTAATGAAGGTGTGTTATCAAGTGCTCTTCACTTTATGAACAGTAAATTAAGACAGTTGGAACGGTAATTTCCTAAGTCTACAGCTACCTTTGAGTATGTAAATCCTTACCCTTCTCTTCCTTATTTCCCTTCTATAAATTAGGAATAATGTTTACTGCATCCTTAACTGTCAAGCCAATCTGTCCATGGGTTATACAGAAGCAAAGTACTCAGTACTTGTCACCACTGTGAACACTACCTAGGAGACAAAGAGTGATAAAGCCATTTTCTGTGGAGCTGAACGGCAGAGATATTGTTAACTGGTTTCTTTTCTAAGCATGTATGTTGAGCAAATGATATGATCAGGAAAGACAACTCTTGGACTCAGGAATTAGTAATGTTATCTTAGTTTTGTTTCCTTGGCAACTTGACCTTTCATAATTTACCCAAAGGCAAAATATGGGCAGCATATCCCTTTCAAATCATACCTCAATAATCTTGTGATTAAAAGCATCACCAGAATGTGGCCTTGCCATAAGATGGAGAATTAACGACTCTCTACTAAATGATCCACTGATGTTGAATCTAATTTAAGTAGCCTTGCAAGAATATTTAACACTTAATGATAGGCTCTGTATTAGAGTAGGTTTAATCTAGGATGCAGCCACAGATGTCATAAGAAGGAATTAATCAGCATTGCTTCCACTAAAACAGAAATGCAAAATTGCTGAACAGAATGTATTAGAAACAGATTAAAGAACTGGGACTTAAACATAAAAGAAACAGAGCTGATGCCACCCTCAGAGAGCTAATTTGAAATACAGGAAAACTTAATTCGCCTTTAACTGAAGATTTGGGGTGTTTGAAGTTCCTAAAGAGAAGCTTGCATTATCAAGAAGGGAAAAAAGGCAGATAGTCTTTTCCCTCATCAATTAAAAATGAAAGCCCAACCCAAATATTAATGCCTGCCTCAAAATCCCAACAAAATGAAGCTATTGATGCTCTTGGGACTATTGCAGTACCCCACGTGAAGCTCTATGCTCACTGGAGTGTGGTGGAAGTTCCACTGGAAGACTCCTGCCCGATTTAGATAAGTTACCTTCCAGGAAGGGCTTTTTAAAAAAAATTGGAGCTCACAGTACTGGAGCACAAAGCCAGGAGGGACCTCAGATCATCTGCTCAGATGTTAGCAAAATACTTCCTATTTATTTTATTATGAAAATGAATGCTCAAATCGGCTTTCGCTTTTTCTCTGTTCCTCATACACCTGAAGTTTTGATGGCAGTGAAGCGAATGAAAGATGAGAGTGTAAGCAACGACTGACTTCATCTTCTAACTCAGCCATTTTCTACCTAATTCTGTGCCTCAATTTTCCTGACTCTGGATGCATCTTCCATCACAGAGTCCTGTTTTGCAAACACTCTGTTAGGAATTGATGATGAAAATGTGTAATATTATTCACTTTTCATTAAAAACTTGCTTATGTGAGTTCTCTCTGTTTCTATGACTTTCTGGTTAGCTAAAGACCTTCCATTAAACTCTACACTTCTTCTTTTGTAATAAAGGACACTAAACGAGTAATGATGCGTAATACACTTCCCCATTACTAGTAATTACTCACTGAAAATAAGAAATGAGAAATCACTTTCTTATTTGCTTATCTGATGATCTCTAAGGACAATGATGTGCATGATGAATGCACAGCGCGGTGCAGCTCCTCATTTATGTTATTGATCTGATTCAAAGTAACGGAATGTAATGCCAAGAGATGCAGTGCCAAGCCATCACATGCCAAAAAACCTTACTTTTCTCCAAGATGTGAGTATATTTGTGACTTTAGTGCACTCAGATGTCCTTATACTTCCTGCGATTAGTTTACAGAAGTTTTGAGCACAACGTGTTCCCAGGAGTTTTCCTTTCTAAAAAAATGACAAAAAGATGAAATCTAAGCAGGTGCCATCATCCTAATGTGTTTCAAACAAGTAACCAAGGCTGACTGACAAACCCCTACAGCACCACCACAGTGTACTGATTTTGGTTATTAGGAAGGTATGTAGGGTGCTCCAAAAGTAATGCTTTTTATTTGCTTTGTGTGCCCAAGGAAACGACAACAGATACACGCTCTTTCTCTGTATGAACTCTAAATCCTTTTTTTTTCTTCCGAATACAGAATTTTCCTCTGGGAGGTACAGTACATGATAAGTATGGGAAGTTAACATGTAATTAGCATGGTAATGTCTAATCAAATTACATCATGCTAGAGTTAATAGAGGTTCATATAAGAAATAATCTGCTGAGCACAGCCAACATGGATGGCAAGCTCCTAAAATGCTCAGCATCCTGGAAACTTCAGAGGCTCCTGGAACGTTTTCCAAACCCCTCACGTCTCAGCTGTGCTGCTCCATGCAGATCCACACTGTGTAACTGTGCTCCATGCAGGTCAGACTGAAGCTTGCAATTCTCAGTGCACAGCTCCTGCAATGAGCCGTAGATGGTGGGAGATGGTGGAGCTCACATCCCATAGGACTGGGCCTGTATCTTTATGTTACAGCATGAGAGCAGAAGACATTACTAGATACTCTCTTGCTAATTTTCCTCACAATTAAATTTGCTTATTTTCCTCAAGGAGCAGCTATTAAAAAGAAACCTACTGCAGTTTAATTTTCGGTAGATCTCCTGCAGTTAGGTCATACCTGACGATGTGAATTGGAATCACTGTGCTAGCAAGCAGGATGCATTTATGACAAGCAGCCTAAGCACAGAGCCAGTGCTTCCTTTAAAGGATCCACTGTTGGAACCCAACAACTTCTTCCTATTTTACTTAGAATCAGACAACAAGGAGAGAGAGGGAGATTCCAAATTAATTAAACAAGCTTACCAAAGAAGAAGAATCAATTGTGACACAAACACTGCATATCATTTTTAAAAATTAAACCAAGACTACATGCTATTTAGCAACTCCAGAACCTAGAGAATGGCAGAGCACAGTTAAGTGAATCAACAATAAGAATAAGCAGAAATCAAACAGGGGGATCATCGTTGGACAATCCATAGAAATAAGGACAGTAATTTTTCAAATGACAGTACCAAGTGTTAAGGACAATGGAGAAAAGGAGTAGTGGTTGTTTTTAGACAACTGCCTTTCTTCCAAAGAACACAAAGCTGAAGAGCTTGGATTTATCTCTCAAATACTACAGCTCATAATGTGACAGGTTGTAATGCACAGCACATAAGAGAGAATACATAAGCCAACATAAAATTCAGCATGATTAATGTATGATTAGTTCACGTTTGTACAATGCTTTGAAGATGTGAAGTGCTAATTAGAATTTCTGGATTAGGCTGGTTGGTGCCCCAATGCAATCCAGATCAGTAAATAAAAAACTGTGCACAAGTTTAAACTAACTGCCCGAAGAGTGAGGAGCCCATGAGACACCAGGAAAGGCTTTACATTTCAAGTGGATAAACAAATGCATAAAAGAGAGAGAAGGAGAATTCAAAGCCCCAGCAAAGATATTTGAGACAGATACAGCTGGCAATTATCTGAAAGACACCGGTTTGCCTCTGCCATCACCAGCAATAGTCCCATGGCCTTATGAGATACAGGCTATCTCAGCTCAGGAGATAAAATCTAAGCATAAGCAACTATCTTCCCAAGAGTAGTTCTACAGTAACAATGAGCAAAATGCTATGTTTGAGGCAGCAAGGGGAAAATAAAAAAAAAGATGCATCATCAAGGAATTCTTCCCTAGCTTTCATTGGAAATTCTGAAACTGGACTTCAGAGCGAAGGGAAAGAGTGAAATCTAGAGGTGAACAACGGGCCTCACAGTATCAGGTTTTTTTTTGTCATTACTCTAGCAGGAGCCGTGTGTTGTATGAGCACAACCCTAGGAAATGACATACAAGCAGCCAGGAGTGCCATGAATGCAACGTGTGGCTACCAGCTAAGGCCTACCAGCTACACCAGTGGCCTCAGCTCTGGCCACATCTGAATCAAGACCAGCACAGCAGCATGTAGCCAAGCCTGGTGTCACACACAGAAGGCAGGGCTTTGCTTCCACGGGTAACTGTCTGTGGGAGCACAGCCTGCCTGTGATGGCTGTTTGCCCTCTGGTTCCAAACAACAGCGAAGATGAAATGTACCAAGGGAGTGGGCACAACACAATGAAATCCTCAGACACATGAATGCCTACTTTTGATCTTCATCAAGATGCAGAAGTACATGTGGAGGCCTAAAGAAAGAAAATTGGTTTTGTGCTACTCTATGCTTTATGGAATAAGAAACGTGACCAAGGCAAAGTCCCAGTAATACAAAAAACATGTAGACATAAAGCCTCTACAGATGTAATGCAGTCGTGCTTCAGGCTTAGCAAAGTCTTTGTGAGCTGACTTCAAACAGAGTATTTGGGGGACAGGAGAGCAGGGCCCCAAAGGAGATGCAAACTGCCATGGCACAGAGACCACGCCGAGCCACCTGGCCTACAGTGCCTGAGTTATTGGGAAGAACTGAAAGAGAAGAAATCCAAAACAAAGCAAACCTTCTAATTAGTGCTCAAATGAGACAAAGGCACTTTCCTATTAAGCAGGATGCACATCTTGCTGCAGTGTGCTCTCACAGAGGTGCAGGGCTATTACTCACAAGATGTATGAAAAGAAGCAATCCCTAGGTATATACAAATCTTTGCCAAGTATTTTTAAAGCCAGCATCTGTAGCAATACATGTTTGGCAGCAAATATTTAGAATGAAATATTCCGTAAAGTACTTCAGCACTTCTTTGAGTGTTTAATTTATCTGACATAAAAGAACAAGAGTGTATAGCATTTTCCTGTAAGTGGATGTAAAATACGCATTGCATGGATCCCTATAATTAAAAAAACAGCAAATCATTGTCATTAATGCACAAGCAAGATCATAAATGAATACATTATTAAGTCCTACTGAATTAATGTTTAACTGCAATAGAGTTGAAATTGAATGAGTCAATTAATCAGAGTAAGAACTAAAAAAAAGCCACATCTGTCTCACTTTGAATATATCGAGCAAAACGACCTTCAAACCGGTGCTGCCAATCATGCTGTGCCGCCCACCGCTTTGACAGCCTGGCTGCCACCGCAGAGAGAAAGTTTAGGCGCTGTAACAGGCACAGGCTTTCCATCTGAGTCACTTGGTGGGTACATGGCACCCCAAGGGAATAAAACATTATGTCTCAAGGGCCTTATTTCATAAAGTCATGAGTGTTCAGATGGAGAAGATCATGCTGGTTATAAATGTGAACTACATCTGCTCGGTGTCACTAGAAAATGAAACCAGGGGAGTTGACGTATATTAATGATAATTTTTAGAGGCTTAATGCTCTTCAACATCTAGGGGAGGCTAAAAAAAAAAATAGGACTTTCAGAAGCTCTTGTAGCATGGATCGTGCTTTCATCGATCGCAATACGCTGTTACATTTTTTCACATCAGTCTTAAACTCTGCAGTGGAGTTTTCTTTAACGGGTTAATTAAACTCCTTCAGGTTCTTAACTGTTGAAGAAGTCTGAGATCAATCTATTTCAGAATTTAAGGAGGAATAAAATGATAAAACCAATGATGATAACGACCTTATCCCAGTGAAGGCTTTTTGCAGTTCCCACGTAGAACAGTAGCTATTGTTCGCGAGTCCTACCTTTGACGGATAGGTGTATGTACTTCTCCTCAGTGTAACACAGTATGAATATTAAACAATATTTAAAAAGAACAAATCCATTGGCATTTTTGTAGCAAATTCTTAAGCAGTAATTATCTTTGAATAAAGATTTTTTTTTTCTCTTAATGCAAATGAACTGCAAATTTTCCAAACCGTAATTGTTTTCCTACACTGAATTGATGGAACAACCGGTGTGTAGGTAATCAACATACTCATTGCCCTTTCAGCAGCAGTAAGGACGAGATTCAGGACTTTTCACTGAAGAAATATAGCAAAAAAAAAAAAAAAGGAGGATTGCTTAGATATTCATTGATAAAGCAGCTAGCAATTAGGGGTTAGGAAAGTTTGCCAGAGAGCTGAATAGTGGTTAACCTATTCCTACTGCTGTCGTAAGGATGGATGTGTTCTTGCCATTGTGTTACTTTACAATGTGCAATAATTTGTTCTCTGTACACAATTCATAGCTTTTTGTATCAAAAAAGTCAAGTCAACCTACTGAGGTATCGTTCCATTAACACCTGCAATTACACATTTGGCCATAGTGTGTTAAAACAGGATCACCAAAGCACTTTGGACATTGGCATGAGCATAGATGCACCTCCTGCACCAGGCAGGAGATGTTGGGAAACAGAAGTCCCATGTGGGGAATGGAGCTAGGGAATGGGATGGTGATGATGGTCCTCAGTCAGTGGGGAGGGCTCCCACCAGCTCAGGGCTGAAGTCTACAGATGCATCATGTACATTTCCTTGCTTCCTATGGACATAAAGTTCCAGCAGTGAGCATGGATCTTTTTTCCTAAGAAAACCAACACCTGCAATGTAGCAGGGCTCGCGTTCAATAAAGGACAGGGAAATACTTTCCATATTGTAAGAGCTTTAGACAAACTTTAGACAGTTCCCAAGGATATATTTTCAGGCTGACACTATTTTATTGGGATAACAGTGTGAGATCTAGGCACTTTTGGATATATGCCAGTGTGCACCTATCCATCCTACTCTATTCTGACACACTATTTGTTCTACTGTAACATCAGATATGAAGATTTTAACAGAGCTGTGACACAGGGTATCAATTTGACGCAAACTCCAAATGGAAGAGCACAGCAGGATGGAGATGTCACTGAGTGGGAGCATTCCAGCCTGAGCTGCCAAGTGTAAGATAATAGGTTGTATTAAACTGATCATGGCAAAACAGCTCATCAGCAGCTAAAGAGCAGCTAAACAAAATACACCTAACTGTAGGGTTAATTAAGGGATCATGTTTTATGGGAAGATGTAAGGACTCAGGGTTCAATCCCAACCAGACCACAGCCAGTGGTCTGCATTTGGCTTACTTCCACAAGAACTGGGATGGGATCCGTAATGGAAAGGGAGGAAGAAAGGAAAGAGCACTAGTGGTGGCAATTCACAGTCACACACAAACCCAAAAGATAAAATCAACAAAGCAATTAAGCTTCAATAGAAACAAGACAGGTTTTTTGTTTTGTTTTTCTTTTTTTTTTTCCCAGTGTGAATGTTAATTACTGTGCCTTACAGGAGAGATAACAAGAGGGTTTTACTGCCTAGCATTTCTCAAACAAAGACATGAAAAATTCATGAGCAGAGAAGACCTTGGTGTTGAGCTCCAGTTTTCCTGTCAAATATTTCAGCTCTGGAGGTCCTTAGGAAGGTTACACAGCAATATTCAAGTCTAAAGGATGCCTGTCAGCTGGATCTAAAAGCAACCAGAAATTTTATAGGCTACATGTGACCTTGTCAATGTATTTTCACTGGCCAACAGTGTCTTCCATCATCATTCACCCAGCTTGAAATAAAAGCTGAACATTAAAACGTCTGTCCTCCTGAGGACACACCACTCACTGCATCCATTTGTCCGTGAGGTAGGAACTAAGATTCTTGGTGGTTTGTCTGATGCTGAGAAACACAGCAGGTTGGCACAGCACTGTGAAAATGGTCCAACTGCAGCCATGTGCTGATGACCTGTGAGCAGGCGTTGGGGGAACTTTCCCAGCCACAAGAGCTTTATCACGACTCTGCGCCGTCTGAAATGCCACTCTTTAACTGGGGAGAGAGATCCCACTAATTCTGGCAGGGTTTCTAATAAGATCTAAAACTTTCTTTCAAGTAACTGGCTTCAGACACATGGCTATTTGTGAGTTAGAAGTCCCTCATTAAAGCCTGGCCGAGGCTTTCTCAAAGGCTCGGAAAACGAGTTGCTGTTCGCTGACTTGGAAGTCAGGCACAGATCAAGGGTTCATAGAACAGGGCCACGGAGCAGGCTAACAAGAAACAAGCACAGCACAAAAGCTTTGGGGATCATCTCAATCTCCTTCCCTTAGCTAATCAAATTCACCATAGCAGAAGCAGGAATTTGAAGTCTTCACAGTCTGAACTACTCAACGTTTTCTTCCTGTGTTAATTTAGTAAAGAGAAATCCCACAGGTGAGTCACTAAGAATCATCTTTCAAGCCCCAAACTTCCCTAATCTGTGGCCTCTTTAATACTATTCTGCATCAGAATTCTCAGCATTCCACCTTCTAGAATACAAACTGCTACATGAAGACAACACAACCACTGCGCATATTGCCTGCCTGCGGGGACTGCACACAAACACACCTCAGCTGCACAGAACGTGCTGGCAGATCAGAAGCCTGAGTTGTGAATTTGAGGCAATTTTTGAATTAATCTCCCTTACTGAAAAGATTTTTAGCAAAAAGATTTAACGCATTTAAATGTCTAAAGCTGGGAAGGAACAATCAGCTAAAGATAATGGCGAACAAGGAAGAACTGCTGGTAATGGCGTTGAAGATCTCAGCGGAGCCAAAAGTTCACTTAAGTTCCCAGCTTTCTCCCAAAGTATTGTTTGAAATTCTTCTCTAGAAGTTCGCCACCACGACGAGGCCCTTCCAGCAGCAAAGTGCCAGTCAGAAGGCTTTCTCCTGCAGGCCTGCTGAGACTTCACTGGGTGACACAGCACCTCCCTGCCTAGAGGAGCAATGGGCTTCCACTCCTCTAAAAGCAGAAAGTTATTAAGAATATCAAGCTTTTGTTTTACAGCGAAGTGACAGAAAGGATTGCTAACAGCTTCTTTCTCTTCTTTTGTGAGCTGTTGCTGACAAATGCCAGCCCAGACTTTGAGAGGTATCTGCTGATGTTTAGAGGAAAGGTGGTAAACAAGAGAGAGAAAAGGCAAAGGAGAGGTAAATAAGCACACTGGTTTCATCAGCTCTGTACCTCAGCCTGGTGATAAGGGATGATGGAGTGCATTTAACCTCCACACACTTTTGTTAAGGACCTTCAGCGTGTGTGACGCTCTGCTAACCCACAGCTCTCACAGCACAGCACAGCACAGCTCCCACATCACAGCTCTGAGGCGCCCAGAACCCAAATGCTGCCATTTGGCTGCACCCCAGCCAACGCCTCAGCTCTGTCCCTCTGCAGTCTCTGCATTTGGGAACACCGGGGCTGAGCTCGGAGTCAGTCCCACACCCACGCTGATTCCTACCTGCTGGTGCCAACCCCATGGGGTTGCTGGGACCCCGATCTGCTTCCTCCTGCAGTGAGGCCCCACTGCCCCCATTGCCAGCCAGCACTGGTCCTTCACAAACCTTTTCTTTAGGGTGCCAAGTGTCTTCTCTTACTGTTTGTTTTAAATCTGTCTCTTCCCCTGCCTGCTTTTCCCTGGCAGTGCTTTTTTGTTCCTGCCGTGCTAGGAAGAGCTGTCTTTCACTTCAGATCACTGCAAAGCTGTGGCTGAAGTCTGTTTGACCACACAGCAGCTAAGGCACCCGGAGGGAAGTTCTGACTCAAGAAAAGTGTCCTGCAGCTCTGAGCGTCAGTGTCAGGGGGGGCTGACCAACCTGCAGCCTGCTTTGTGTCGGAGCTCCTTGCTGGGAACTTTATGGGGTATGTCTGGCAGCTGTCACCCATTTATCGCACTGGAGATGCAGACACAGCAAACCGCACTGCTCTGCTGCAGTTTCAAGTACGAAAGTGTCTGCATGTGAGTCACCAGTACTACACACATTACTACCAGTATGACCCATCTGCTTTCTACTTTACCAGAAGTCCCGTAACTAAACCTGCAAGGGAGAACTCGGGCTTAATTACTGTGCATAGCTTAGATATTCATGCAGGGGCTCCCTCCTGCTTTTCCCAGGTACCTGTGGAACTAAAAGAGTGTTGGGAATGGCTTTGCAAGAAGTTTTAAAGTCCCAATATTTGAAAAGTAAACAGGGAACCTAAAGCTGGTATAACATTTGCTGCTCAAAAACATATGTATGCTATAAAGGGAAATCTGATGTGGTACCGAACTGCAGAGACTCCCTTCCCCCTTATACCTTAAGACATTTTGCTTGAATATCTTTGAATTATCACTGAACGTATTTATTCTTCAGGTTTGGCTCCAGCTCACAATACCCAGTCAGAATGAGGAGCTACAGCTTTGAAAGGAAAAGTGCTTTGCCAACGAAGAAAACAGCTCAGGCATGCCCGTTCCTAGAATTCATTCATTTAAGGGGTTTATTTCTGCGTATTACTTGCTAATATGTTTAAATTGCCCTAATATCTACTCCTGACATTTTAAAGCTCTAGGCTCATAAAGTGATCTGCCTCCACTTGTCATGCAAGTAACCGGTGGTCTGAGCCGTGGCTCGGCTGGAAGCTGTCCCACAGCAGGCTCAGCCCTGCAGGCACCCCGCAGCCGGGCGGTTTCGGCTCGGCCCGACCACAGCGCGCAGTTATGACTGGGCGGCCGCGCAGCACCTGCACGCGCCATGCGTGGCGACCGCTCGCTCTCTCGCTTTCATGAGAACCAGCATTCAGCCTCCCACACACCCACCTCAAAGAGGAAACTCGATGGCTACGGCCGAGTTTCTCGTGGCCAACGGCAAGCGGAGGAGAGCAGCGGGACCCACGGTGGTGGAAGCACCCCGGCTGCCCCACAGCCACCGCAGCTCCTGGCTGTGCTGGCTCACCCACAGAGATGCAGACGCACGGGACTGCAGCTCTTTCCTGCTTTATAAAAGATGGGGAGTACTCAAGTGATTGAACCGTGTCTTACAGTGGGTTAGTGACTCATCTGGGGTTAGAAAAAATTCAGGGTTTTTCCTTGCTCACAGGCCTGTATTTCAAACACAGAGTTTTCTTTTGACTATTCCCGTTTTCATTTCATCTGGTTTCCATCGAGCAAAATTAGAAGCATAAAGTTTAAACTACATTGTGGACTGCTGAACCATTCAAACGCACACAGAGGGGTTTCGATTGAATGCAGGCCGTTTGCTGAGCTTCGTTATCTGCATTATAGCAACTAATGAAAGCTGCCAGAACAAATGCCCTCAGCACGCAGAGCAGAACGTGTCCCCGTGCTGCTCCTTCACTGGCAGGGCAGCCCCTGGTGCAGGGCAGCAGAGGCAGGCAGGCTGTGCAGCTGTGATGGGCGGCAGCCTGGAGCGGCTCCGTGCTGCCTGCCACCACACCAGCAGCCTTGCATGGCACGGAAGTCGTAACTTGGTGATCAGATGGAAGAAAAAAAGAACAAAAACAAAGTAGACAAATTTTCAAAGAGCTGCACGGTAAAGCGACCTAAGAGAGTTCAGACGCATTTCCTTTAAAATTCAGCTGCCAGCTCGTCTTCATAGGAGGTTAAATGGTTTCAGTTCACCCACGCATTCAGACGCTAGATCCTACATACAGGTTATTCTCTGGGTTAAGAATACAGGAAAAGACAGGAACAAAGGCTTAAACTGCAGAGACTACCCAGTATAACCGCCTTATTCATGTCAAGCAAGACTTCGTAAGGCAGGAAAACAAACTTTCAAAGCAAACTTCTTTGAGGGTTTACTTCAAAATAAAGCAAGCTGTTGAAAGTCTGTACTTGCACACATCCTAGTTAATTACAACAGCTTTGCATCAATGGAAAACTGGCTGCAAATTGGATTCATTAAGCATCACAGTGCTTAGAAAACTGGTCTTTGAGAACTCGGTGCTGCTACAGGTAGCCATGGATCTGTCTGGGAAAACACAACTCAACCAAAGGAAGAAATCACACACGATTGCCCAGGCACCATCTCAGCCATAGCAGTACTCCGCAGGATCCGACCTGCAGCCTCACCCAGTGCGAGGGAAACCTTGTGCAGGATGTGGATGCTTCCAGCAGCCAATGGTGGCAGCTATTCCAAAGCCCAAGCTCATCTGTTAAGCTTCTACTAAATACACACGTATAGCAGATAAATGCCCTCAGCTTGTGAAGAGGAGTGAAAGTTCACTTGGAAAAGCATTTCTAGCCAAGTCTGAACTATGAACTGAAATTCAAAATGAAGGGCTTTTTTGTGTGTGTTTGTTTTATGTTATAATTGGCAACACGACCCCAGAACTGCTGCTGGTGGAAGTAGCTCTTTTACAGAGCCACGCTATCATTTCTGACATTGGCAGTGTGGGAATTTGCTGTAACGGTGATCTATATTCCCACACTACTTTCAGATTGGTTCAGCACACAGAATGCATAAATGCTGAGCTATTACACCCGTATATACCTACCTCCCTTCTGAGGACAACAAAAAAAATTGATGCACTCAAGCAGGCAAATCCTGTGTTTTCCACACGAAAAGGAAAAGCCTGGCATGAAAAAATGTATTGCTTTGAAGGGCCAGGATTAAGTGCCCTTTATGATACAGGTCTATCTATGTAGTACAAAAATTCTTGCAAATTAGGAGTAAGTTCTTACCCATTGGAAGACAGCTGAGACTGTCCTCCAGTTATCTCACAACTGAGGATGTGACGCTATGATTTCCACACAGGAATGCATTTTTAGGAGCACCAAGGCACTTCTCTGAGGTGGTGCGACAGGAGCCGTGCCTCTTACAGACACTTGGACATGTCACCGCCCGGCTCTTCACGCTGGGCTTGGCACCAGCAGCTCCCGAGGCAAACAAGGCTGCCAAGTGAGGGCAGTGCTGTGGCTGCCTCCGTCCTGGTGCCACCCCTTCCCGATGCAGGAGGAGGGCTGCCGTGACTGGGAGCGGGCTGGAGGGGGATGTGTGTAGGGCTCAGCTCATCACTGTGTTTAAAATGTTTCAGAAACCTCAGAAACAGATTAAGTAATGCAATAATAAAACTCTCAGTGAACCTGTGCAATAAAATCCATCAACAGAGGAGATGGGTAATATAATCTCTTTAGAAAAAAAATCCTCTGCTCTATGCCTGAATTACCTTGTGCACCACAAGATAGAGGATTTAGACTATGGCAACGGATTGAAATCTCTCTTTGGGGACATCCTTCTCATAATTGCACATTCATGCCTCTCTCCCCAGTAGTAGCCTAAATACAATTTACCGTTGCACACATTTTTATAGGGTTTCTGCAAATCCGCCACTTTATTACCACCCCGGTTATAAGGGGCCACACGGCAATTCCTAAGGGTTCACTAACTGAGCAAGATATTAAGCTTGAATGAAAAGAATCAAAAACGTCTATCGACAATTTATAGTTCTCTATAAAGGACCTTGGGGAACCGCAATTTGAAGGTGAAAAGTAAATGGAAAGCAGATTTCAGCTGAAAAATTTCATGTGATCGATGGAGAAGACTTACAGAGAATTATCCAGAGAGGATTTCAAGGTGTGCTAGAGTTAAAAACATACAACTCCAAATTACACACCAGGCACACAAACATGTCGACGTGGATACATCTGATTAATCAGCCCTAGTCAGAGCCTGTAACAGCTGCCTTCTTTATGTATATCTCATGAAAGCCATCCTATTTTACACCTTTCTTCAGAAGAAAGAAAGGTAAAAAGAGATGGAAAACTCCCAGGGGGTCCATAGTACCTCACAGCTTCCTAGTCTGTCTGAGAGATCCCAAGTCTGCTCCCAACCAAACCACTGACCGTCCGGGGTTTGGGCAAATCCCTGCATCCATCTGTGCCTCAGTGTCCCCTCAGTGCAGCGAGGGAACTGCAGCTCATTGATAACAGGTATGGTTCCTGAAAATGGTTCAGAAACAAAAGCTCTCATTCCAGTGTTATTTGTCCTCCTCAACTTGTAAGAACAAGAGCATGAAGGCACAGCAGCCTCTAATTCTAACTAGCAAAAATGGACAGAATGGTCTCGCAGTTCTTTGTTAGTACCTACAGAAATTAAGGAAAAAAATCCTTTACCAGTATGAGTGATACCTTGAAACACTTCAAAATCCTGACTGGTGCTCGGGTGGAGGACAAACCATCCCTGGTGCCTCAGCACCCCCCGATCTGCCAAGTGCTAACTGCCTGGGCACTGGAGTCATGGGAAATGATTCTCACTGCAGAAGAGAATGTACCCATGGGAACAACCTTGTTCCCAAATGCTTTCATCGCCAGCCCAGAGGGAACGGTGTAAGGTACAGCCACTGATGTCTGCAGCATCAGAAGCGCTGAAGGGATTGGGACATTTCCAGGCAGTGAACCCCCCAGCTGGTGAGAAGCAAAATATTTATCTCTGAATCTTCTGCAGTCCTTGAATAGCACCGTAATTCCCTGAATCTGTGGTATCTCACTGGAATCTGAAACACTGACATGTGGTAATTAACCTTCTTTTCATCTCTCACTGATTCAATTGCACAGGATAACTATAGAAATGTGTGGGAAATCTGAATTTTATTTATTTATTTTTACTTTGAGAGATATAGATAAACTTGTAGGCCGTATTTGATGCTGAATTAAAGGAAGATGCGGTGCATTTAAGCTGCTGTACATCCATTACTGCCATGATGTATTTATCTGTTTTCCTGTGCCTGCTGCTAAATGCAGAAATAGCGGCTGGAACCTGAGCCATGAAGGTGATGCTCCTCCGCTCGTGTTGTGACCTTCTTTGTGCTGGAGCTTTGGGCAGCAGCACGGCTCCACCAAGCAAAATGCCTTTGTTATGGCATTTCTGAGACTTAATCAGGCACAGTCAGAGACAGTGTGACTTCCCAGCTATGGACATGTGCACAAGGAAGAAGCTGGTGCAATTTAAGCCTTTCAGAGTCCACTGATGACAGCCTATTTGTGCAAGATAACCCCAGGCAAATCTGTGTGGTGAGACAACCTTGGTTTTATCCTTGTTGGTGCTCCTTTGTCCCCCAGCCTCCCTTCTTCCTCTCCCTCTCCCACAGTCCCTCCCCACATCAGCTATCTGGAAGGCTCTTGGCAAAGACTGTAAGAGGTGCTTGCATATGGCAGAACAGCTATCTTGATGGAAGCAACGAAGTGTTAATGTATAACACAAATAAAGAACAATGATTCATTCGAGCAGGCTTAATATGAAGGGCTGCTTTTTTTTTTTGAATGTGGGCCTCAGTAAAGCTTTAAAGGATAATTTCCACTAAAAATTGGATCAACTCCATCGAGAAGAACACAAATCCCTGTTTCCTCCAGATTGTTTCACTCGATTCGCTAAAATGTTTATTCTACACTCAGAAAAAAAAGTTGCTGGAATTTCTAAACTGCATTAAAATTAATCCTTTGCTTCTTTACTGTTGCTTTTTTCAGTGCTTCCTTTGTTCCAAGCTGGCGCTTACAGGAGCTTTCATAACCAGCAGGCAATCACACACATCCTTCCTGTTTGCAGTTTTTACTGTACTTTACACAAACAAAAAAAAGAGGAACAGTCCAAAGTACATCCCAGACATCTGAGCAAGAAGGAGGTAAATGTCGCAAACAGTTCCAAGCAGAAGACAAGGAGTGGATAAAGACACCCAAACTATGAAACGGAGCTGCCTCCTCAGCCTACTTTTTATCTTGCAAACATAGGAGGATGAGATGACCCAGCCAGAACCGGACAGTCCAGCAAAGAGGAAAGGAGGGGGCATGCCCTGCAGAGCTGCCAGCAAACCAGCCCACAGCACAGCACAGCCCACCCTCCCCACTCTGCTGTGCAGCAGGGCGGCTTTAGAGAGGTTCTATTTCTGAATGATTCTTAATTAAAGGCTCTTGCCAGCTCCTACCTAACTTAGGGAAAGGTCAGCCATGAGAAATGCTTGGTGGCCACTTACATTTATGTCTCTCTGTGTGGAACAGATGCAACAAGCAAGTCAAGAGCCCCAGTCCCAGTTGACAAGCATCCTCCATCAGCTGATGCTGAAAGCAAGCCCTCCAGGATGGCCAACAAACCCTCTTTGCCTTTTGTGAACCTATGTCTCATCAAAATCCAAGTGGATGTGTTGTCACACTTCAGAAACATTCTATTTTCTGCCAATGAAACAGTGAATTGCTGCTTAATGTTCTCCAGTGGTATTTGTTATAGACTGAGAAGCCATCTCTGGTACATTACAAAACATACTCATTTTTCAACAGATGTGTATCTGAAAACAGACAGGGCTCAGGTGTTTTCACTACGACATCATGAAAAAAACCTGCTTCAGTATGCTAACAAAATCAGCCTTGTCTACATGGGCATCTGACTTTTGTGGCCCTGGAACTGCTACTGACAGCAGCACAAAATATCTGAGTGCACGTGGGACTTTGAGGAAAAAAGGAAGCTCTATGGTTTCATGCATCTAGCTGATAGGCATCGGTAGGGAAGTCTAATTGTTACAGTGTGACACGGAGGAAATGTTTTTAGTTGCATCCTTATCTCCCTCCTTTCCTCCCTCCCTATGTGGTCTTGCAGCCACTGCCCTTCCCTGCCCCATGGCTGGGTGCCCACCCAGTGCAGCACAGACCACTGCTGCTGCTCCAGAGCTACAGGAGCACATTCCTCCCCCACAGCTGTGGGTAACACACTTTGCCCTCTTTGGCACTTTTAAAAGGGAAAGTGATGAATGTCTTTGCAGTGACTGGGGAGTAATAATAATGAATGAATGTATGAAGGTCTAAAATGTTGCAGTGGATTAGGTGCATTCCCCTTTGCCAACTAAGGTTGCAACTAGAACAAAATACAGCCTAGATGCTTCTTTGGTGTTTATTGCTTGAATGAGTAATGCCCATAAAGCTTCCCATAGCTGCACAGAGTACTGACTGATATCAGTGCTATGGTACACAGGACAATAAAGAAGAGAATTTCTCTATTACCTCAATGATTCATGAAAATGATTACTCCTACTTTGACTTGCATTCCAAAACAAATCTGCATGCAGTGATATTCCTGCCAAATGCTCCTGATGTGCTCCTGGGCAACATCTTGAAACTGCTGTGGACAGACTTTTGTGGAGCAGGACTGGAAATCTGGGGAAATACAGTGCAGACAGCAGGCCCATGCAGCAGGGCAGGCCAGCTTCTCTGCTGCTCCCAATGCCTGAGGAGCTGCAGTGCTGGGATGAAGGTAGGTGCAGTAGAGCTCCTGGCTCCACCAGCCCTGAGTCAGGATCTCCTTAGGAGAACTGTCCATAGCTGTATTCCAGATCCTGCCCATCTCACCCAGCATCTCTCCGTCCATCCCACACACACACGCTTTTACTTTCCTTTTTTCCTGTTGGCAGGAGACACCTTATCGGGATGGTGATGTATTACTGTGATACATTTGCTTTTGAAGTGCGGAGTGGCTTTTAGGCTCTGGCATTTTGAACTTCTGGGGAGGAAGAATGTTACACTCACAACAAACTTTGAAGTCTGCTTCCTGAATGCAGTAACTGTTTACTCTCTTCTTCTCTTTCTTGGCCACTTTAAGCTCCTCTAAAGTAAACACAGTTCTCACATCCCAAAACTCTTATCGCCCAGGTATCCCATTACAGACCAAACACAAGAAATCAATGCAACTATCCCCTGAGCAGAGGTCTGAGAGAGGAACGAGCCTACAGCTCCAACACACACTGCAGCCTACACATCACACGCGTTAGTTTACACTCCACGAATGTGGCATCTTTTCCCACGCAGGTATGTACGCCCAAGCAGCGACAGCAGCCACCAAACATCACCTTTTTTTTTCTTCTTTTTTTTTTTTCCCTGAGCAAACATAAGCAGATCTGGGTCTCAAATATTCTTTAAAATGCAAGTATTTTGACTAGCAAGCTTCACCTTTGTTTCGGATTTTCAGCAACAGCTTGACTGAGTGTTTAAAAATTACAACTGCAAAAAAGGACCACATCAAAGAAGTCTTTGGGTGTATCTGTATACTCTACTACTCCTAAAAACTGGGTCATAATTTCATATTCAGTTTCACAATCACCAAATTCAGCAGCCACTAGAGAAGAACAGGGTCCTGTAATTTACCCTACTCTAAACACAAGTTTAGGATAACAGAGATTCAGGCTGATAACTTTCCCCATCTAATGCAATTCTGTGTCACGAAAACAGAAACAAAGGCAAGCTCTTTGTGTTACACCACGCTGTCAATTTAAATACCTTTGAACAGCCCCATGTGGTTGGGTGACCTGGGAAGGCTACGTGCTCAAAACAACCAGCCCTCCACTTCAGAACAAAGAAAAGCGTGTTTTCTTTTAATCTGATAAACTTACATCCTGATCTTAACAGCTACGGTAGTTGCTCTGCAGAATTTGTCTTCTCCATTAAAGAAACAAAGTTCCTGGCTAGCACCAGAATGCTGGATTAAAACTGGCAATTTGGAAGATGCTCATTGCAACAAACACAGCTCCCAACGCTCAGCCACCGGCGGCGCGGTTCTGTCAGTGAGTCACCTGCTCCTCCACGGCCACAATTACAATACAGACTGATTCTTGAGCTTCTTGCTTTCAAAGCAAGTGTTCAGAAGCATTTCTCGGTTCCCGCTTCAACCTGATTGTCTGCTTCTTGTTACCCTTCTAAGAAAATGAAGGAGGAAACTTCTCAGCGCACTGAAAATAAATGGGCTTTGTGTCATCTGAGCTTTATGAGAGAAAGGGCTGCCAACCCCTGTGTGGGCACCTGGATGAGGACAGGCAGCAGGAGCTCCAACGCAGTGCTTCTAACACCAGAGTGAGGGCTGTGCTGTGGAACCAAGCGTGTGTGATGCACAGGAGAGCACAGCACAGACACGAGCACGCCTTGCTCAGAGCTGCTGCCCTTCCTCCCTCTTTGGCAAGTGCACCCAACGCACACCACTGGGCAAACACACCTGATAACCAAGGGTTCCCTTTCCTGCTGATTTCATCTTAAAGCGTATATTTCTTTCATGTGCATTTGCCCAGTGTTTCTGTAACATTTTTCTCAGGATAGCTTATGAGTCTGTCCTTTTTTCATTCCTTCTTCCCAGGAAAAGAGAGATCTGAGACACCCACACCTCTGTGTCCATACTTGCAACCCATGTTTGGGTGGAATCCTACTGATGGTTCAAGGGCATCAGAAAAAAAAGACTACAATTATATACCCTTCCATATGCTGTCCCAAGGGCTTCTCTGCTTTAAGCCCCAGCTAAGGCCATGACAATTACAGCCAGTATCTGTTGTTTCAAAATTTCTTTTGCTGGGTTTGAAGGGATTTATTGGTAATATAATTGTTTTTATTCCAAGGCACGACTTGAGAACAAGCAGCAGCAGTAGGACAGTAAAGACAGACAAATTCAGAGATATGGAGCAAGGTAAGGTTGAGTCTCCACTGTGGATAAAACACAAAAAAGAGGAAAAAGAAATATGGTGGATTTGCCCCATCCTGAAGGAGGGCTGGCTTCAGCTGTGATACACAGGGTGTGTGGGAAAGGAGACAGGGATGTGTGAGCAGCAGCTCCCCAGAGCTGTCACCCAGAGCACTCACTGCTCCGGCTGTTACAGCAAATCGCTGCTCCAGGGCTCCTTCTGCCACCCATTCCCAGCAGCTTGCTGAGAGACGTGAACTGGCAAATGCAAGCTGCTGGGCTCATAGGACAGATAGAATAAAATTGCCTGGCTTGTGTTACAAAGGTGGTGCCACTGGAGGCAACAGTTCCACCTGGCTCTAAGAATTTGTTCTTCTGAAATAATATTCCATACTTCATCATGTTGTCTGGGCCACCCCTTCTGCCCGGTGAGCGTGCTTTAGCTGGAAGGAAATCTGGAAGGGTCATCCCCTTTGGACATCCCTGCTGCACTTCGCATGGCGGTGGACTCACCCCGTAAAAACCCATTGCTGCCTGTCAGATGCTGCTGTGCTCGAGCTGCTGGCTGGTGGCCTAGAAGCCGCGCTCTGCTTCCTGGCTGCCATTTGGCACACGGTCACTATTTTTCTTTTAACTCTTTTCCTTTCTTAGAAGATTTTCCAGACTGAGAAATCCAACTTGAGGCTGCCCTAGTGGCTTGGCTGCCAGCACCAGCACCTGCCCTCCTGGAGCTCACTGTGTGCAGGGCGAGGACCAGGAACCCTTCCTGCCATCCCTGGAAGGTGATGAGGAGCTGGCAGGTTCCTGCTTTTGCCTGAAGAGGCAGCTGAACAATTTGCACTGCTGAAATTGCTGAGCAAGCTTCAAAAAGGTGGAAAAAAAGAAAAGATCCTCCAAATGTCACAAGCTACCATCACTTGACCTTCAAAAGTTGCCAGCATGACTAAAACTTGGATGTTTTCTCTGACACCAAAAGCTTGGAAACTTCTCGTACATGGATGATTTTCTCTGTACAAAAGATGAAAGTCTGCCACGAAACTGAGGCGGTACCAAAGGAAATAGCCAGAAGTGAAGGGAACCCGGCTGCAATGTGTAGCTTGCAGAGATGATGGGAGCTAGGCTTGAAATGTACAGCACTCAAGAAACTCTAAAGTAATAGAAAATACTGGAATTCATCCCTTTGGCAAGGGAATTTACTGTAAGAACATCAGAATCTTCATGTTTGACACCAAGTTTCCATATAAGTTTGAATCAAGTTCAAAGCTTCAGACCTTATTGCTACGGCACTGCCCGGCTTACAGCCAAGACATCTAAAAGATTATTGAGTGTTCTGGGATGACAAAGAGAATGTTGACATATTTACAGTTGGCTTTTCTATAATTTGTGAGTGATAGAGTCGATGTCTGGTGTCTGCAGACAATGTGCACCATACGGACACTGCAAAAAGAAGGCATTTGCTCATTGGCTCCTTAGACCTTTGGGGGCACACGCTGGTAATATAAATACGAGCTACAAATATGATCTCACTCCCAATACAATTATTTACATTCCCTATACAGCCTAATAACAAACATATTTCTTTTCTATGAAGAGAGATCTCAGGTGGTTTAAGGACTACGCTGCTTTTATCAGAGTAGCAAAATGAACAGCCACGTTGCAGCACAGACCCAGTCCAAATAACCCTAAGGGTCACTGGAGGACTTATAGATGTATTCAGACCACAGATAAGCCATGTATGCGGGGGGGGGGGGGGGAGAAAGAGAAATCTGACAATGAGCTTTCAAGGTCCAAGATCAGAGCTGAACTTTCCTTCCTGCCACCAAAGCAACACAGGAGAGCACACTTCTTCATGTACCCACAAGCAAAAGATTTCCATTGGAAAACCCTGGGGCAGAGCTGCTGGTCCCTGTGCCCATCGCTCTCTGGCCAGGGGTGTCTCCTCCAGAGCAGAAGACAACATTTCCCCCTCCTGCAAGCATGGCAGGAGGTCTGGAGCATCCTATGGCAAGGCTACGTGGCACTTTGTGTCCATCCCCACATGTGGTGCCAGCAGAAAGCAAGCACTGCACAGCAGTGTGCAGCTCCTCGCAGCTCAGCAGGGTGCTACAAGCCAAGTAGTGCAAGATAGGAAGCAAACTCTGTACTTTTCCTGCCCAAGCCATGATCTGTCTGCAATCTTGTTTTAACAACCTGCGTGGGATGCGGGAGAATTTAAAACAAATGATTTAAAGCTTTTTTCTTTCCTCAAATAAGAACTCAGTGGTTTGACAGTCAAGAGCAGCCCTCCAGTTCAGAGCAAGAGCTAATGGAAGAGAAAACCTAAATAAACATTTTCATTTTTGAGCTCCCAAGGGACTCCTGCAAACAATAGCAAGAAAAAACATTTCAGAAGTGCCAGAAGTCAGGGGAGCGCTCCGTTTACTTATTTGTACAGTCAGTCACTGATCATGCTGATATCTGACTTTGGCTCCGAAATCTCAGCTGCGTTACAACAGAGACAATGTGCAGCGCGCTCAGGGTCAATCTGCAGCCAAACTGAGATGTGTGCAGAGCTACGGTCTGTCATCATCTCAAGTGCGGACAGAAGCCTGCATTTCATTTTTTGCTTTTTCACTGTATGGATTTCTGGGATATCTTTCTGTGTTACATTTCTCGCAGAGGATCAGTTTCTGTCAGAGTCGAAGCACCTCGTGTGCAGTCACCTATGATAGACAGAAGACAATGTGTGCCTTTATTTATTTAAACTACCATGATGCTTACTGTGAATTTTAATGCTGTCAATGACATCAAAAGGCTTTCAATCAAAGCTGTACGAGAAATAAAGACCTCCACGTGATCCTTCAGACCACGGCAATGATCTCCAAAGATTGGTCAGCACACAAATTGCTGCTCAATTACGAGACCTGACTCGCTGGAGCCTCTGAAGCACTCAGCGCAGTGCCAGGAGCAGAACAGTGCCAGAATTGTGCCCAAAGCCTGCGGGCCTGCAGAACCAACAGACTGCAGAAGTGAGGCATGTCACAGCAAATGTGCTCTCCCTTAGCACCTGGCCATGTGTTACAGAAAATCACAATTTCTGCTGTGTTTTTGTCCCTTGGCGCAAAGGGGAGAAACTACCAATTCTCAGATTAGTTACCTCCCACTGAACAAAACACTCAAGGTTGCAGACTCCTCACGGATGAATTCAACGCTTGAGCTCTGTTCCAATTTAACAACGTTCCTCAGATGAAGCATCCTCCTGTATCTCAGTGCCTCTACCCGGGTTTATTTGATGCAGCCAAATTTTCTCCTCCAATCCTGTCTGCCTGCTTTCCCATTGGCCTGCACACAAATGAGACTGTGCTAACAGACTGTGCCGTGCCAACACACGGAGCTGACATCCTGCTGCACCTTCCATGCCTGTCTGACTTTTCAGCTTTTTCTTTCTTTTTCCCTTCTGGATTCTGCGTAACACGCACTGCAGCCCAGGAATGCCTCTGGCTCTGGCTGCTTAGTCTCTCTTTTTGGCACGCTTGTGGAACCAAAGGGAATCTTGCTGAGGCTGGTGAAGCCACATGTTTGTCCTTTAATGAATGTTAAAAAGAAAGCAGAATGTATGCCATTTTGATGTTTCTATTAATACAGGCCACAAGAAAGCTCAGGACAACGATAACAGAAAACAAAGGCATTTCTAGCAGTCAGTGCACGCACAGCACATGCAGAAGGGTTTGACCGTGCAGCAAGGAAAAGAGTAATATGGCACATGTGCGTGTTGCTTAATTTCCTTTCCACTCGAGTTCGGTAAATTTGCAGTCACGCTCTTGCATTCCTGAACTTCCCATTGAACGACTGACGCTTTGCTTTCACTCGCTGCACTACGGATGGGCAGGCGGTGGAACACATCCCGAAGTCACATCCTGAGGCTGGGAGCTGATACAGCACTATTCCTCCAAACCCCTTTCCTCCTCAAACATGGAGAAGCAGCAGCATCCACAGTGCTACTGGTTCAAGATCAACAACAAGAATTTCTGGGAAGCTAAACCCCAGCTTCTCAGAGGCTCATTTGCTGTGTAAATAAAAACCCAACGACTGAACCAAAAACATGAACATGTCCAACTGGAGTGACCTTTGCAAGAAAACCAGGCAAAAAGAAAAGAGCAGGATCTTCCCTTCCTAGGGAGGATTGTGAACCGTCTCCCAACTGCACTCCTGAGCGTGAATCAATTTTCTTCCAGTCGATAACTAGCGCAAAGGTTCTAACCTTCATTTGTGCTCCAAATACTCAATCGGGGATGTAGAACACATACCAATTAAGCAATTCAGCTAAAATAAGAAGGCCGTGAACCAACATCGTTGCAGCAGCTGCCCCTGAGGGATCGAGGGTTAGCAGCTTGGGGAAAAGGTAATTTATTGAGCTTAATACTCTGCGAAATGTTCTCATGATAATAAGATTGTAAGATCGTTTTAATATCTGAAGTCATGTTGAAAAGGTCATTTCTCATCTTTTACGCCTACCTAAGTCATGTAAATTAGAGCTACTCAAACAGAGTTGAGGATGTTTGCAGCCTAAGTTTCTCTTATATTTTCAGATGACAGAGAAAAAACGTCAGTAATCCCCAAAGGGGGCACAATCAGGGAGTGCCCGTGGGTTTTGGAGTAGCAGCACTAATAGCTGGAGCTACTTTTGCTGTACGTTAGGTCAGAATTCGATCTTTCACCTACTAGATTTTATTCAGCCTGTTTTCCCCTCCTTTTTAATGTTCTGATTTGGAGAATGTTAAAAAAAAAGAAAATAAATATACTGCATGTAGTCTAAAAGAAGTAGGGAATACAGCTGATGTATCTGCCAGAGGCTTTATAACCAAGGTAGATGGGGCACTGGCAATTTTACAGTGCACTTGACTCTTTTCCAGCATGCTTTTTTTTCCACCAAAAAAAAATCATTTAGCAATTTCTTCCTTTCCTTTTCCCCTTTTCATGATTTCTAGACAGAAATGTTGTAGACTTTGCCTCCACAGCTCGCAGCCAACATTCCTCAGCCACAGCTCACGCTGCCCACGCCAGCACAGCCCTGCAGCCTCCACGCAGCAGTGAAGCAGAGCCGTGCCAGGACGTGATGCTTCTGTGATGTGCACCAGTACCCACCAGGATGGAGCTGAGATCCCCAAGTGCATTTCACTAAGGCCTCTGAATCACATTTGAAACTAAGTCTTCAAAATTTATAACAGCATTAGGCTATCCAGGCCCTAAGTTTCATTTATGTTTTGAAGCTTCAAATCCATCACCCACCAGAGCTAAATGAGGGCATTATTCAGAGTAGTAATGCACTTGATCCCATACAGTCTAGAAGATGGAAATCCCCTCCTGTTCTCTTTCTTTTTCCTCCTTAATAGCATCTTCCAGGTTCCAGCATCTTCTTCCCTCTCCATCCTCCTGTGACTCCAGCTCCTGTCTCCCACCCCAGCTGCCCCCAAGCACTCACCCTCCAGGACAGCCTCCCCTGGACCCCTCCCCATCCATGACAGTTGCTGGTCAGGCTGCAGGCTTTTTGGAGAAGTCTCTTTTTCCTGCTTGGCTCCAGAGGTGTGATGCAAACGATTTATTGTAACAGATTGCAGCCTAGAGTAATTTAATACACTGTAAACCAGAGCTCAGGAGAGCTGGATATCCTGCATTTACAAAGCATGCCACGCTTGTATTTTTCAATACATAATACATAAATCTTTCTGTTGCTGTGACTCTGTTTTCAGATTTGTTGGGGTTTGTATGTGAAGATTTTCTGACTGTTTATCAGCTTGATCTTCTCCATCAGCCTTTGTCATCCCTCACCGTTGTACTGTTTCCCTGAAACCAAGCAACCAAGGCAATGCCAAGCCACTGCATGGCTCTGCCTGCCTGGATGCAGGGTCGGAGGCAGCTGCAGCCCCTCTGTGCCAAGGCTGTTGTTATCACACCAGCAGTGATCACAGTAGCACTGAGCTGAATCGCACCACTGCACCCGAACAGGGAGAGCACGCTGCTTGCCCAACCCTGTGCTCCCCATGCACCCTCCTGTCCATCTCCTCCCCAGTACCTCCTGAGTGGAGGAGTTTCCAACACCAGCAGGGCTCACGCAGCTGTGGAACAACCATAGCATCACAGAATCGTAGAACTATTAAGGCTGAAAAGACCACTAAGATCAACATGTTCAACCATCAACCCATCACCACCCTACCCCTAAACCATACTGCTCAGCATCCACCCTTTTCCTGAACACCTCCAGGGATGGTGACCCCATCACGTCCCTGGGCCGCCTGCTCCATGGAATTATCCATCTTTCTGAGAATGAATTTTTCCTAATATCCAACCTGAACCTCCCAACCAATCAGCTCTGCCTGCCTCAGGAGCTCCAGGCCAACACTGTGCCCCAGGCACGGCCACACGCACCTCAGCACGGCGAGTGAATAGTGACAAAGCACTGCTGGGTGATACACTACGTAAGACCTCTACAACTGCTCATAGAGCACAGATAAATACAAAATAACGTGCACCCACACCTTTCTCTCTTGGTCTCCTCCTCCTGTGGAATTACCAAACCCAATTAAAGCACCATTAAGCAGCCAGGCCCAGCAATGTAGGGAAGAGCACCATGGAGCACCTACAGCACTGTGCAATGGCTCGCTGAAGCAAAGGCCATAATCCCAGTTAGGGACACTATTTAAGCACTGCAAGCAATTGCAATCCATGTGGTGTTCACAACTCCATGTGCCACTGGTGGGGATGAAGGGGCTGCAATCCTGTTTGTGAGTGCAAATTAAGCCTCCGATTGCTGGGTGCAAACAGGCTTTCTATTTACTTTTTCTCTTCTAATATTTAGTTTAACTCCCTGTTACAGCTTGGGGAAACACTTGCTGCTAAGTGCACTCATTTGCAAGCCCATCTCTTGCCCAAATACCTAAGTAGTACAGCAATAGTTTCATGTTAATGCACATCTTGGTTAAATAAACCAGTTTTCCAGGCTACTGTGTTCTCATTTACATTTCTGATAGACTGGCTGGAGCTGTGGAACCGAGCCCCATGTAGGCAGGGTGGTGGAGGAGGTCAATCAGCCCTTTCTGTGCCCGCCCAGCCGCACCATCTCCCAGCCACTGGGTGCTCCGGCCCTGGGGAGCAACAGCATCCATCCTCCATGTGGAGCAGAGGCAGCAGCCTGAGCTGGATGGAGGCAGCGGGGAGCCTGGCTGGGCTGGGGGCACCCACCTACCTGCAGAGCCACTGGGAAAAGACACGCACACACAAAAAGGGGATGATAATAAAAGGTTGATTAATTATGTGCAATAACTGGGACGGCATATCATGAAAATTCCATTCTTGTTTACTCAGCTAATTCACTTTTTATGAGTGTTTAGGCTTTAAAGCAAAACAAAGCACTAATTACCCAATTAACGAGCAATTAAGTTACTGCAGCCTAATAGCCTGTACAGTGGCTGCCTTTATGAGTCTGATGGTGAGTTAGAGACCCATTAAACAAATTTATACACAGCTGTAGCAAACATTACATTTCCAGAGATGTTACATTACATGCTAATACGTTCACAGCCCTGAATCATCACTCGGGCTTTAGCGAGCAGAATTTGCCAGTTTTCTCAGCAGAGCTCCGACAAGGGGAAGGCCTCACACTTTCCCAACAGCTATACTCACAGGTAGGGAGGGCTCTGCATCTTCACATCTTCAGGAAAAGGCTTTAAAATATTTACTTCTTTGCAGGAGTTTAAGTTGCTCTCTGCAGCAGGTGACACTGCATCAGAAATGTTTGGTTTGCAATCAAATAAGGACATTTTACTGTGTGAGAGGGGACAACATGCTTCTGTAAGCTTCTCTGGTGGATGGGACTGCCTGTGATGAAGCGTGACAACCCTGAATTATGGTCTGGAATTAGAAGAGCTCTCCCCTCCCATGCAGTCAGCACTGCCCAGACACAGTGCCATGAATGTTAACAGCAGATGGGACTCAGCTCTGCACTGCCTTCTCTCCAGTGATGCCCAACCCGTGTCATTATAACTGCGCTCCACAGTTCAACTTCCACATCAGTCATGGGCACATCTTTTGGTGCAACTTTGCACGAAGACAAGCTTTGTTCCTCTAGGAGCACAGCCCTGCGCACACACCGTATTTCCTGAGCGACTCCACGGAGCGGCGCAGGCAGCAGCACGGAAGGCTGGGTGCACTGCTGGCTGACTGCACCCGGATAGTAAAGGTCACACCTGACACGTGGGCATGTGGAGGTCTCTGTTTTTAACCAGCATTTCAACCTTCAAGCTAAGATGTTTATCACACTATCTCTGATGGACCAACTTATGGATGGGCTTGAAAATGCTTCTAATGGGGAAAGCACAGACAGACAGCAAGGGTCTGTTTCTGCATAAATCTGGTTTTCTTGGGCTACCAGGCTAAAGAGAAAATATAACAGTCTCCTTTTGCTTTAGATGGCTGTGAATGCCTGTATCAAGGAAGGTTTGTCAGGTTTTTCTAAAGTAGCATGGCATGGCAAAGGCATGGCAAAACATCAGACAGCAACGGAACGCAGCCACAGGGATCCTCATCTGTAAACAGCGTAGGAAGTTAATGGTCACCCAAGACAAAACATGAGGAAAACAAACCTGAAGGCAACAAACAAGATTCAAAGCAACTCACCTAAAAAGGGAGATCTTTTAATCATATCTGTATCAATGCTTTCTTGGAAACTTCATCACTCGTCCGCTACTCAAACTCACAACCCAGCAGTGGCTGGCTTTGATTGAATAGTGTCTCCCAACTCTATCTTCAGTCTTTCATTTTTTCTTCTAGTTTTTTTTTTTTTTTTTTTCCTTATTATGAAAGAAAAGGTCTTACCTGGCCTGTTTTGTATTGTTCTCTCCTCTGTCTCTTTTTTTTTTAATCTAAAGTCATTTCAAAGAGTGAGCGTCAGATATCAAACCCAATATCCTTTTTCTCATTAGCACTTTTCCCGTGCAGACCTTCAAATGCGGTAATAATTAATGAGTCTGTGTCAGAAAATGAATAAAAGATGGCTCAGATGCTTCACTGTTCAGGGCTGACCTTTAGCTGAGTCTACTGTATTAATATATTCTTGTGTTGTCAGACTCAAAGAGCTAACTGCCTTATGAATTATTTATCAACACAAAAAGTCTTAACCAGAAACAGTGTTAACATTAATTTCTAACCCTCTGTGTCACAGCAAAGCCTGCCTGCACTGCATAATTGAATTTTAGTTTTAGACAAGCAATCAAAGCACAAGTCGCTGTTGTTGTAAGTGTGGCTGCCTATGATAGCAAGAGGAACGGCTGCTCTTTTTGCACATCTGGCGCATTACAGGCAGTTCAGGTTTCTGTGAGCAATAAGCCTGACTGGAGACAAATGTGGAACGTGTTTGCAGCAATTAAAAGCACTGGGGCTCCCCCCTTCCAGAACAATTCTAGATGCAGAACTATTCAGAATCCTGCAACTGGCATTTCTGTCTGGGGCTGCTATGGAAGCGTGTCATGCTTCCCCTGCTTTCAGGGTTGCCTGATGCACAGTGACCAGTGTGGATGAGGCTGGGAGGACTGCCCAAAGGCTCTGGTACTTGGTTTTGCTCTTCCACTCACCTCTGTCAAATAAGAGCCCACTGACCTCTTGCCGTGCCATGGGTGCTCCCCAAAGGCACAAGCTCATGCAAAGCCACCACTCACAGCTTTGCAGAAGCAGGTTGCAACTGCTATTCCCAGTCCATTTTGAAGAATTATCACAAGTTAGGATCACGTCAACCTTATGAGGACCTACTACAAGGGTTCAGTAGAGCTCAAGGGTTGCATTCACAATTGCTCCCTCCAGAAGTCTTGGGAAATTACACAATAGATAACTCTGGCTGGACCCTGAGATGTAACTCTACCTTTGCAGGAGGGAAGCATCTGTAACAGCCTGGGAGAATACAGCTGTCTCTGTTCTTGGCCCCAGCACAGTCAGCACCAATCTGGTACTCTATTTTCAGTTCACGCTCAGTGGTTGAGGTCTCTGTTCATCCCTGAAGAAACAGCTCAGAGATTATCATCAGAGCATAAGAGGGCCTTATAGAAATGAGAAGTGGCTTTAGGCTCTAAATCCTGGAAGAACTCAGCCCAACAGCAGCAGCCTTGGTAGCTTTCTCCCTCTGTTCTCAGAATCAACATGGGCAGGGATAGTAGCATTAAATCCCTTTGGTCCTTACACATCTAAGGGAAGGAAGGAGACGGAAACAGTTTAGTCTTGCAAAGAGATTTTCTCTCTTTTCCCAGGAGCTTTAACCCAGAGGCTGAATGAGAACGAAGGGAGACCAGAATAGGGAAAGGCTCCAGAAACACTCAGGTCTGAGCAGAGACGCTGAAGAAAAGCTCAGGCAGAGGACTGCTGCCAAGGAGAGAAGGACAGAGCCTGTGAAGGACAAAAGCTGTAGCTCCTTCAAATACTTCAAGGCAGAGTAACCTTACCAAAAAGCTGCAGCTGCTGGGAAGCAAGAGCTGAAGTGAGCAATGTCCTGAAGGCACGTGGTATGTCCTGACCCCAGAGCCACAAATCCTGCTGGGAACATGGGGTCTGAGCCCAGATCCCTGAGCTGCATGTGCATCCAGAAACAGACATGCAAGCTGTGCTCTCACAGAGCCGCCAGCAGGACCGGGATGCTTCCTTCAGATTAATGGAAACTGGGTGCCTTCATCCCAAGAAGACTCTAAAAACTCTTCATAAAAAAGACTGCCACTGCCTCCAAAGTGAGGAATGATGTTACCCCTTACTAAGGACTGGCTTGGGAATCAAGCGGTCCGCCCTGCCGGGAGCCGTGTGTATCACACCTTTGCTAGAAGAGAGCAGAGGACTACGAATGCTTCAATGTGAGCTGAAAAGTGCTGAGCTTTGCGGGTGTTAGGCTCTGTGATTCTGGGTTTTCCATTCAGGACTGCCAGCCAACTTTCAGTGGAAAACAAGACACGACATTTTTCAACACTCTGCTAACTCTTCTTAAGGCTAATCTTTCATAGGCACTGGGATCTTCAGAGCAGATTTCTTTTCTGTAGTTGTTTTTATTTTTACTCTGGAGCCCATGATGGAATATGTCAGTCTTTGCCAAACCAGATACTTTTCTTTGGCAGCCGTTTGCATATTAAATCTAAAATTGTTCGCCGTGACACAGTGAAAAGCAATTCTTGAAAGCCACTTCACATCCTTCCTGCAAGATCTCACTAGCACCTCCGTAAGTCACACCAACCTGGTTTTTGGAGGCCTGATAACCTGGCGCGTTCGGCTCTTCCTCCTGCTGTGAGTGCTCAGAGATGATGAAAGGTCTGGAAGACACACGCATCTGCAGTAAATCCATACGACAGCTCAGGTCTCCCTTCAATTTGGTATTTATTAGATTTTTTCCCCAAACGCAGCAGAAGATGGTGACAGCTCGTTCCCAACTGTGCACGCCTGCTCCTGAGCTATGGAAAATGACTCCATAGGCCAAATGGAAGCCAAAGAGCCTACACACGAGCCAAAGAAATGAAGCTGGAGGATGACTGATGCGCTGGGGCTGACTCCTGGCCCTGTTGAGAGGACATCCACCCATGGCAAATGGATAAACGCACCTCCTGGGGTGACAGCCCCTCCCCAGCTGTCCCCAGCCCCCGTCCCACGCGTCCCACACTCGGTCGGTCGCACAAAGCATGTTACAATTGTTTTGTTTTTGTTGTTGTTTCAATCTTCCACTTCAATATACCAGACTAAGCTAGTAAAAAAATGAGACGGTCATGCTCTTTTAAAATAACAAAACACCCACCCTGGCAGTTATGACATAACCCGGCAGATTTTTCTTGTTACTTTGCTGTTTTAAGTGCCTCCCTCAATGTGAATCCAATTACCCAGGCCTTTGTTTTCTCTAACAAAGGGACTGTGTTTTGGGCTCTGCCTCATCTGGCTTTAATCACCTCTCGTGAGGGGAGCCCGCTAACAGCCACCTTGGGATACCTTTTATGACAGATTTGGGAAGGCGCATGAAAGCAGGACTGGGCTGAAGAAAGAGCAGACGAGGTGGAAGCCCCCCTCCTTTTTTTGGTTGGTTTTTGACAAGTGCATACGCTTTCCACAGCGCTCCAGTAAACCTGAGTCTTACTTACCCCTCCGCACGGATGGAAATGATTTTCTAGCGGCTATTTTGTTGGACTGAACCATGGCCTATTTTAGAAGTCACCAAATTCTTCTGAAAGAAGGAAGGAAAAAAGTCCAGCTCTGGATCTTCCCTGGCCCGTGTGGCTGCAAATTACCAGCTTTACTACTCTGCACGCCTCTTCCAGTTGGCCGGCGCGCATGGACGTGTTTTCTTTTCCCTTTCAGGCCCTACTCTGTAACAGATTTTTTCTCATAAAACTTACAACTGGTGCAGCTCTTCTCGAGTTTGAAAAGAAATGGTTTTAGAAATCAGTAGGACTCAATTAATGTGACCGAGCACAACAGATCCTTCGAGCAATGCAAGGAAAGAGAATTTCCTCTGCGAGAGACAGGAGTTCCATTCTCTCCTTTCATTGCAGGAGGCTGCAGTGATCGCTTAAGTCACGCTTTAAAAATCATTTCAATACCAGACTAGTAAACAAAGTCTTATTCTGTTCTGAAAAGTCGCGTTTAAAAGGGAAAACCCTTCTCCAAAGCATTCTTTCCCTCTTAATTGCAGTGTAAAAGACCATCAAACATACTGTTAGCATTATTTTCTCACTGCTGCATGTAAAATTTACAGTGCAATTCCCATTGTATTCAATAACCAGCACAAGAACTAGAGCTAACCCTAGAGAAGTTTGTTTTAATCACATATTAATCTCAGTTGTTCTGTTTTTCTTTGGTCTATTAATTTTTCACAGGACCATGAGCAGGCTACAATGGTTCCCAAATACCCGATGGCAAAAAGTACTGAAGGGTTCTGGGCTGTCTCCATGCATGGGACAAGGACTGAAACCAGCCAGTTTTCCCCCTCAGCATGTTGCTAACATACAGCAAAAGCCCCACAGCCGTAACAGCCTTCTGAAGATGGATCAGATGGCTCAAAGGCCAGGACCCTCCTGCTCCTCCAGCTCCCCAGCAGGGCGGCCGCATGCTGCCCCTTGCAGTGATCTACCCAGCCCTACCTTCAGACAACTCTTCACGCTGACCTCGCAGCAGGTCTGTGCCCTGGTTTGCCTCTGGGTTGGAACAGGCATTTTAGATCAATACAACCACTTGTAAAACACAGGGGAACTTTTACTTTGGGACAACCTATTCCTGGTTCCTTTTTTGGTCTGAAAACAATGCACAGACCTGTACCAGGCACAGCACCGCACTGACAACCCCACACAAATCACAAGAGCTACTGTGTTAGGCTAATGTGGGCAATGACCCAGGCAACATGATTTACCAGTACAGTAACTATCATACATTTCATGTTGATTTACTAAGTCCTTGCATGAGCGCCGTGACTAAAATTTGCCCTGGATGTTGCAGGAGAGCTCAAGACACAACTGGTACGACCGGCTAGGAGTACACAGGCTGCAGCACAGGGCAGGAGCACAGAAAGGCTCAGCCATAGGAACCCATCTCCTTTCGACCCAAACATTTGCCCCAGAGCATGCAAAAACACAGACCGTAGGAATGGAATCAAATGCAGAAGCAGGACTGCCCCGTTGGCTGGCAGAAATGTACAGGAGTTGCGGTACATCCAGGACATTGTGATCAAAACCATAAGTGTGCAAAGCTTGAAATCAGTACTGAAAATTTCTGTAGCTGAGAAACATTTACTTACTGACAGCAGATGGGTGCTGCCAATGGCTGCAGCAGTCATGATGCTTCAGCCAAGGCTTCAGGAGACACTAAACTGCTGGGGCCTATTATTATTATTATTATCATTATTATTATTAATTATTAACTATGACAAAAGCTGATCCCCTAAGCCTCAATGGATTAGCTTGAATTTTAAAAGTTTTAGCTTCTATTCTTTATAAACATATTTTTAGGGGAGGGGGAAATAATACCGATCCACAGGACGGAGCTGCTGGGATCCCAAGGCATTTCTGGCTGCAGGGACCTGTAAGACTGTTACAAATGTTCCTACTTATCACAGATTTCTGGTTTTGCCCTAACTCCTTGTGCTTATAGAGCATTTGTAAGTAGTGGCATTTCTATTTTCACTTACGGCCTGTATATCCCTTCCATTAATTGCTATATAAAGAGCAGACTGCCAGCCCCAAAATGTCAGCTTCACTGAAGAACTCCATACTTGGTACTAACACCAACCTCTTACATTGGTTGGACAGTAGAATCAAAGAAGTTATGTGCGCTTTCTTTTCCTCAAAATACAGAAAGATCAATGCATTTTTTTTCTGTAAAGCAATAATCGCACTAACTCTCACTGTGAGAAATTAAGAACATTAATCATATTTCAGGCAAATATTTCCATGCAGTCTATTAATATACCCCAGTCAGATCGGGAAGGCACAAGACCAGCAATAACTGAGACTCCCAGCTCAGCTAAAAGCAGCCTTTTAAGACTTACTGTGGTTCCAGATGTTTTGCACAGCTATTTATTTAGCTTGTAAACAAGCCACCAAAAACATTCCACATAATGATGGGAGAACCGCAATTACATTGTTGTGGGGATTTACAAAGAGCTCGGCATACTTTTGTGATTTAGAGAAGAGAAATCTCTCATTCTTTCAGAGAGTTGATTTCCAGATTTATGTCTGTGCTGCGAAGCGCCCTGGGAATCATTAAAATGGTGACAAAGAAAAGTGATTTTCTTTAATAAAGGAAGAACGAGGGAGGGGAGGGTGACATAAGAGAAGCCTCCCAGCTCTTCTCCCTACAACAGATTTCTTTTGTCCTTGTAGGGCACTTTACCTTAAGTCATCAGGTAGTACTGACACTCTTCTGTTCCCTTTTTTTGCCATCTATTCCCAGTGAAGTGCTGGAATGGTGGCACTCCAACATCCCAGCTCCAAGCCCCACGCTCTGCTGTGCCAAGCCGTGCTGGAACATAGACACAGCCACGCTCTGGGGGACTTGGGGATGGTGGGGAGTGAGATGGAAACCCCAGAGCCTCTCCTTGCACGTGTCCACCAAGCAGCAGGCAGCTGCATGTTCTTCAGCTGATCAGCAGTGGAGTCACCACCTCTGGAGGTGTTCACAAATTATGGAGACGTGGCACTGAGGGACACGGTCACTGGGGGTGGTGGGTGGGTTGGGGTTGGGGTTGGGCTGGAGGACCTCAGAGGTCTTTCCTGACCTGAATGATTCTGTGATTCCATGAATACAAGCTAACCAGCCCAAGCTGACTGGGCTCAGCCTTCAACTCCAAGCATGGCCTTCAGTCCTGCAAGGAGGCACTACAGTTAATTTTAAAGCCTTATGTTGCATCCGTGGCAGAAAAACAGTCATAAATTCCACTAGGAAGAAAGAACACTCGAGAACCCCACATTTTCAGGACTCTACATATTCGCTGCTTTCATTCACAGTCAACCCAATGGCAGGATATGCAACTTGTAGTGAGCTGAGGAACCAGACTGTCACCATGCAGGGCACTGCCAACCCCGTGCTGGCATGGATGGCAGGGACAGAGCCCTGCTCCCAGCACACATTGTGCAGGTTGACCCCGAGCCTGCACTGGGAGATCATGAGCCCACCATAAATTCATGGAGAGGTGACATCACCGCTGTAACGCCTCAGGAGAGAGGAATGAGAGGCCCTAAACCAGTCTGCTTTTCATCTGTATACGTGCTTAAAGACTGTAAAATAAATTAATGGGGAAATCTAAAGCATAATGATAAGGATCCCCCACTGAACAGGTGTTTTTTCCATCCATGAAATTACAAGTTGCCAGAAAAAGACACAGGCCCAGTTCAGCTTTATTTCAGTCTCAGCTCCTTCCATTAAAATAATAACAGGCTTTATGTTCGTGAAGCTGTAATTAAACAAGTGCTTTGGAAGGAAGACCTAGGGCTTGTGGTACTGGGAATCAAAGGCAAGCCACAGCAACTGGCGCACATCGGCCGTGCCTGTTCCTCCTCCCTCGCTCTGCCTCCTGGTGGGACTGCTGAGCCCAGGCTCTCATTTCACACCGATGGGTCTGTAGTCTTTTTTCCCAACTTTTTTAATGGTGAATGTGTAATTTCTGGAGTACATTTAAATTCTAGTCAGACAGTATAAGCTAGAAATAAACTAGAAGTCAAGTAGATCTTCCAGAGGCTCCACAGACAGCCTGTTCCTCTGGCCTGCCCAGACATTTGCCACCTGTATCTGACAGGGACAACTCACATAACTGCATGGCACCAAGCATCCTTCCAGCCACTCCAAGTGTCAGCAATGAATTCTGCTCCACAACATGTAACATAATGTATGGTGTGAAAAAAGAGAAAACCCACGAGTGCTGTCGCTGCATATTTATGATATAAAATAAGCATTAGCATATGGGAGAACTCTGAAGGGAAAACAGAGCACAGTTTCATCCAAATTTAGAACAATTGAATCAGCTTTAGAATCTAGGTCTTCCAAGAGAGATATGCATTTTTACTATGTCACAAGTCAGTTAACCTGTCTGTAACCCCTCCAAATAAGAGATCTATCTCCTGCATGCACGACAGGGCATCAGTAAAGCTAAAGACGCAGCCGAACTTATGGCTTCTAGTTTTAAAACATCATTTAGGAAGGAAGGAAAGGAAGATTTTCTGACTCCTCTGCCCACCTGCTTTTCTAAGCAGTGGAATATAATCCTGGAGCATCGATATCATGCTGAGAAAGAACACAGGATGCTGAGCACATTGAAGCCCTGCCTATGGGGAGCTGTCGGTGGCTGATAACCCTGTAGCATGAACAGGCTGTTCCAACCACTTGGTCCACAGAGGCTGATTTCTTTCCAGACGCTGCCAAGCAGACACCAAAGTCCTGTTTAATCCAAAGCACACAATGGCCGGCCAGAGCGGGAGCGCCAAGGAAGGCAGAAGTGGCTCAGACTTCAGTGGGATGTGAGCCCCAGTTTCTGCCCCATCTCTTTGATGGTACAGCCACAGTGTGCCCAGGGAATCACTGCATGCTAGAAATAAACTGCTGGCATTTCCTTAAAGATACGCTGCCTGAATAATTCCCCCCTCTTACTGTATCTTAACTGGTGTCCAAAATGTTGCATAGCAGATATCTACATGCAAATGTAATGTTTTGGTTTTATCTTTCAGCTTCAAGATTGTGCTTCAAATTCAAATGGAAGGGTTGCGTTCCAAACTTCAAGAAGTGAGGTATAAATAGCGGGGAGTTAATTAGCAGTGTGCTGATAGGTGTCAGCACCAGCAAGTCAGCGTTCCTGTGTTTGTGCCTTAGCATAAAAACTCTCCTACTGCAACGGAGCACAGTTTCTACCAGCCCTCCAGAGCAAGGTGGGCCATATTTATGAGAACAGCAATGGGACACGTTAAGTGACAGTCCCAAGTGTTGACAAATGCTCAATATCACGGGAGAAAAGGCAGCCTCAGGAAACTGGCTTTGAACACAGCAGTGGTGTGTGTGAGCCTCACGCACGGTGTGCAGCACAGAGACACGGGGCACAGCATTTCTGGGAGCAGAGCAGGAGAGCTGCACCCATTCCGCCATTAATGCTGGCTTTTTCAATAAGACAGTTGAAGTTAGTTGAAGTTGAAGATAGCTGGAAGCTCAGGGTACACACATACTGGAATTTATAGGTATCTCAGGGACAGCTGCATGATATACAGTTCAAGGGGAAGGCCACAATTAGCTTATCTTCCTGGATTACTTTATTGAAGGAAGGAGGTGATAAGTGGTGTTTAGAAAGTGGGAAGCAACAAAGTCTGTCTTTGGAACCATGCGATAAGCACAGGTGAGTGTAGCTACACAGACAGTTTGTGGAGGGAGGGTCCCCTGCGGAGCGCGGCTCCAGCAGCGACTGACACATCTCAGCTGCAGGACGACTGCTCTTCCCTGCGCTGTGCATGATACTGCCTTTCTCTCTTGAGAGGGCGACACAAACAGCGCAGACACGTGCTGTTCTGGTGCCCACAGAGGGAATCTGTAGGAGCCTTGATACATTGATAGCAGCACAACGTACAAACAAAAGCTCATCAGTCACACCACAGAATTACTATAAAGTTACTCGCGTATCGCTCCCAACAAGAACCAAAACACATTCTGCAGACAGCGGCCAGCCTTGCTTTATCGATTCCATCACTGTGTTACATTGAAATGCTGTCTACCTATCTACGTATAGAAGTGCACTGTAATGCAGGGCTACCGGCAGCAGGTTTAGGGCTGCAGTCCAGATCCCACATCACAGACAAGGGAGGAAGTTGCTCTCATGGCTTGGGAATATAGAAGGAAGGAATCTTTGTGGGGAAATACACTTCAGCATGCAAAGCAGGTATTGCTGTGTTGCTTAACGCTAAGCCACTTCCCTGTCCACATGAAGATAATTATTCTGCTTTCATGAAGAGCTGATCCCTGGCAGACCAAGCCTGAGTTTAGAGAGCTTTGAACAATGTGGCACATGTTCTGCCTGGAGTTCGCCTGAAATACCTAATGCCTTATGAGAACCTTTAACCACCTAGCAAGAGAAAAACATGCTGTATCGTCCCTCTCCACATGACGGATTAAACTGGATTTGCTTTTGCTTTCCCATAGCTTGTTTTTCTTTCAAACAAGACTGGAGGTGCTGGAAGAACACAACGAGCTCATGCTCAGGGGGAAGCCCAGCACTGCTGCTCCAGATGCACAGAAGGGCCTGGCTGTTTGCTCCGGCTCCATCACTCTGTGCAGTAACAAACTGTCTGGGTACCTCACCTCTTCCATAACCTTTCCCGAGAAAGCTTTTTACCAAGATCTCAGTGGTAGATAAAGTGAGAAAAGGATAAAGCTAACAGCCGCTAACTTTTTGAGAAAATCATTGTACCATCATTTTCAGCACAGGAAAGGTCAGGATTAAGCTGGCAGGGCTTTGAATGCAAGAGCTGATGTGGTTAAACATTATCATCAAGGGACGATGGCAGGAGGAAGGTCTGTGCCCTGAGCAGAGCAACATCGCAGTCCTGACCTCATTCCCAGCTGCACCCAGGCTGTCCCTGTTGTGCTGAGCATCTCCTTAGGGTAAGGGGGCAAAAGTAAGGCAACTCCGTATCTCTTCATTTAACCCTGCCTTCCTAACGACAGAACACATGCGTGAAAAGCTCCCCATGTCCTTAGAACAGGATTGATCTTACCATCCCTCCTTTGAACCTGATTCAACAATGTTTGTAAATGCTTTGTCTGATTACCTAGGGGGTAAAGAAAGGAACAGGATTCTTCAGACCTACTCCCAGCACCGATGATTTTGGGTTGTTTTTTCCACAAAAGCAGCACTGGCAGAAATCTCACCCCGCTCATGTGAAACTTAGGGGAGGAGTAAACGAATTGCTCTTTTATCATGTCTTATTAAGAATGCTCCGTATATAACCCACTCTTCAAATTATGCTCTGTAAAACAGTCAGATAATCATATCACAAGGTGAATGGGAGAGGAGAGCAGCATCGTTAGTACCTGTCACTGCAGTACACGCCGATGTATGCATGCACAATACGTTTGTTTCTCAACCAGTGCTTTACAACTGTATTTCAGAGCTTCGTATTTCACCGAGTAACACTGTGAGCTGCAGTAATACACTGTGACGTTATTCATATTGCTGTTGCAAATGAAAACTACAGTTCTTAAATATTTTAAGAAAAATTCAGCTACAACATTGCTGTAGCATTTCTTCAGCCTCCCGCCCCATTTACTACACTGCAAGGGAGGCAGCAGGGCAGTGGGGAAGAAAGGAGCTCCAAAAGTCACATGGAGGCAGCGGCATCACAAAAGAAAGCACACCCAGACTTATGAAAATAGACATTTTAGAAGCTGGAATAAAATATTCTCACCTTTCACTGATAAACAAGCATCAAGCACATCTACATAATATGTATTAGGCAGCTTTATTTTTATCACAGTGCTCTTCAAGCTGAATGCACAAAACCACTTCCACTCTGCTGTCATGATTTATTTTCTCACCCCAAGACCCTCAGTGAAAGGGAGTCCTGTATCTGGAGGCTGGCAAGCTGCGTCCCTACTTCTTTCCAGCTACAGCACATTGCAGGGCTGTTGCTTTGCTTCCCCATGGAGGAGATCCAGAATGAGCTGTGCAACTCTGCAGTCTCTTCTATCACCCCTACCTCTGGATTCCTCCACTGTGACCAGTGGAGCCATGGCTGCACCACCTGCTCTCGGGCTCTGTGGGGAGGAGGGAGGAAGGCCATGCAGGGATGTCCCCTCCTGGTCTTTCTCCTGTGGCTGTGAGTTGCTCAGCCATGCACAGCCCAGCTCTCACAGAGCCACGTTACCCCGAGGCGTGGGGAAGGGACACAGGCAGACCTCATGTGATGCCTGAGAGCTTTGCTGAGTGCAAGACTGCACAGCCTGCACTATGTGAGCAAAGAACTTGATGTGATTTCTCCCTTACGTGCTGAGAACACCTGGCATCGACTGGATGGGCAAGTACACCAACGTAATGCACACGCACACACTCACACGGGAAGGTTGGGATGGAGAACTACATGGAGTTCTGCCGTTTTTCTAAATCACTGCCAAACCTCCTTAAGAAGTAGCGAGTAAGGCAAGTCAGCTAATCAGTCCGCAGCTAGTATTAAGTCTAAAACAATCTCCAGCTGAAATGTGATTAATCCATGCATGACAGCTTAAAGGTCAAAGCTAGAATGCAGAGCTTCTTGACTGCAAAGAAAGAACTGACTTATTTTTATCTCTTCTTTAAAAATTACAGCAGCCATGAAGTGGCTCAAGGAGCAGAGTAATGAACGTCATAAACCTGCCTCATAAAAATGGCATTCATGCAGTAATACAGCAGGTCAGATGAGCAGGGAACATTTCATTAAAAATTCCCCTTCTTGCCTACCCAAGAGAGACTTAAAACTAATCATATAAAATGGCTGAGTGACACCATTAACGAGCATTAATATTTTAAAGCTTTAATAGTACAACAGAGCTAGGCTGTTATATCAAAATTATACAACCTTATTAGACAGTGCACTTGGCTGCATTGTACTTGAATTGTCAGCACCTCGGGCTGGAGATGCGGAGGTGGCCGGGAAGCAGAGCTGCTGCTGGTCTGCACTGAGAGCCACGGCTGCGTGCTGGGCAGTCCTGGAGGAACCAGCAGACCTACCCTGCAGCAAGGGACAGAGCTTCACCGTGAGAGAAAGGAAAGGCTGCTTTCAGGAAGATACTGATGTTAGAAGATACTGACTGGAGTTTGAATGCTTGCAATCTGGATTACAATTTCATATAAAATCAGCCCAGGCGTGCAGGCAGGAGACTGTGTTCTGGGTTTACTTACAGCAGCAAGATGCGACAAAAAGGGAGAAGCAGGGCGAGTACGATTTGCACATCTCCATAAGCATAAAGGCAATAAGAAATGCCACCCGTGTTCCACCTGCAGCAGTCCTGCACAGCACAGCCCTGCGCTTCACAGGCTGCCGTCTCCAGCCTCACCTCGTCTCCTTGAGGCAAAAGGAGCCCACACCTCCCAGTGAAGTGCGTGGACTGGAGGAGATTCTGACGAACAGAAGCCACCCGTTCATCACTCCTTGCAGGAGCAGCGTGGTCCTGTCCAAACCCCAATGCATACAAACCGCTTGCTGCCTTGCAACCCTTTGAGAATTTGGAATGGTCGCTGCTCTTCTCCATGCTGTTGTGCTTCTCAGTACGCACAGAGCCAGTGACAAGCAGCACTCCTCCCCTTTTAAAATTTAATGATTTGAAGGACAGTAATTAACCAACTCTGACAATAATGTCGACTGTAGACTGCAACCTTATCAGGCATCCTACTCCAGGAACATCTGAAAGCTCAGCAAAGTTATCATTTAAGAGAACCTCTTAATTACTCTGGCATTATAATGAATGTTTCTCATAGGCACCCAGCTGTTTTGTTTCCTCTTGTACAGAGGCAGAGAAATGAATTGCTCAACAACAGGCTGAGTGATAAGACACTGGTATTCTTAAGATTGAAGAGATAATGTTGATAACTGTGAGCTATTTCCCTCTCCCTAAATGCTATAATTTTAGTGAGCAATTTAGGAAGGGATTTCTCAGACAAGCGAGGAGTGGTAGGAGTTGGCTGAGTATTGGTTACTTAGACAATGTTTATAGTAAATTGATGCTATGATTTTCAAGAAGAAAAGAGATGCAAGGAAACTGCAGTAATCCAGTACTTGACAGTCTCATCTTTGTTAAATACTGCACAAAACTCTCATCAGAGAGTTTTTTTTTTCTTTCTGCATTTCACAAATAAGGAAGGAGACAGAACAGTGAACAGCACACAAGAGAAGTGCGCTCTGCACAGCAGCCGAGATTAGCAGCTCTGCAGTTTGTTGAAGGGATTGCACCAAATGCATCAGTGCCTGGGGTCATCCATCACAGAAAACGAAGCAGCCAAAGGGCTGTGCCAGGCACACCTCCAGAGGAGAGAAGGAATCAAAGCATAAAACAGACAGCAGTGAAGGTTGGTTGCAACACTGAAGGGAGCGCATTTGGTACTGCGTTATCAGCGGACACCTGCAGGAGTCTCACTCCATTCTGCTCCTTCACTCACTCAGAACAAACAAGTGGTTTGACAGACACATATCATGCTGCAAAACGGCCGTGCTGTTCCCAGACCAAAGCATTAATATCAGTCTTAAGACCAGCTGGCTGGGTTATACGTTTTCAGTTCGATACACCGATTTTGAAGCGTTACAGGAGCGATGTATCACTGTGACGTATGAGCAGGCACTGCAGGGAGAGAGGAGCAGAATCCATCACTGTGTGCCTAACAACTCTGACACCGCACAGAGACCGTGGGCAGCAACAGCCCTTCCTGAATCCCAACATACCCAACTGGAGAGAGTCAAACAGCAAGAACAACGAGGGAGCAGAAGCAAGCTGCCCATGCCTCACTGTGGAACGGGGTGAAGAAGATGGCCTTGACAGCAAAAGCCATGCCAGAAGGCAGAATGCAGTGCCGCTGTCATTGAAACACGCTGGGAATAGTTACAACTAGCAACGTGCTGACTGCTGCAGATGACAAAAAAAGGGAAATATTAAGGCTGTTATTTTGGCTTGCGTACAGTGAAAGAAATAAGGAAGTTTGCTAAGTAAATGAAAGTTTAGAGTGAGTGTCAGTGACTGCCAAGAGTTCAGCACCCTTCCCAGGGATGCAGCTGCACAGGTGCTGCTTTGGCTGCCGGCAGCCAGGCTGCATGCATTGCACAGCAAACCCTCGGCAAAGGGAGGAACTTCACAATCTGCTCTTTTCTGTCTCTATTTTCCTTGATCATTTGAAATTTAGATCTGACCTGCCCGTAAGTAACCTTCCTTACAGTTAGAAAATAAAGTATCAGGCAAAACAGAATTTTTCATTTATGCCTGTTTTAAGATTCAGACTCTCCTGGGATTCTCATACTTGGTTACACAAGCAAGCTGCAAAGGCAAAGAGAAACAACTGCAAAGCAAGCTGACAGTAGTTCCACTCAAACGTCAAAAGAAACATAATTGATAGGACTGTTTGGAAGCACACAGGCTAAGAAGTATCTCTGACAACTGAAACTGTGCTAGAAATACGCCATAATTTGCCAGATAGGGTCTACAACCCATAATCATTTCAGAAGTTCCTCTCTTTCAATAGTGTAGCTTGATTGAAAATTAATACGAGACCTGCAGGGAGCAAACATCCATTATTAGCAGCAGTAAGTGTAGGGTAATTGCCACAAAGCAGGTGCACGGTGGCTCTGAACTGTGAGCGGGTACGAGGGAGGTGGGACACCTGAACTCAGCGACCACTGCACCATGCCTGCCTCCAGCAGGGCTGTGCCAGGCTCACCCCGTGCTACCGGTGCGTTTGGAAGGCAGCTGGTCCTCACCCTTCTCTATACCTCTACCCCTCAGCAGGATACAGATGAAATGACAAGTAAGAAAGGGAGAAAAGTGGTGTAATCATTATGGGTAGGACTGTTGAAAGAAATCAGCGCTGAGCTGCTCGCTTGCCCGGATAATTACTGAGGATACAGAAGCCCCTTCCCGGCTGGTTCCTATGAGGCAGCAGCACTGTATCAATCAAGCCAGACAGAAAGAGCCTGTCCTTCCCACTCAGAAAGGATTTTGCATTTCCAAGTGTGTTGCCCCAGTTTAATGAAACCAGCGATTGCAAGCTCCCATGTAGCACTCCAGCTCTGTGCAAGGACACGCAGAGCCTTCCAGCCTTTTACACAATGTATTTCTTTATCTAATAAATCAAGTCAGGCCTTTTTGAGTGAAGCATCGCTCCTTGTGAAGGAGTGAGGAACCGCCTCATTTGACAGCGCAGGGAAGGGGAAAAAACCTAATGGGGGAGCAGGCTTCATTTCAAGGTGACACTAAGCGGAGGAGAGGGGAGGCAGCGGATTGGTATGCTGTGAGATCCACGCAGGCGTTGGACATGAGATTCCTCTGAATTGAGGGAGTCTCACTCCATTAATTCAAAAACCGATTGAGGTGGAGGGAAAGTAGAGCAATATGCATTATGTATTTGTTACAAAACTATTGTGTCAAAGCAATATTTAGTGGTAAATTATGGCGCTATCAGGAGGAGGATGCCACATACATAAATCAATTTGTCTCCTCTGCTGGCAGGAGTGTGACAAAAAGATAAGAGCTCATCAGTGCCATTACTTCACCGGGTGGCAGGAGAAGGGACGAGGGGGTGGGAAGAGCTGCAGGGAGAGCCTGGAACTGCCAGCAGGAAGGGAAGGCAGCAGAGACGTTATCTCCAAGTTAAAACAAAGAAACCCAACCCCTGCTAAGGAGAGGCTGCTGGGTCCAAACAAAGTTGTCTGTTCCCCGCAGGGAGGGAAGGGGAGGATGGGGACCGACTACTCATTCGTACTCATTTATTTTTCTAAAGACAGCTTGAAAAATTGATAAAGGTTGGAACAATAATATTTTCTGTGGCAGAGAAGTACAAAAAAAAAAAAAAAGTAAGAGTTTAGCAGAATAAAGGGAAGTACAAATAGTGCCGTGCTAAATGGTAATTATGCCTTTATGGAAATATCCTGTTAATTACTAGGTCATTTTTTGTTTTACAATTGAGTTGTCAATTTGCAGTTAATTCAGGCCATGCCAGTCTAATAGCTATTTACAGATCACACAATTGCCTCGATGGGAGGAGCACGTGGCCCCCGGGCGCCAGATGCCATTTTGGGAGTGCAGGAGGTAAAGCATCGCTGAACAAATGCGGCCATCAGCAGGAAGGCATCTCTGGCAGTGGGGTGCAGTAACAACAACCACAGTGAGCAGAACAGGGCAGAGGCTTCTTCCCCCAGCTCAGTGCTCGCTGCATCGTAATAAGATGGAACAGCACGCTAGAGGCACTGCTAAATAAAATCATAATTATCCCTTCTCTTGTAACAACACCAAGCAGCTCTGTTGGCTCTTCCCAGGCTGTAAGACATCTGAACTCGGAAACTCAAAAGCACTAAAAACTACCCAAACACCAGAACCATCAATGCCATTGGATTTGGGGTGCCTCTTTTTAACCCTTTTCAGCGTGGAGAAGGGAGGCGGGTCTTCACATGAGCCTGCAACAACATCCCTACCTCTGGTGCAGGTGCTTTGCGGGGCGAAGGCACAGCATGGAACATAGAAGATGAAGCCAGAGCAGCCTTCACTTAACATCTGGATGAACATGACTAAGCTGGAATAGAAGGGACTGGGCACATCTTGGTTCATACAGACACCTCTTCAGATCTCAGCAGGCGCTGCAATATGTATTACAACTTCATGCTCTGGCTTTGCTTGGCTAAACGAAAGAAGGCAACCTGTTCTTAGCAACATGTTGACATGAAATGCCTTGCAAGCTGTTCCAGTCTCAGCCTAGTCCAAAGCCTGATATCAGCTGCCCATAATAACTACAATTGGAAGCAAAGAAGGGCAAAGAGGAAAAACACAAAAACAAGAAACAACTCAGAAACGTTGGAAGGCACTTTATGAAATTATCAGTTTGAAACAGTATAAACAATTTTAAGTCAATTTATAAAAAAAAAAAAAAATCCCAGAAGGCAATCAAGTAAATCAGGTAATTATATCCTGTAAAGGGAGATAACATCAGGAAAATTAGAAACACTTCTTCACATAAATCAGAGGAAGGAAAGCCTTCACACTTCATTTACTCATTATCACATCTGATGTGTCTCTTTGCAGGAGATGGGAGCTGGCACAGTTAGCTGCCAGGTGCCCGGATATTGTCTGTGCTTATGCAATGGCTGGAGGTCAGCTGACACAACGTAGTCAGTCAACAAAAGACAGAAAGTGGGGCAAACAGATGATGGAGCAAAGTGACAGGACCGAATCACTCAGGAACAGGGCTCATGCTGTGACTGCTGGCACTGGGAGAGGTCGAAATGGAACCTTTCTCAGATGGGACTGAAGATGCCCACTGCTTTGGAGGAGGTTGGGATCTCAGACCTGGGTTGGGTTTCAATGAGCTCATCCACGTGTCACTGCAGCAATCCTAGTGACTGTTTCCACCAAAACCAGAAGTCGTGCCTCTAAAGGAAGGAGGAACCCTACAACTTTCTCTGCTTTCCTGTCCAGAAGCTCAAGCTGTTCACCATCACAGCTAAAGGTATCCCCAAGTCTTGCCCTGGAGTAGCCAACAAAGGATGGACGACTGGCTGACTTTTAGGCAACTCATTTCCAGCACAGATCTATTTTTGATGTGCGTTTAGCATCATCTTTACGTACCAGAACCTTATCTGCCTTAGGATGGGATCCTCATAAGCAGATTTCTGATTTCACTCCAGCTGCTGCCAGTAACACCTGCGGTGCGTCATTTTGCTCCCTCTCTATGTAGTCAATCACAGCATCAGTGTCTGTTAGTAATAGTAGCCATGGGGAATTATTGTTTCTCTTTTCACCAGAAAAAAAGAAGAACACCGGTGTCACAGAGCTAAAGCACAGCACTCCACTCAGACAAGCTGCTAAGTATCTATTTAAAGTTAGGCACGTGCTTAAATTTCATTAAAATTAACAGGACTTAAAGAAAATGCCTTGAGCTAAGCGTGCTATAAGTGCTTTGTTGAACAAGAATGTACTTAAGCAAATGCTTAAACGCTTTCCTGAATTGGTGTCAGACTTATATTAAATCAGGGTCCTCACTGTTTTTTATTCCAGCATGCCACGAGACATACAGAAGAGATGGTGTTTAACCAAACCTTCCATCCTTTCCTTAGGATACATAGGAGCTGTCCTATTTCCAGTGCAGCTAAAATATATATCAAATGCCGGTGTGGAGCCGCTGGTTGACAAAGCATCTCTAAGACATGGCAGATAAGCCTTTTAGTAGTTAATATTCGTCCCCAGCCGCATCCCTACTTTATAGATTATCATTTCTCTTTAATAAAAGAAAACCCTAAATCCCGCAGCTTCAGCTGGAGACAGATTTTCATTTATTTGGTTGCAAGAAACCAAATTAAGAAAATTACTTTCTAACTAATTTTATAGTGCTAAAGAACATCTGATGATATGCTGGGGAAAAGCTTCAAGCTTTCTGGATGAAGCCATTAAGACGTGAGTAATAATTGGAAATTTACTGTGAATAAATCTTGATGAAATTAAACTGCATTTAAGTATGTTCTATAAAAACCAGGTCAAATGGCAAATGACGAATGCCCTCTGTCACTCACTGCAAGGAAAAGTATTGCATAAAAGCAGAGTAATTACTTCCTCCCAGCACTAAGCACAGGTAAGTCTTCTTTTTCCTGTGCATAAGAAACCCCAGCATAAAAGAACCAACTCTGGTCTGCTGTACAAAGAAACCAAAATTCACATGCATTCCCACATCAGTGTGCATTAATAACGACCTTTCAGATAATGGGTACTTGCAGTACAAATCATAACCCAGCCGCTTTGGGGTTTAAAGTGGAATTCATAAAGATGGAAGTCTATATACAGGAATCACTGGTAAAATTCCTGCCTGACTTCCACAGAGCTGAGATTTCATCAGGACTGGTGAAGAATTAATACTGTGAAACAGGCACTCTGAGCTCAGAAGCTCTCTCTCTACTTAAGAGAACAAAAAATTAAAAATAAAAAAAATCAAAGGGACAAAAAGAGAATTCAATCATGAACCATCATCCTTCTACAGACTTGTCTCAGTACATTTAAACAACAGAAACTTACAAATGTGATAATCAAGTGTTTTTCAAAGTTAATCATTTCAGCTCACAGGACAGATTTTTCACTGGTGAAAGATGACACACTGCTGAAATCAACAGAGCTGTGACAATTTACTCCAGCTGAAGGTCTGGGCCATTGGTTTTTGAAATTCAAGCAGAATTGGTGGAAGAAGGCATAAATTTACAAGCAAAAAAAGATAGAGAGGAAATGAACCGCTCTGACCTTTGCACTTCCCAAGTCACAGACCAGAGAGCACAGCCCAGAATAAGGCAGTGGGCGAGAACCTGTGCTCTTCTTCACTTACTTTGCCGCTCATTCCTACTGGGAGTGAAAGGAGAATGAGCAAACCAGGATGAGACCTGCTATCTAGAGACACAGTCAGGGCAACAAATTTGGACCAAGTCACCTTTGGCAAGGCAGTGCTGGAGCCAGAAGCACAGGGCACAGCCTGCACTGCCAGCCAATGCTTCCGAGCTCCCCTCCCACTGCTCTCCTCCTCAACAGGCGTGAGGCATCTACAGAATTCACCCCAACGTCACCTCATGCAGCACGAAACAAAAATATTGTAATTTAGGATGAAAGGCAATGGTACTTCCCGAGGAAAGCATTGGGAAGAAGGAAGGTTTCTTCAGCGCAGCTCTGAACAGAAACATATCATCCTTTTATGAGATTATGAAGCAAATATCTGCTAACAGGTATGTATTATCTACAGCTCGTTTTTCCTTCACAATAAGTTGCATTTACCACCCTGTGGTTAAAAACAAAAACCCCGCTGATCTAAAGCCTTCCAAGTAACATTTGCGATGCTTCCTGCTGCTCCTGTTTGCCCCGTCACACCTTGCCACACAAATCAGGGAGAGGTGCCTCCGGAGGCGTTCAGCAGCCCCACGGATGCTGCCCCAAAGCCCTCCTGCCCTACAAGCTCAGGGCTGCCCAAAGCAGCCTTTTGTTGTAACCCAGAGAAAAGCAGACAAGATTTGCTGATACCAACCAGCCCAACAGACCATAGGGACGTAGCAGATGTCTCTGCTACTGATCTATACTTTCTGGTTCGCAGGAAGGTAACTGTACCTGACATATGTGCAATTCGCCTCTGATAACGCACAGAGTAATTGGCTCACAATGTTTCTTTCTCCGTATCTTCCTACCTCTGCCCATCTCTAATTCCTTCTCCGAGCCATGCTGTCAGACCATTGTATTTCTTATATTTATTTGCCATGAGTACGCCATCGGCAGGCACTGTTAATTTTAAGGCACCGAGAAGAAGGAGCTCTCTGCTGCCTAAATTATCGGTAGGATTTCTTGGTTGAACGTGGGTGTTTAAAAATATGAATTTCAGAGCATCAAATGGTAGAAGAGAGAAAAATGAGTTACCTGAAAAGACTTTGCAGAGGGCTCCAAGTAGATTGATTTAGTAACATCTGCTCGTGAGGAGACCACAGCTCTTTGAGGAAAAGGCGGAGAGCAGCAGCCAAGTCTGCGAGCTGCACGTTATACCCCTCTGAATACAGACAGGTTTGTGGAAACACAACATGCTGTTAGTGCAGCTATTTGACAGCCTCTGAGAACATCTGCTAATGAGGGTGAACTTTATTTATTTATTTTTAAAGAAACTTGTCTTTATGACTGCTTCTATCCAAACTGGGATTTTGGGATTCAGTTTGAGAACTATTATCGAGTGCTGCACGCATGTTGGGGCTCTCCCTGGAAGGTCATCTCTCAGCAAAATTGGGAACCAGCTATACCACTGCTCCCACAGCTTATGCTCAAGTTACTCCAAAGTACAATGCATGTACTTCTTGGAAGGACCAGGTATAAGTCATGTCTTGGAACAGAAATCACCATCCCAGTAGACAAACAGGGCTGCTGCTCCCTGGACTGAACTACCCAACTCTTGCCTTGCCTCCTGTAACAGTTGAGGCTTGCAGCTTCCTGGAATACACAGCTCCAGCAGAAAATGGCTCTTGCTTCAAAGTACAGCATGCCTTGGTGGCATCAAACAGCAGCGCTCGCTTCCTTCTGCCCAAGTATTCATCAGCACCTACCACCAACAGAGCCGGTCACAGTCTGTTTGTTGTCTTCCAAGGAGTCAGCAGCAGGACGTCACCTTTACTCTCTAGGTTAAGTTTCCTCTCCCATCTGGCCCCTGCCACATCTTCAGAGAGAAGATTTCATTTACAGGCTGTTTGCCACAAAGGAAGGAAGCTGTCTGCTCCTTCTCTTCTCCGCAGGGATGATGGTGCAGCATGCTTCTCTGCTAACTAGCTGCTGCTGCTTGCAGCGTAAACGAAAAATGCCCATTGACTGCTGCTGACTGTTAGTAATAATCCAAAGGAAGGCATTTAATTTTTTTTTTTTACCATGAATATCCAAGTCCTCACTTGGATTGAAATTGGTACTTTCAGGGATGGCACAAGTGGGATGAGCAATTAGAACAGAAAGAGGTGAGACTCTCCATTGCATTTCAGCTTTGTACAGAACAGAAGAACTCAAGTTCTTCTGTCCTCTCCAGCCATAAGGCCCATTGTGTTCAGACAGCAAATGCTGCTTGTCTCCCATACCCTTGCCTGGTTCTTATTTCCTCTCAAAAACACATTCCATCACTGCAGCCTGCCAAGGTGCCCTTTCTGTAACTCACAGTGAGGCTGATGCTGCACGTGCCGGGATGGGGCATGTCGGGACAATGAGGGATGCAATAGGGGGAACCAGACATCAGCAGGTGCTGATGCCGCTGTCCTGCCTGCTGTGCCCAGCCAGCCCACGCAGACCAGTGTCCAGGAGCAGTGTGGCAAGCAAGGATGGTGGGGGAGGACACTCAGAACCCAAATTCTATCCCAGATCTTCCCCAGTCTCTGATTTAGAGAGCCAGAATCACACAACACATCCTGCTCACTATTAAGACAAAGGCAATCTAATGATTAACGTCACCAGAATGTAACAAAGAAACTATTAACTATTTTCCCAAGAACCTGAGATGGAAAACGAGTCCTAACATTTGCAGATTGACTTCAGGTTCAGGCTCGTGGGTTTTTGCAGCCCGCAGCCCCTGAGCAGCCCTGCTGTTCTCAGTTCTGGAGCAGGCAGTAACCCATCAGCACTCCCCCTCCACTCTCACTGCCTCCTTTTAGCCGCACCAGATTCCTTCGGCAGTCATCTGGGGCAGCGCAGGGCTCCGCAGGAACTCCACTGTCATGTAGCATTAATTCAACGTCCACTTATTACCAAGTGTTATGGAGAAATAATACGCTATTCCCAGATGAAAAGATTACATTAGAATAACGTATAATGAAGACGCAGTAGTGAGAGGTGCTGCCTATTGTTCGGCATCTTACGGCACGAGAGGCAAAGCACGGCTTGTTTTGACAAGCAACTGAAATTTCCGTTTGCTGCTTTAACAGCCATGTTTTACCTGTCATTCTGCAGGGATGGAAATGCTTGGCCGTTCAAAACACGCTGCTCAAGGATGGATTTGGACATACCTACATGCCTGTTTATGTATATTTTTAAGTGTCAAATTAGTGTGGAAGGCTAATTTTCCTGTCCAGGCTGATGGAGGATTTCAGGGCTCAGTACCCAGCGGCACTTCGGAGCAGACCTGCTGGGTGAAGAATGGGCCATTTGCAGAGCTTGGTTTTATGTTGGCTCAGAAGTCAGTCCAGACTGGCGGCTGGAGTCAAGCAGGACTGAAGAGGAGGACACAGCCCTGAAGAACACAGCGCTGCATTCAATACAAGCTTGCTCCTTATATGTTACCACAATAAGCACAAACACTACAAACAACAGGAACTAAGAATAATGAAATTCACAAACAATGTCAGAATAAATCCAATTGCCGCCACATTGAAGCTGCTGGAACAATGCTCCTTCATAGCATATTTTCCTGTTTTAATTTGCAATACTGCGAACAATGTGAACTTCACAATAATAGGCAGGAAGTTAAGATTCGGTTAGTTACAAGATTTTCCTTCTTGACATTGTGGGATGTAACTGGGACATAAGCGTTCTGTATTAAGGAAAAGAGTCCAAATCTGAGAGCTAGAAGTGCTTGGCTCGAGCAGAGCCCTTATGGCGATGGGCAGCCAATGGCAGCAGGGGTGCTGAGCACAGCAGCCTCAACGCCCCGAGCCCATCCACAGCAGACTGAGACTGTTGGCATTTGGGCTCAGCCCCAGACGGAAGGGCAGAAATCAGTGTGAATCACTGACATTACTTAATAACGCAGGAATCAAACAACCATCTCCTCCCAAGCTTGAAAAAGTTGTAAGATAGTAATTACAAACAACCAGAAGAAAAAATGCCTGTTATGCTTAGATGAAACTCTGACAGTGAAGGGCTGAGCAGTGCAGGCCGGTGGCTGCAGGTGGCCCCGGGCAGCCCTTCCACAACTGCTCCCGAACAATCGCAGGAAGTGCTGGAAACGAAGTGCCTGCAACTTCCCTGACACCACGACAGTGACAAAAAGCATATGTCTGCTTAGCTTCAAAGAACGCTCTGTAAATGCTGCTGGTAAATAGACAGTTGTCTAAACAATTAAATCAAGGAAATCGCTGCCAAGCCCAGTGCCAAAGTTAGCACAGAGCCGCGCAGACACAGCGCCCGCTCACAGCACTCTGATCCCCGGCACTGCAGCGAGGCGAAGCCAGCAGAGCGAGCACGTGGGGTGCGCCTCTGCCTGTAGCTTGTGATGCTGCTCTCACTGCCCACCAGCTGCCCCCTAAAGGAGGTGCCAGGCCTGGAAGCACTGATGCCAGCTCTCTGTCCGCAGCACCCCAGCGAAATGCGCAGCCTGGGCAGAGCCCTGGGAGCACGGCCAGCACAGCTCACTGCCACGCGCACACTGCAGGGCTGGGGAGACGCGCATTGACCCATGGCTTCCTGTGCTCCCCCACTGCACAAATGTGCTCCTGCAAGTTACCCAGAGCACGTGAAGGTGAGTGGCAGCTAGGAGAGAGCACAGCAAAAGGGATGAGGTAAGGGAGAGAAAACGTAAGATGGGGAAACAGAAAGGAAAGCAAGAACCTATTCCAATCTGCCTCCTCTGTTAGGACTGATAGCTCCTTTCAAAAAGGCAGCTGGCTGTCAGAGGCTCCAGCTCAGAACTTATCTGCTCAGGTGAAACTGAGGGGGATGCTGTGCCGGCTGCCAGCCACAAGGGTGAGCGGAGCGCACGGATCCTGCGCTGCCTCCCAGCCCAGCCCTGCCCAGCCCCAGCCGCATGGGGCTCTTGGCGACGTGCAAGAACCCACACTTTATATTAAGGCAATAATCACTTGAATCCTCCAGGATATCATGAGAATTTCAATTATCTTTTACAATAAATGGTCGTGTTAAAAAAAAATTAGCAAGGTGCTCTACTGCTGAAGGAAGGAATTTCTATTTATTTGAATGTCATCTGACCTTGATGGTACGGGATGTGTGAGGAGCACTGGGGCCGTACACCATCGCTGCCTCCCTTTGGAGCTGACAGGCCAGGCACTGTGGGGACCCCGGTGTCCCTCCTCACCTTGCTGCTGTTATCTCATGACTGTACGCCCGTACCCGACGTGTGCTTTTTGCTCTCCCAGCTGTACTTTGGCAACATGCAATTCAAACTCTCTTTAAAGGTCGGTCTTTAACCGTGCAGCTGTGCACTTGGAACTGTAATGGTGCACAGAAGGTCCACAACGTTCTCCAATGCAAGTAAATAGCAGCCCAAACTAAGGATTTAACACAGAAATTACCCTCTTCCATACCCACCAGGCTATAGCCCAGTGAAGTTGGTTTCAGCCTGAACTTTAAGCAGGACTCACACAGCAGCTTCTCCTTCTTAAACACAGGGGTCCTGGCCAGCACAAACTGCTCGCATGCATTTCCCATGTGATAATTTCCAAGGAGCAGAGATCACTCCATAAATGTATTCCAGTGCATTCAGGCAAGATTCCAATCTGAGGCATGCTAGCATAGATCCATTTTAATTTCATAATCTAGCCTTTAGCATTTTTCATTTGTAAGAATACCACGGAGGTATACTTACTAAATATTTTCTACAGCCTGTTAGGTGAGAGTTACAGCTGTGTTGTCCAAAGCACACTCTAATCTAAGATGCATCCATTAGTGGCTTAAGAAGAACAGGCTGTTCCATCAGCCTAGCAGATAACGCACAAGCCATCATTTGCACGCTATCCCTCCTGGCAATATTGTGATTTCCACTTGGCCCCGGAGTAATACACCATCAGTATTAGCAATTTTCCTTGTAAATTAATCAGAACCACCTTGCAAATAATTACAAACTTCTCTTCCAAATCTATTATCTTCAAGTTTAAATGTGGGCAGATGGCAGGCCTTAGGGCATGCTTTATTCCAGGTACGGAATTAATTGATGATTTCTCACATTATAAACAGAGAACTTTGTATTATTGTTGAACTCCATTTTTTTCCCCTCTTATCCTATTAGCGTTCATGCTAGGTAAACGTCTGGCAGCAATAAAATGTGAATTTTAAATACTTGGCCAATTTCGACTCCAGTGCAAGTACCACAGGCTTCCTTCTCACTGGCACACCGATACTCCAAGCTCTTCTATGATGTTCATCCTCTGATGGGTAAGAATTAATTTACTCCTCAGGCTGCCTGTCCTTGAGTGGAGTTGGACACTTCTCTAAATAGAACTATGATACGCACAGCAGCTTCAGAATATAAATAGTCTAAGACATTTGGGTATGAAAATCAATTTTTGCTTCAAATTGATACCCTAGAGCTGAGAACTGATTATTCATTAATTAATTAAGCTTTCAGCAAGCACTGGATCTTTGCAAGCCCAGACAAGGGGGGAGGAGAACTCCTGGAATACCTGGTCCAATGCGTACATGGAGTATCTAGCCTTTATGATTTGGATTTGTCAATAAGCCAATGAACTGATACCATCACCCTTCAAAACAGTACGTAGAGACTCATGCAAACTGCTCCTCTTGCCTGCTTGACGGGTTCTGAATCTCACACTCACACATCCAGGGACTTGGGAAGTCTCCATTCAATTTGAACACCCACCTACCACGGACTTAGAGACACACACCGAGGTTTGGCTCGAAGGCAATAGGGTTGTCTGCATCATTTACACCCATCAGATCAATTAAAATAATCTTGTAATTAAGAACGTATTTCATGCTCAATACCTTTTCCTCGGAACAATGTGGTACCTGCTGTTCTTTATTCCTCATAAAATGAGGACAGATCAAAAATAAACCCACAGCCTATTGCTTAGGTTTCGAGCATCAGTGCCCTGATGGGATAAAAAATATCTACCTTATCTTAAATAAAATGAATGTGAGCAATCAGAGGCAGCAAGGGTCCACTATGAACACAGCAATACCTTAAATTAAACCATTATTATTCGTGTTACTCTATGTAGAGATGGAGTTCCTTTTGTAAGAAAAAAAATACCTCTTCATAAATCATAGCCCTACAACAAAGCACTGAGTGTTTAATTCATTGCTTCCTTCCTTTATTATTTTTCTTTATGACTTCCTCATTTGGAACTTCTCCTATTCCATCACTCACACAAGTAAAAACAAGCTTATGCAATTATACATTGCATTTCCCTCTTCTGGGGGAGGAAACCAGCTCAAAACAATTGAAAACATTAGAGAGATTTTCCTGGTTGAGACCAATGGCAAACACAGCACAGCGTGCCTCGAGCTGCTGCCTCCCTAGGACAGCCTATCAGCACTGCACAAGGAGATCTGAAATTCATATCCAACCAAGGGAAAACCCCAGTGAAACAGCTATTACAGAACATTTCTTCTTAGACATTCTCAAGAATTATGTAGGTATTAATATGAAACCTGTGTGACAGAGATGCTACGAACACAAAGCTTTGTTCTTGCTTTTCATTTGAGGAAGCTCTGTTCTTTGTCAGCAATTCATAACCAACAAAATGAAATCAGAACTTCACTGCGTAAAAGACAGAAAAAGACAAACAGCTTTTAATAATGTATAAAGTTGATCACAGTGCATTGCTGAGACTAAGATCCAGTGTGGGTATCAAGCAAACAAACCATTACGATTGCATGGAAGATGCCTAATGCACAAGGAATATGATTAATTTTAAACAAGCAATTTCACCGTCCAAGGTTCTCAGAAGCAATTAATCACTCTGAACACCCAACCTTTCCCCCAGCCCATCTACCCGAGATACTCTTAAAGAAGCCTTGCTTTCACAGTATGACGACTCTCCGCCCACTCTGAAAATCCAGTCAGCTCTAAAAGCAGAGCAATTGACTCTAAAAGCTGCTGAGGATGGAAACCTTCTGATTTTCATAGCTGGAGCAGAATGCTTCCAGCTACCAAGGCCTAGAAGTTCAAGGAGCAGACAAGCAAGAACACTGGGGTTTCTCTGGGCCAAATTCAACCTCCTTAAGCAGGAAAATGCTGATTTTGTTTATCTGAGTAAGGAAGCTCCTATCATCTCTGAGGCTCTTCAATGATCAGAAAGCTTCAGGAGATGCTTGGAAAGGGACAAAGATTTGCTACAACCAGAAATCACGAACTGCATTCTCTCAACAGTGCGTTAAGCCCTTTGAAGATAAACAGGAATATTTAACAATATGGTTTTAAATAAAAAAGGAGGGTAGATGCAACTCAATTCCATAATTAAAGGGTTAATTATAGGCATGATAAAAATAAGTTTTATGTTTTACAGTGCTCACCCAATCCCTATAATCTGGTCATAAATAAAAGGGCTGATGATAAGGAATGCTGCAGGCAGGAGTGCAACTCACCATCTTTAATGGGCAGTTATATGACATGCTGCTAGTACATTGGCAGTAAATCAGCAGAAACATCTTTTATAGAGTTCTAGTTTTTATGATGTCATTAACTTTCCTCCTTATACTTAAGGGATAATGAAATAAAGTCATGAGGAGGGATCAAAGGATGAGCCCGAACTGTGTAGTCTGAAATGGCCACGGGGGAATCAATTTTGCCCACACTTTCTTGCAGACATTTTGATGGCAGAAAGGAGCAAAGAGTGGAGGAGGCAAGACAGACCATAACACTTTTGGCAAACCTTGAATAGCACAAATATTAATGAATTGTTTTATGTGTGGAGTTCTTTAAGCGGTGCCACAGCGGCTTCAAAATAGTGCAGTTTTGCAATAATTCAAACACACGAGGTGGTGGGATCAACACCACGTTGAAAGGAACTGCAAGACTGGGTGCAGAGTTAGCCCACATTGCTGGAAAAACGCCAGGTACAGCAGGGTCATCTCATCCCCTCGTGTAATTAGAAACACCAAGAAGGAGGGAGATCAATAGGGTAATGCACAGCATACAATAACCAGCAGACACCATTAAACTAAGGCAGTAACACTGGAAAGTTGTAGCAGTTATGAACCATTTAGGTCAAGTCAGGCATCAATCTAACACAAATGGAAGAAACTGCTGCCAGCAGACCTGGATCTAATTAAAAAAAAAAAAAAGGAAAAAACCCAACCCACCTTAAATCTAAATCAGCCTCCCCCTGCCAAGATGCAGTCACTGAGATTAAAATTATTCCCATGGTGTTCCTATTAGACAAGCCCTATAAAGCAGGTTGAAGCTTCTTGCTTTTGTTGAGGTCTGGAAGCAGCTTCCAGTGTGATCCCCAACAAAGAATGGCTCTGGGCTCCCTTCTGACAGAGCCCAAGATGAAACCTCTGATGCTGAAGTTCATTTCTCACCATTACCTTCAGGGAGGAATGGGAAACCAGACCTGTTCTCACTTCTGGCACACTGTAACTAGAAATTGGTAGATCTAATGTTCAAATAGATATTTCGAATGTCTCAAATGAGAGAAAACAGAATTTTGTCTTTTTATGAGCAAGAATTCTCCTTACTGAGCCAGTACTGAAGTCAGAGAGACTGCAGTACTGCCTGGAGTAGCCTGCAGCTTCACTAATGCCACCAGCATTATTGCTGCGTTTTGCAACAACGTTCCTGAAAAGGGTGGGAGACAGCTTCAGAAAATAAACTGCATTTCTGGAAAAAAAAAAAAAAAAAAGGTAAAAAATCTCCAAACCAACCTTATGTCTGAATAATGTAGCAGCTTGTGTGCATGTGTGCATGCACAGACTTCTTAAGGAGCAGATACACACGTTGTTACTGTAAATGAGCTGTTATTTGGATGCTTGTCCACTCTGGTAAACCTCTCCTTAACAACCAGAACCAACGTGGGGTGGAAACAGGAGCACAGTTCTGAGCAGGTCTGTGGGTAACAGATTACATCAACGCATATCTACTGCACTTTACCATTTATAACCTTGTTTCAAAGATACTGCTTAGTTTGCACAGAGGACCAAGAAACTCCCTACAAAAAAGCACACATTTTTCCACTCCAAGGAACGGCGTCCGACTGAGACACAACGGGGAGGTGGTTTACTTTTCCACCATCACAAAGCACTCATCTCACACGTTAGTCTAGACTTGAAAAGGAAACGCTGTTTGTTCAGCACCTCATGACTGCTCACCATCGCAGACCTCAGACGTGGTCCAGAGCCCTGCGAGGTGAAGCTCCTGCCCTGCCTGCACAGAGCAGAGGCGCCTGCTGACAGCGGTGCGTGGCAGCGTGCTGTGCCTGGAGAGCCGTACCTCCGTCTGCTCACCTGAGTGATCTGCTTGACTGCAGAGGCTCTATTTCCAAGATCAACATCTGCTACATTTGGCTCAAACAAGGTGCTGTGCTCAATCTAGGTTACATCTACTGCTGTCGGCTTGCTGAGGGCAAGTCAAATCAAAACATGCCATTATTGCTATGGAATTGAGAGCCTTGCTTCCGTAAAACTGCATCCTCTAAAAACTGGGAGGCTGAACCTGCACTTCCGGATCTTTCCTTGCTGCTGATTGCTCTCCCACCCACCCACTGAATTGGAAATTCTGTGTCTCCCATTGAAGGAAGACACGCAGCATGGGCTGTTTCTTAACACACAAATTGTATGCAGCCTGGCTCTCCTCCTCCTTGCAGCCCAGTGCTTCCTTTTGCTCGCTTTGCATAAGCGTTCAGGAGATCTTGCCATGAAGATGGAGAAGTTAATTGGCCCATCTTAGGGATTTGCACGAGTACGTGGGAAGCTTGAGGTCTGTGCACCTGTCTGCAAACACAGTGGTCAATTAGCAAGAAGAATGTTTATCAACAAGTGCCGTTCCATTTTCCACAAGCACCTCCTCAGCACAATCCTAGCCATGCTCTGTGGCAAGGATCAGACGTGTTAGCTAAGATGCTGCAGGTTGCTCTGCCCAAGTACCATGCGGCTTGCAGCAAAGTACCGACTCCACTCACCTTCCCATTCGAACTGAAACTGTCTTTCATCTGATAAATGCACGCAGCAGTGCCATGGAAGGGTAACCAATCCTGCCTGCCACGGCACAATGACAGCTGTGTCAGCGTGCCTGTCCACCTCCTGCAGGCCTGCCTCTGGCTGCCCATCCTCCTCCCAGCTGCATGCTGCTGCTGCAAGTGCCAACCCGACAGCAGGTGCTGGAGGTGGAGGGAAGCTCTGCTGCTGCTGCTACTGAAAGAAGGGAGGGGAGCGAACGGAGCAGCTAATTGTATGCATGGCAACTCTCCCTAAAAACACGAAACTGAGTTATCACAGTGTTTCTTATAGGGCTTTATGCATTCAAACTTCTCTAAATGAGGGACTACGCCACGCATTCTGCATTGCCATAGAGATGATTGTACACCATTACCTAAAATTGAACTGAGTCCGTTCAACCTACCCTGCGCTCCAATTTGTCACAGAAACTGTTTCCCTGGCCCATTCACATAATGAATGTGGATATGAAGCTAATGCTGAGGAAAATAAGCACCCTCAGGGTTATTCTAGCCTACCCTTCTCTGTCATTCCCTGTGTTACTCCTTTGGCAGTATCACACAGAAGTATTTTTTAATATATATATATTCTTTAAGTTGAAGGGGGAAACAGGGTAGTGGCACATCAGTAACATGGGACGCAAGCAATTTGCAGTCACCTTGCTGGATGGAAAATATTTTATTGTTACCTATGTCAAAATCCAGCAGGGTCAGTGATAAAACTTGCTTTGTTTTCATAGAAGATAGTGAAGGACACACTGGCCAGGTATATTTTGTCAAGCTAATGTTTCATTTGTACAGAAAATGTTTCAACTTTGTCATATATCTCGTGTAGTGAAGTAGGAAGCACACTTCGTGTTCCACATATCCCAGGAGCTCAGTATATCCAGGAGCACTCTGGATGAAGTCCTGCCCTACCAAAACGAAAGGCTCAGCTCGCATTGATGCCAATCATGTCAGAACTGAACAAGCAAAGTCCCTTTTAGCTTAAACACAGCCATTGGGATTCGGTTCTGTTACTCCCTTGTGCATACTTTCCAAATTCCCTCCAGTTTGGATTTAGCCATGCACATTTCTGATTTGCAAGCATCCTACATGCATTCTCTCATTCTGGAAAGTATACGTTTTCTTAAAATGTTACAGGTCCTTGAACATTTATCCTACCTTTGCTACACTGCATGTTTCCAACTGTATTTTTAAACTAAGATAAAAATATTATGAAGCATTTCTCTCTAAAGAGTATCACATGCTCAAAGCAAAGCAAAACAGCCTTTGTTCAGGACTCCAACAACTGCAGAGGACTTGCTGTGCAGCTGCAGTCTGCAGCTGTACCTGACCAACAGGTGTGCTGGACCTCCACAACTGGGAGAGACTCATCACCGCCCAACAGCAGCAGTGCACACATACTGGATCAAGCTTGTACTTAGCAGATACCAGCAGGACCAACGTGCCTTGAAAGGTGAGGCTTGTAAAGCGGGAGGTTAAAAGCAGCATTAGTGAATTAGCCTCCAATTCCCACTGCCAACTAGTGGCAACTAGTATCCACAACAAATACAAAGGGTCCATGCAATTAGGATGCAAAGATGCATGTGCAGGGGGCAATGTGATCGAGATTTAATTTTTAGGGTTTCCACAGAGATTTTGTCTATGACCTAACGCTGGATTCTACCTTGGGTATTCTGCATCCAGCAGCACAAGCCAGCCAGGCTGCAGAAGGGGTTGTCTAAAGATAGCATTTCCCCACTGCTGAGACTGCAATGCTCCTCTGTACAAACTGCAGTGGTTTCTTCTTTGAAGGATCGCTAAATGGTAAGGACAAAACCTGGGACTGCCAGGCTCCAAGCATCACAACTCCTTCTGGCTTTACAGCAGAACGTTAAAGACAGGATGAAGAATTAGCTGTGTCAAGGAGAGAATTTGCTACTGTCACATTTGTTTAGTTATTTGTAGTTACAAATATGATTTGCTGCTACCAAAAATCAAGTAGGCTGTGTTAAAAGCGTAATTTGATGCCCGGCAATAAATCTCTTTAATAAAGGTGTGGCAGAGATGATGTTACCCATATATAAAGATTAATCTCCATTTAAATGTATCTAAATTCAGGAAGCTGAAGGACGCCGGCACAGAGCGAGGCTTCCCATGGAGCCCCCCTCGCTTTGTGGCTCCCAGTCAATGCTCATTCTTTCTGCTGCCCGCGTGGTTGTACTTTACATTTAGCCACACAGTTCTATTTATTATTCTCACTCTGAACTTTCACGGCATCCCTTTCATCAGCTAAACTCCCCCTTTCGAAACAAACATCTATTTGAACAAAAACAGTCTTTACTCAAAAAAAAAAAAAGAAAAAAAAAGAAAAAAAAAAAGGAGAAATCAAAGCATTTTTAGTGAAATGAAGTTTTCTGGACTGAATTACCCAGCCTACACCATAGCATGCTCAGCCACTGGAAATTATTTAGAAACAACCGAGGGATGGGGCCAAAGGCCCGGGGCCTTTATCTGAGCCGGATGATTGATGTGCTGCGGCCCCGCTGCGGGGAACAGCGATGTTATCTGTTGCTAGCAGCAACAGTCAGGGGCGCAGCGTGGGGCCAACAGCGGCCGTGGAGCTGCGGCAGGCCCGCACACAGGGACAGACAAATGGGCTTTTCAGCCGGACAGGTCTCGTGGGGGGCTGTGACATAAAGGGCCCTTTGGAAAGGCTGGAATTGTCAGCCCTTTGATGGCCGCATGCTGGGCCATTAGCTTCTGTTACTAATTTGCGGTGCATGTGAGAGGGCAGAGCGGAGGAACACCTGCGTGCGGCTCGACGCTGCGGACAGAGCGGGCATAAAGGCTGCAGAGTGGGGATAAAGGCTGCAGAGTGGGGATAAAGGCTGCAGAGTGGGGATAAAGGCTGCAGAGGAACCCGGCTGGCCGAGGGGAGAAGACAGCAGCCGTTCCCGCTGCAGCCAGAGAAGGGCTGCTCTGATGGAGCACCAAGCTGTCTAACTCGGACCTGGAGATGCAAAGAATCTGGGGAAATGCAGAGCTAACAAGGGGCCTCCTGGAGCACAGCACGCTGAGTTCTGCAGGAGCTTTCTGGGCAGGAGGGACCAGCAGGAACCCATGTGACCCACTGCTGATATGTGCTGAGTCTGCCATCCCCCCTTCTCCTCCAACCCTGCGTGCAGAACATAGAAATATGATGAGGGAAAAAAACACTGCAGATCACAGAATGGCTTCGGTTAGAAGAGACCTTCCAAGCCTTGCCGTGGGCTGGCTGCCTCCACCACGTCAGGCTGCCCAGGGCTCATCCACAACCTCCAGCACCTCCAGGGATGGGACTGCTTGTGGCTGGCTCATGAGCAGAAGCAGGAGGCTGCTGGGACGGGTCGGTAATCTCCCAACCCAGACACGTGCACCCCTCATGGTGCTTTGCACGTCCACCAGCCCTCTCACCACGACACCCCGAGGTTTCCCCATCTTGTATCATGCCGAGCAGCTCAGCAAGCAGCGTGCCCAGACCGCCGGTAAGATCAAGGAGTGCCGGGAGCACGGGGCAGACCTGCCGGCTCCTCGCCCTGTGCTTTGAACACAAAACCACGCTTCCTTTGTTGGTTAGCATTCAGGATGCTGAAATTATAAGCATTCAAGACTGCAACTTTAAAGATTAATATAAAGGCAACGTGTGTGCAAGCAACCGGAGGAGGACATGTTGGGAAATAATCCGCAGTTTGTACTACAGTTTGTGAACCTCTCCAGTGACTAATGAACATGTTCACTTCCAGGATGATTTTCACTGAAAAGCCGTTTTTCCAACCAAGGAAGGTCTCATTGAGTAACGGCATCACTTGCAACTCTCATAGCACCACAGCATCACAAAAATACCACTCAAGTGAAATTAAAGAGGCATCAGAGACCAATGCAACATCCAAACCAATGGGATCCCAGCTCCAGTGAGGACAAGGAAAGCCCACCATGGTAGGCACAGAGCCTGAGGGAGAGCAACCTCCCACTGCTTGCCGTCAGCCCTGGTGCTGCACCGTGCCAAGCTGCCCATCAGCCCTGGGACACCAGACCTCCAGCTCTGCCTTGTGCTTCTACATTTGCTGTAAGAACATGGCTAAGAAAAGCAAGCCTACGGTCAAGATGGCCTTCCGTTCAAAATAAGGAGCTCCACCACTTTTGTGGTGGTTCTCTTAGAGTGGTTGCGAACCAAACAGACTCCTTAAGTGAGGAATGAGATATACCTACTGTTAAAAAGGAGGTTTGGGTAAAAGGGAAACAGATTCTGACCAAAATGAAAGACAGTGTTATTAGAAGCATATTGCTACAAATCTCAAATCAGAGAACACCAACAGTAAGGCTCTGAGAAGCTCTGAGTCTGGCTGCTCAATGTGTCTTTAAGTACATGTCCTTCCTACATGTGCTTCCAGCTTGGCAACAATTGAACGTGTTTAAATATCTCAAAACCTCAACTCATGAGATCTTGATAAAGCCATTGTAAGCTTATTTTCAATGACATGTTTGCCTTAGATTTCACTACTGCTGATAAGAACTCATTTCTTTTAAAACAAATTCTGACAAAATCGATCAACTTGAGAAGCTCCAGTGAGTGAAAAACACCGTGCAAAGTAAAGCCGCAGCCATGATCTGATCCCATGCAGCCTGCAAAGCCCCTCTGCCCCATGTGCTGAGCTCTCCTGGGACTGCTGCACCTTCCCACCGCTGCCACAGAGATGAAGAAAGCCCTGCTGCGCTCCCACTCATTGTCCAAGGCCAGTGAGGGAAGGAGCTACCAGAACAGAATGGCAAAAGGATGTTTGCCCAAGGCACAGACAGACCAGAGATAAGGTTCCGATCAGATCAGGTGCAAAGCATGAAGCAGACTTACTGAGGATCTTTCACACTCCATCCCTCCAGTAAAGCAAACCAGAAAAAAAAAAAAAAAAAAAGCCCACAAAAAGACCCCTCATCCTCAAAAGCTCACGAAAAAACCCGTCCTGTGCCAAACACACTGTTCGGACACTGAACCGTTTGCACACCTCATGCCTGAGGTTATGATCCATCCTGCCTGCCCTCTGCAGCCCACAACAAAGAGCTGGCAGGCAGCCCCACAGCTTTGTTTCTGCACATTTCAACACTATTCAGCCCCTTCCTGCAATCATCTTCTCATTTTCCCTGGCTGTCCAGTATAGCAATGAAGAAAATTAATGTGAAACTGCAAACTGCCCTTCTAATTTTCCTTTCTCCTTTGAGAACCTGCCCTCCTTTTTGATCTTCCCAACGAGCCCATCTGATTGCTGATCCAACCACCTGAACAGAAACCTTAAAGCTTTAGTCACTGATGCACAATGCACCACAGCACTCTGGGCCAACAAGACGGGTAATGTGTGGACACTTCAGCTGAAAACATGCCAAAGCCCTTCTTCCTAACATCAGACTGGTGTGAAGTTCATTTGCATGCCTCTTCACGCATCTTCAAACACTGAGACTTCTTTTAACACTACACTGCCCCAAACAACTCCCACTGCTATTCAGAATAGCGGCATTGCTGGAAGCTTTTGAGGAACTGATTTTCTTTCTTTTTGCCAGATTTTAGCATTTATTTCTGAGGCAGCTACCACATCAATCCTGCCAACCCAACAGCTCAGAGGCCATCATTCAGCTGAGGAAATCAATAGAAGCCCTTTCCAAAATCCATGGATCTGTGTTCTGCCTTCCCCCACGATACCTTAAGACCCACCAAATCTCTGGATGAAGTGGGGCCTACCAGGCTCTGCTGCCCAGACTTCTGCCCTGTGTGCCAAGCACAGTGCTGCCAATCAGCAGTGCAGAGTACTAATTGCCAGCCTGCACCAACATCCCTCAGATAAAACGATTAACTTCACATCAATTGCTGCCTATTATACAAACAAAGTCACTGGGATAAAATTCTGCTGTGGAATCAATTTCTTTTGGTTTTGATAACAAATGCCTTGGCTTTTATTTCCCACATAAATATCTACTCCTTTCATTTATGTATCACGAGCCCATCACACCGCAGCAGTGGGAGAAGCCTCATCTTGTTTAATGCCTGCTAGGGGTTTCTACATGGTGCCCCTCACCCAGCAGATGCAGCCCAGCTCTCCAGGCCTTCTGCCCTTCTGGGCAGGTTTTCAGCCTCTGCTCCAGCGTTCAACAAAGGAAATAACATGCAGAACTTAAGAAGAAATGCTGACAAAACAGACAGACAAAAAGGCCGCTACCCTATGGACCTGCTGTAATACCTCCTCACACAGCCCCAGAGAGAGTGCTTGTGGGAACAGTCCCTTAAATTCCCTCCCCTCCCTGCTCTAAATAGGAGCCATAAATAGGATTTATATAATGAAGCTGATTCTGGCATGCCTGAAAAAGTTCTATTTGCTAAGAAAAACACTTGAACAAAGATGCACTGTGAAACGTATCATTGTTTGTTTGTTCTCAAATACAAATATGCAAATAAAGGCACAATATGTTTTAAAAAATAATGAAGTCTTAAAGAGCTGTCCAAAAATAACACAGCCAAGCTTGAGGAAAAGATGTGAATATAAAAGTCATAATTATCTACCAGTAGGATTAATCCAAAGAGATCGGTTGGAAATAAAAACAAAGACAGAAAACAAGGGCAGTGCTAACTAACCACCGAGAGCTCAGCATTGGTTCCAAGGCAGGCAGGTGGCTCCCCTGGCACCTCAGCAGCACACAGCACTCTGACTGGCAGCTCACTCTGAAGCCCTGCTGAGGGCTGCTGGCTCACCGCACTCCCAGGGCTCACGCTCGCTACCCAGAAAAGCAGCTGCCCCTTCCCCCTTTCAGGAACCCACTCATGGTCAGATTGAGATGCTGCTGCAAATATCATCGTGCTACCACGCTTCCTCACAAATCCAGGCAATGGATAACGCCGCTGCAGGTTCATCTAAATGAGCTGACGCTCCGGTTCAATTCCTCCAGACGTCACTCAACGTGCAGGGCTGGCGGTGCTCCTCCCAGCTGGGACATGCTGCTGGTGGGAGCGAGCCGAGGCCAGCACCTTGCCTGTGCCACCAGGGCACCTGCCACCAGGGCACAGAGGACGTGCCTTATGGCGCTCACACCACAGCCTGCCAGTGGTGCACTCTGTTGGTGCTGCAGCTGCGGGCTCCTCATGCTCCCTAATATCTGCTCTACGTTGCTTTGAGCTCCAGCTCAGGCTGCATGCGATCACGGCCCTCCTCTGGGCTGCAGGCTTTCCTGGACTAGCAAAGTGTTCTGGATATGGTCAGACTCTGTTGCTTCCAGGTGACAGAAACATGTAAAGTCACTGGTTCGTTCTTATCTAAGACAAAGGGCTGGGAAGAAGAGGGAGAAAGAGAATATAAAATTAAAAACTACACATGGCTGCAATTGTCTAGTCCATGGGTAATGTTTTAAGAGCAAAATATTTCCTCCTTGTCCTTTTGGGTGTTCTCCATCCCACATCCCCCAAACAGGGATGTGATGCTGCAGGGGTGACCCTCACACGGCCTGGCATTCGAGGAAGGGCAGCAGTTTAGCCACCTCTTCGATGTTCTGTACAACAACTAAAAGCAGCCTCATTTTTATTACGTTACACTTCAAAGATGTGGTTTTGCTTTGGCTAAGATTTCACAGGAACTCTTGAAGGGGATGTGCTAAAAATCATCTCTCAGGAAAAACAGCTCAGCAACAAAACCTGCAAAAATACCTAAAGCACCAGAAGCCAACCACACACACGCATACACACACACTTCCAGGCATTTAATTACAAAATATATGCGTATGACAGACATCAACAAGCCTACAGGAAGATTTCTGCTTCAGTATTCAGTGCAGCTGCAATAAATATTTCAAGGTTTCAAATGGATGCTTTGCAACAGCACAGTTTTCATTTGCACAAGTGCCAGAAGGAAGAATTCAACACAGGCTTAAAGCAAAACCAGAGTATTTTCCTGTAAAACTTTAATTGGGAAACTGACAATATATAATCTGTACATCACTGCCTCCGAGCTGTTCTTAAAAAATTAAAGCTGTATCAAAAGAAATGCTTTGTTAAATTAACACGTTATGCATACCAGACAATCTGCACCGGGAAAGAAAATAGCTTTGAGTCAAAAAGCACTGATTGTTATGGTTGTCACTGAAAGACGGAGCTGCACAGCATACGCAGACAAAAGCATTTCCTACCTCCTACCTACATGCAGACACACGTCCTCACAAACATGTCCTCTTTATTCCAAACGCTGAGCAAAGCCGAGGAGAACACTTCCTATCTGTCCACCTCCACGTGCAGTGGCAATGACTACCACTGTGCATTTGAACAATGAGGACCTCAGGCACTGGGGCTCGGAGCTTCTTGCCCAAGGCCACCTTTAAAGTACTAATTTAAAACCTCGTTTGCCCAAGGTCTCTCTCTAAATCTTGTCCATTATAATCCTGCAGTTTGCTCAGCAGAAGTACCAGGAAAATAAATCAGGTGCCCTAAGCGGTCCTGAGAATACGATAAGCACCCCTGCTCTAACCCTTGCAAGCCCATGGCACCGCCACCACGCCTTTGGCTTCAGGCTCATCAGGCAGGCTGTGCTTTGAAGGCTGGCTTATCATTCCATGCCCAAACTCCAGGCAACTGACAGCCTCAGGGAGACCGAGCTGCCTGCAAGTACGGAGCGCCATCCCTCAGATAAGACCAGCTCCTCTCATCTGTTTCAAGTTGTTCACCTCCAATTTGAAGGGCCAAAGTACTTTTCGAAGATGCGATCGATAGCACTTCCCCAGTATAACTTTACAGCCTTTGCACATGACGGTCTCTGCCGGCTCCATCGCGCACACCGAGAGTCTAAGGCACGGCTGTGGTCTGCAGTGGTTAAGACGGGTTAACAGTTTTGAGGCTTTTAAGATAAGAAAAATTTCCCTTGACGTTATAAACTCTTCAGGTGGTTACAGACAACAGTTTCTGCTTTTTTGATGTCTTCTCAGAAAAGAGCTCACCGAATTTTATCAGTCTCTGGGGTGACCATCAGATAACCAAGCTATTCCTGTCTGAACCACTCAATGCATCTCCACCTTCCTGTCACTGGCAATCCACAAGACAACCAGGGGACTCGAGCTAACCGCACAGCTCGCAGCGTACATGATTAAGTAGGTGGGAACTGATGCCAGCTCAGCTCGAAGTGTCTTTCTCTGCTAACCAGAAGCTCGCCGCAAGCTGCGGAGGGGAATGACCACAGATAACACACTGATACCGAAACCGTTTGGTGAAGCTGCAGCATCCTGCTCGAGTGCTCTCAATCTCTCAGAAATGAACCTTCAGCAGGAAACTGCCTGCACTTACATAGGCTATGTGGCACGTATTACTGACTCTTGTTTTCAAGGGACCATTTATTACTCTCTCCCGCCCTCTCCCTTGGCTCCCTAGAAATGATCTGAATCAGGGCTCTTAGAGAACAGCAAGTCCTTAGTGGGAGGGAAAGACGCTTAAAACAAATCTGTGACCGCCCTCCACCCATCACAGCTTGATGCCTGCCAGTTACACAGCACTTATTGGCCTCGGGCTTCTTCGCTGTCATATCCTAATCTTCATGCTTCAAGCTCTTTTACTCTTAAACCAGCCTGCTACTTGGCGTAGATGCTATTAAGCAGCTTTGGAAGAACAGTGTGAACACTGTGGGGAAAATTTGTTTTGCAAACTGGAAGAGAAGGTTTCATTTAACTTTGATCATGAGCCTTATAATCATGCTTGTGTCAACATCTGCTTGTATTCTGCTATGAAAAATGCTTACATTGAAGAGCCTTGTAAACATGAACGATTTCTGAGAACAAGTTCTGAATCTTTGGCTCACTGAAATAAGAATATCCCTCTGCACTTAACTTCTCAGCTGCTCAGGCTGCTGCCCAGGCTCTGCAGGTCAGTCCTCACCTACTGATGGAAGCAGGAAATTTCACCCACTGACTTAACCTGGTGTTCTTAACCTGGACACAAAATAGGGCACATGGCTTTGGTGACTCACCAGATCACTTTCGGAGTTTCAACCACTGGAGCTGACAGCACTGGCTCATCAGCCTTTTAAAAATGATGTGTGCTTTATCCTCCTCAGTGTTACCATTTTCTCCCCTTGGTAATTACTGACTGGTCTGAGTGTGATGCCGCATGAATTAAAAGCACATGCTGTGCCACTGCAGTGCTCCGACTGCTAAACAGGGTCCAAAATCTCAGCTTGAGCAGCCCATTTCACGGCTAGCAGGAACTGCCCCAAGATTAAGCATGACCATGCCCAGAAAACCTAAGAACCACACCCGACAGCCTCTGAAAGCAGACCTACCATAGTAAAGAACTGGTTTAAAACAAAAAGATAAACTCAGATTTGCAAACAGCTAACAGCTACACAGTCCTAACGTGCTTCTTAGAGACGGACAGTGCAGCTCGCTGGAGAATGCATGTAGAGAGTTACTCAGACAGCTCCTGGGATAGTCCAGTGCCCAGCCAACAGAACTCGGGCACACCACCCTCCTGGGCACACCACCCTCCTGGGCACACCTCCATCCTGGGCACACCTCCATCCTGGGCACACCTCCATCCTGGGCACACCACCTGGAGCTGCACTGCAGGGACCACCAGCCAGCCTGTGCTCCAGCACAGAGCACTGCAGACAGGGCCACCACAAGGACACAGGACAGCAACTTTCCACCATTCTGGTTGCAAAACTTGGAATGCTCACAATTAGTGTTATAGGACTGTATCTATAAAGAATTTATAAATAAAACCATTAATTCCCTCAAAATCTACATGTGATATTTCTTGAGTGTGCGACTTAACTCACTGCAAGGACCATGAGTTCTTGCTGGAGTTTTGATTTTATTTTTTTTGAGCTATATACTAACACCATAATCAAAAGCAATTTTCAGCTCAAAACTGACCTCAGGGTTACCAGACTCTATGGCAAACTTTTCCTTTCATTGGAAATACGCTGTACAGCCAAGATGTTAGCACATCCACCCCGGATGGGCCACGGGGCTAATTAAAAAGTATCTTTGGTTCTTGTGTCTGTTCCAAGAACAGTGTAGTAAAGCAAACTTTAAAAAAAGTCACGAAACAAAGTGCCACAGAAGCAGACAATTCACACAAAACCAAAGCAGAGCTCAGAGCGACAAACAGTTTTACTCAGCCTCAGTGCCTTTGAGTTCCTGACCTGTGATGAGCTGAAAAATGAAAGACCAGCTGCAGTCACTGGGAACTAAGCTGAACATTGGGTATTTTCAGCTGGAAGTTAAACATTTCTCTTACAGCACCAAGCCCATCAACCAACAGGTTTTAAAGCAAGATGGACAATGACCAACTTTTGGGTACAGCAACAACTGAACTTTTGAATTACACCACTGCCTCCAAAAAGGTTTTACTGCAATAAACAGTCTGGTATTAATCTAGCACCTGGCCCTGCTGGCTGCCAAACAGCACTGAAAGGCCTCCCATCCCTTTGCAACTCATCTCTCACACACAGGTTGCACACCGTGGATTCCTTTACATTGTCTCCCTTGTGTTGCATTCCCTGGCTTTCTTGCCATCCGCCCTTTTGCATCATGTAAGCAGGACTTCTACACTTCCACTGACTCACGTGCCATAAGAAGGAGAAAGGCACCTGGCTGTTAATTCACTTTCTAAAATGCCACCATGCAAGTCATGGTGACTGGGGCCAGACCCAACAAGGAACAGCAATGCTGAAATGCTAAGGAGATAGGAAGTGAAAACTGAGTGCCCAGAAGCCCTTCACATGGCTGAGCAGGGCTTCAGCTGCGCGCTCCTCTCCTGCACTGCAGATGTGCAGCCATCACTCCAGCACCCATCCGACTCCTGCTCCTCAACCCGCCCGCCCTGCTGGGCTCTCCCCTTATGGAAGCAGACACGGGGCCATTCCTCTGCTCTCCCACCCATCACAAGCACAGGAGTGCTGCCTTTCTGCAGTACACGCAGCTATTTCCCCAGTATGTTTGCCTCTCAGCAGCCTGCTACACTTCAGCCAGGCTGAAACACCAAGTGAGAAAGAGAGAAACCTCAACCTGCAGCACACAACAGATTTTCTCCCATTTGCAGTTTTCGCAGCAGAGCCGCCACACCTCAGTATGTTACCAGAGCCTTTCTATGGTGTGAGATCTCACTTAGGATTGTATCTGTTTTGCTAAATTACGGTTGCATCTGTGTTTTCTGTTAAGACAAGGAAGATTTGTCTCTAGCCCTTAATAACGAATCACAGTTTAAAAAAGGAGACAGGTATGTGATTCAAATAGCAAAGGTCACTGACCTACAGGAAACCCTCCCTAACCCAGGGATATGCAGGTAGCTTTATCACTGGTCCAAATAACTCACCCTCTGTTGTTCTGCTTATTTCCAAGCAGTACAATACAGGGAAAACCATTTTGGGACATATGAGAAATCAGTTCCAGAGCACAAGGACAAAATGTTATTCCACAGAACTGTGCGATTAAATCTTTTAAATTGTACAGTGCAATAAAATGGCAGCATTCTCTAATGCCAATGGCATCCACAAAGTTAATTCACTCCACCTCTTTCCCTTGTTCTCTCTCGTTCACCTATTATTAAGGTCACCAAAACATGTCACTCGTCTCATTTCTACAATAGCATTATGAGTTAACGCCACTGTTACTTCCTCTGCTGCTCCCCTTACACGTCGTGGTTTTGGGTGTAGGTTTCAGCAAGGGCATATTGAGATACGAGATAAAACAAGAAAGCGTGAACTCCCCCACCACGTAGATTTCCTCTGAGGAACCTACAGCCACCAGCAGCACAGCAAACCCCAGCACCCCGCAGCTGGCTCTGTCAGCCCCTTCCCTGGGCACGACGCCCCAGCACTGCCCATCCCCACTGCGTGAGACTAACGGAGAATTAAAAAATGAAACCCAAATCCCCGCAGAGGCCCCACACTTTTACCCCCTGCTCACTGTGCTCACCAGGAGAGCTGCCCCAGCCCCGATCCATTGTCTGTTTGCATTGTCTTTCTGTTGGTTTTGGTAGAGGGAATGGAGAGAAAGGGAGAACAAGGCATAGGCTTGTAAGGAAAGGGAGCTGGGAGAAGACAGCGATGTGAAAACCACTGAGACAGATGAGCAAATACTCTGCCCTGTTACGCAAGGAAAGCTATAGCATATATAGAACACAACTGCCTCAGGATAGTCTTAATCAAAAAGGTCCAGAAATAAAGACCAGATTCCCTCAAACTCCTTTGTCTTTTCTCTTCTGTACGATGCAATCCTTTCCAGGTTGGTGAATTCAAGATGGATTTAAGACAACTCCTCATTTCAGTGTGTAAGGCCACTGACAGCAAGGCTATCCCACCCCGAAAGCTGAGGAGCACAGGGAATTTCGGGGATGAGTTTGTATAACAGCATATTTCTGGACGATTAGAGATCTGATCCCCCCAGCACTCCCAGCCAAGCTCGGGGTGATGGCAGGGAGATTAAAAACATGGGCAAAACTCACACAGAAGTCATCTGCCCCCCTCCCTCCAGGGGCTCACAGCACCAGCTGGCTGCAGCCGCCCTGTGCTGGGGCTGCATGGAAAGGAGCAGGCAGCAGCCTGAGCTGCTGCACGAACAAAGCTGCTCGGGAGCCTCTGGGCAGCTCAGTGCCAGTGCCACTGGTTCATGCGGACTGAAACTTCGCCAGAGAGAGCCCTTTGTGCTTATTTATGGCCGAGGAGATGAGTGAAAATTTATGGGACTTTTCATCCTAATTAAAAGCAGAAGTCATCTAAGAAGAAACAGATTTTCGGAAAGGGAACTTCTAAAGGAAATGTGTTGTAAGGATGTAAGGGCTTCAGTATTCGTAACGCTGAAGTACGTAGTTCATTTGTGCTTGTACTTCTGCTTACGCTTTTCACAGGACGCTTCAAAAACCCTCAAGAGCCCGCACAAATCTGGAATAATATGTGCTCTCATTAGTCATCAGCATTGAGCTCATGGGTTACAGACAGACACGGGCTAGCTGAGCTCGGCTGGCTCACAGCAGCCTGGCCCTGCCTAACGCAGCTCTCCGAGCAAACTAACGTGGGTTGTTCATCCAGGAAATGCTGTCTGTCCACATGAATTCCAACCTGGGGTGACTCTTGTGAAGTGAGGCTACTTTGGAACGTACTATGAGAACAGAACAGCAGAGGCTAATTGCTTTGGATGGACACCTATAGTTCTGTTCTCGGCTCTCACGTATTCCAGCTGTCTTACAGAAAGAAGCCCTTAGAAAGTCTTCATATTTCTATAATATATTCTCATTTTTCTACCTTCTGTCATTCCCAGCATTGCTATTGCTCTTCCAGACAACACGCCACTTCATCACGGTCTCTTTTTCTTTCCTCTTTCTGAGTATCTGTCTTCTCAGACAGAGCATTGCTCCACCCAAAGAGAACCTACCTGCCATTCTTCCTCTAGCCCAGAAAAGGAAGACAATTACAGTCCCTCTTTTACACTTGGCATCACAGCAAAACAAGACTGATGCTTATTTTAGAATGACTGGTCCCTTATTCGTAAATCTTGTCCAGAAAGTCTTGCTCATTTTGTCAGTCCACAGGCACACCATTGTAGGAAGTGCATGCTAAATTCACTTTTTTGATCATTTAACTTTGGCTCCAGCTCAAGGAGTTTTAGATTCATAACAAGAGCCCTGTTTCCAGTATTGATTTTTGGCATGGGAAAATGCTAATTTATCAAAGGTCTGAAAGAGCAATGATTTTTCCAGTCCAGCTACAAAATTTTACCTACCTACAAGGAGAGATTTTTCATCAGTGCGACAGATCAGCAAGCGGAAGAAGCCCATTAGTTACAAGTTGAGTTTGGCTCTGGTCACTGAGCACGGCTCCGCACCCACGAGTTGCAGCCACAAGAGCCCCCAAGCAGGAGCAATACATGCTTCAGTGCAGTAATGCTGTTGATCTTAATGCAGACACTGATCTTTCTCAGGATGCCGGTCACAAAGGCAGCTTTGGACACAGGGATCTCTGTGCTCCCACACGGGCTGCGGGGCAGCGCTGACCCAGCCCTTCTGGGTTCTTTGTGTGGTTCTTCACATCCACGAGCTGCAGTCTGAGCTGGGACACCGGTTTCCGGTGCTCAACAAGGAAGATGTAAAATCAAGAGAATTTGATTTGCTGCCAGGGATGTGAGTAGGCCGCAAAGGCTTTGATATTTTGCAGAAGCTCAGAATAAAAATCAGCTGCCGCCGTTGTCAAGTGTATGTTACTGATTTTGTTTAAAAAAAATCTTCCAAGAACAAATCCAGTCAAACAAAGCTGCCTCATCCTCCTGCACTTCTGCTCTGAGGACCACAGGTTGCTTCACTGGCTGTCCATCTGCCATATGTTTTCAAGCTTACTCGGTTATTCGTTCCTGCCTTTTATTCCTTTCCATTTCAGAAGAGGAACAGCTGCACGGATGCTTTATAAATAAACAACATAATTTTTTTGGGAAAGGTTTTTTGTTTATTTTTTTAAGCTACTGCAAACTCCCACTTCCATCCTTTACTGTACCCTGTAAAAGTCAGTCAAGTTCACCTGCAGCTTGGCTTTGTGTGATGAGCTCAGCTGCAAACAGCAGCGACTGCAACCATGAGCAACAAACTGCACGGGCTGATCTTATGCTCATTGTAGCCACTTTCTAAGTATTTCAGATGCTAAACTGACTTAGGTATCAGAAATAAATTTGATAGGTGGTCCAACCTCAGCAGTGCAGCCAATCTGTAACCCTACACGTAGTTTCAAACAAATCAGTGCATTTTTGAGTAGACAGGCTCTCATACTGTTACCAGAATGAAAACCTGCTCTGGCTGCTCAAGAGGACAGACAGACCTTCCTGACTCAAATCACGTATCTCATCTGCATGTGCAGGAAGTGCATGTACATACATGCAACCATCAAGTCATAAAGGGAATAAGATATGAACCTCCATAAACAAACTGGTATTCTATTTCTCAGCACAGCGGAAGCACATACGAAACACATGCTGCTGCCGAGATAAGGAACTTGCAGAAACAGTACAGGCACTGACACGTCTCGTGTTATTCACACATCATCCCAAACTCTATTTTGGGAAATAGCTTTAAAAGAAATTTTGCCTGTGACATCATCAGATAGACTGAGAAACTATGTGCTGCATCACTGTTAGCACTACTTTCGTGGCTCCAAATGCAGAAATGAAACCTAGGTGCAGCTGAAGGTAACCGGGGCTTTTGTTGACTTTGGTGAGAGCCGAATTTCAGACCTGTGCTAAGCACGGCCCTTGTTCAGGCAGTGCTGCTCTCCTGGCCTGCCCAGGACCCCCAGCTGGACGGCTGAAGCTTGGGCTGAGACTTCTCATACGAGGTAACGCTACAGGCTCTAAGTTCTCTTTCTGCAAAAGCACGTCCTTACCATTTCTACCACTGCTTCTGAAAGCAAACTGGTCTGCAAGGCTAAGGGAGCAAATGGCAAAGTGAGCAGATTCGAAACAAGTTCAATAGAAAAGGAACACACACAAAATAGTTTGTGGTGTTCACACAGCTGCTTATGGAAGTGGTGCTAGCACTTCACAGAGTGACAGTGTACCTCAGCATCACCAGTGACACCAGCAGCACCAGGAGGGCAGCAGGCGTGTGCTCCCCAATTAGCACCACCAGGAATGTGCTTTCCCCACAGCTGGCAAACAACCTGTCTGCTGCAGAGCCAAACCACTGCCTCTGTGTTTTGCAAGCAGCTGCTTTCGTGAGAATAAGAAAACTGCTACTGATATTACGGACAACCCCTGGGTTGGGGCCAGTCATCTCGAAGCCATGGTTTGAACATCTCTCTGCCACCTGGGAGGATCCACTTCCAGCGCAGGTTTGGGCCAGTGAGGTCTGGCAGGGCTGGAAGTGATAGGCTCTGCTTTATGCTAAATCAATTTAGAGCAGCACTGGAGTCTTAAGAGAAATGGCCAGCCTCAGCAGCTGGTACGTGGTGAGGCAGAAGGCAATTTAATAGGGAAAATGACAACCCATAAGGAAAAGCAACCCCAGCTCACACAGCTCACAATCTCAAAACACTGCCCTGGCACGTGGAAAACCTGCTAAGGGAGGTAGGAGCTATGAGTTGCCTAATAAAAGAAACTTATCCCTGCACATGCACAGAGAAGGAGCTAGAAATTTCCTCAAATTCATTTATCTGAGAGACAAAAGTAAATTTTTTAACATTCAGCAGTGTTGGAAAACAGTCCTATAATTTACAGGCTTAGAGATTCTAAAAAGAACTCTTTGGGCCTTTTCCATTAAGATGTTGAAATCTGCGTTACAGCCAGTGGGAAACTGCTTCATTCCCAAACCATGCCCTCAGTCTTGCAATCTGTGAAGGCAATTCATTATTATGTATGTGGTGCCACAGGCGTGCACGGCGTTTTTCAGATAAACAGAAGATGCAGCATCTGCCTTTAGAAGCTTAGGTGAGTCCAGCTGTTCGTGTGATGGGAAGGCAGCACTCAGCCAGGCTGCCGGGATAGATTTCAATCCCTGGCCCAGAGCAAATGTTCCTCATCGCCCAGTGAATTCAGCACTGATACTCACCTGGGATGCTGGGAAGTTTTTGATGGAAGGATACTTCGGAGATATGTGTCATTACTGTCTAAAAATTTGTGACATCATTCACAATTCTTTAAGACTTTTCAAGTCATTTTCTAAAGTGTCTGTGATCCAGTTGTGCTTAGCTTTGCATCACGCATTTCTGATAACTCGTATCATGGCATGCACCAGTGTTACCCTTATTGTAACAGACATCTACACACCACACGTTTGTTATGAGAGGCATACAAGTTGTGATTCCAGGAATTTTCATACTGACCTTGCTAAGCCACTCATATCCTCTCCCATTTTGTCATTAATATACACACTAACATCTATGTGCCTGCCTTTTTGGACAACTCAGCAGCAACGGTACCCAAATAGTTGTCCCACCTCTACATGAGCAAAATGCGACTGCACATAGAAATAAAGGACATGTGAACAGAAATGGTCAATTCAACATCACTGTTCCACTGCACACACATGACAACACCACCAGCCCCGTACCTGGGACTCTCCTGTGAGAAGACCAGAAAACCTTCCTCTGAAAACAAGGGATTTTGTTTTTCTGCTATACTCTCTTGTAACTCAGGGCTTGTAAAAAAAAAGAGGGTATTGACTTTTTTTGTCCAGGTGGTGAGGGACACAGTTCTTATAGCACAATAATTTTCCCTCTGATTCTTGTATTTAATGCAAAAATGATAACCTATGTGGGAAGGAGTGGGAGGGAGGAGGGAAGCATCTCCCACCAATGTTGAAAACTCTCCACGTCTTTCAATTCTCAGGAGCTGACTCTCTAGTTGAAATGCACTATCCAGCAACCAAAGAACCCTCTCCAGAGGCATAAAATTAAATTCAAGGATCCCCAGACCCTTCATGCTCCCTCCTATGTCAGACTGCTCCAGGTGTGTGACAGGCCCGTTCTCTACGCTTACTTCTTATACTCTGCATTTCTCTCATGGCAGTGGATATGCAATAGGTGGTGTAGACCTCTGCAATCAACATCAACAGAAGCGAAAGAATTAGCTGTAAAATGACTTACGGAGTAGCCTCTTCCTGAAAGCGATTGAGCAGAACTCTGTGGGAGGAAACAATATGCCACAGTAAGTAATGCAAGAGATTCTGTGTAATGTAAGATCAGATCATTTTGTGATTCCCTCCCCCAGCCCAGTATTACTTAGGGGAAAACTTCACAGGCAGAGCGTCTCAGATTCTCTCCTGACATCCTGTGTGCTGCCATGGGAGCGACAGCAAAAGAGCATTTCCAGGGGAGGGCTCTGGAGCTATTTCAGACAAGGGTTTCATAGACTATAGCCGTGTTTCAGCAGCGCCTTCTAACTGAGGTAAAGGCTCTTGGTGTGGGATACATCTTCACAGAAACAGGGACTCAAGGATGCACGGAGTATTTGTTTAAGCTGTCCCTCTTCAGGAGGCAACGGCCACTTCCAAGCAGCACGTGGGCACACAGATGTCCCCTGGCCCAGACAGCACGTCTTGCCTCACCAGCTCCAGCTCTGCCACGTAACCACACAGCCCACTTCCATTCCCCTCTATGAATTCATGAGCCTGCAGCCTTCATTGCTGCAGTATTACCATATGACAGCTCTATCTGAAACAATAGCACCGAAGCACTAATTTATCATCTCTCAGAGCTTTAATAAGCATTCTGTCCCTTTTGAATAAGTTAAATTATATTGTTTACTTCTGCTTTTCATTCCAGCTCCTCCTGCTCCTTTCTCTACCACATCCTTACCTCTTTCACACGCTGCCAAATCACTCAGTGCTTTTCCTTTCCATTATACCACCTCCAGCCGCTTGGCTGTCCTTCCCCTCATTGCAGCCCAAGGCCACTGAGCTGCTACTTGTAGCTGGCAGTGGCTTCCTTGAAGCAGCTAAATAAATTTCACCTCTATCTGCAGCTGCTGCTCTACGCCTTCTTTTTGGAAATTAAAAAGGAACCTGGAACAGCTCAGCATGTGGCACGGAGGGAGCAGCAGCACATGACCCAGCAAGCACTCTGCAGGCCCATTTCCAAGTGTGATTTATAATCACGACGCCCTTGCTACGTGACTTTATTAAACAAGATTCAGGGAGTCTTAGCAGTCCCGTTTCTAACACTGATATTGCAGTGGGTATCAAAGCCTGAACAAGAACACTGACGCACTGCAGGAGGACCTCAAAGATCACCTCTCTTCCTGCAGCATCACCATGTGTTACCGTGGTACTCAACAACCAGAACAGCAAGGCACCCCTAAAAAACACAGGTGCAAACTGACCACGGGCTCCTGCAAACACCTGCAACTCCCCGTCCACACAACAGGACCCTCCTCAGGGCCCTGCCTGGCACACAGGGCTCCGGAGATCTCTGCTCTGTGGGAAAAAGGCAGCTCCAGGGCTGTAATGCCAGTAACAGATCCTCTACGGGGGCAAACCTTTGGCCTTTTGTGCATCACACATGGATTTGCCTTCAAGCTGTAAAAAGCTACCAAGATATTTATAAAACCTCTTCCAGCTAAACTGCCCGGAAACTGCAACAGATTGATGAAATGAAGGGAAGCAACACTTCTTTCTTCTTGAGAAACTAAAAGGAACCTATCGCTCCTCCCAAATACATTAAAAAAAAACCCAAACGCTCATGGAATTCCATTTTGTATAGGAGGAAAGTTAATAACGACATCCCGCAGCTCCAGAGGCAGGCAGGGCAGCTGAACACAAGTCCACCCTGCCCGGTTCGATGGCTGCTCTGCCGCTCACCCCGAGCACACAGATGGGAGAGGTGGGAGCTGGAAAGCAGCGCGGACGGCGCTTCCTCCTCTGCCCCGCACTCAGCTCGCTTTTAACAGACCAACAGAGTCTAACAAATTGGAAATCATAACCCAAACCAGAAACAGGAGGTTTCATTTAAAGCTTTTCCCTAGGGAGACAGCCCCTCCGAGCAGCCTCGCTGTAACACAGTTCTTTTCAATCTCAGTGACTTGTGGACTCCCCAAATACTTTCCAGGCACGCCAACCGCAGAGCCGCGTTGCTGAGATAACGGCCCGGCATCCCAGGCTGCCCAGGAGCCCCAGGAATCTGCAGACCAATGATTTAAAACCACCCAGCAGAAAAGAATAAACAATTGCTGAATAAAGCGTTACATCAGAAATAATTAAAACGGAATGGCAATTTACGCTGGCATTTCTCACATCTAAGGACTGCTTTCTCCCTTGCAAGTTTTAACATTACATTTCCTGGAAATTAAGGGGAAAAAGTTGGGCTTTTTTTTTCCTCCCTCAGAATTTTTATTACGCGTATAAAGTTAGAAGCTGGTGAACACTTTGGATTCAACTTGTAAAATTCTTTCCAACAATTAGAGCTGTTTGCAAGCATTTTTCTACACATCTAACAAACCACTGTTGCTTTCTTGGTTAGCTGGGAATGCTGGGGGCTCTTTTGGAGGACCCATACCAAACTGCAACACAAGGGGAAGCTCTGAAGGCCCCAGTGAACATCAGCTACGAGTGCCAGGGCAGAACAATTTGCATGCAACTGCGGCGGATGTTCCTAAAGAGAACATCTTTTGGGGTTGACATAGACATAGTTCTATCCATGTGTCTCAACATCCACATCAAATAAGAGGGAAAACAATGAATGTGGCTGCAAATGTAAGAAATCTTAGTGGAAGTTTAACTTGGCCTCTACCCAAACTGGGAGAAACCTGTGGTGGTGAACTCAGGCCTGTCTGGCAGGAGCGGTTCCTGGGCAGCCTACAGCTGCAGCCTCGTATGGCTGCTGCCATGCCAGCACTGGTGGCCCTCGCACCTCTCTCTGCACTGCCCAGAATATCTGGAGCTTCCAAGGGAGCCTCGTACTAGTTAGGGGCAAAATGAGGCTGGTCTGTGCATTTAATGATGTGTAAGTGGAACTACAGTGCCAGGTGGCATTTGTGTATAAAGACAAATGGCTTATAACATTTTACAGACAATGTGCTCTTTTGCAGCTAAAGATTTTTAGTTCTTTTTAAGCCCAAGGTTAAAAACAAAACCAGACAGTACAGACAAGACATTTCAGTTATGTCACAGAATGAATTATTTCTACTCTGGGATAGTTCTCCTGTTAATTACACTGGTTGTAAAAAATAAAAAAAAATTACTCCTTTCTGGCAGCAAAGACAAAATCCTACTGTTGAAAAACTCAACTATTCCCACACCAACATCCTTCAGAGTTGGAGATGCGCTGCAATTTTATTTAAGATGTCTCTTCTTCACTCATTATAAATACAACAATTGCAATCTAGAAGAAAAAATTGTGACAAAACCTCACTTTCCTAAGCAGGGATCAGATTCTAGCACGGTACATGTAGGTGCAGCCACTGTCCATCATTTCCCAAAAGTTTGCAGATGACAGTTCTAGTGGGGATCTCCAGGCTCCATTTTAAGGCCAGTTCTCCTTAATGTTCTCATAAATGACTTCAATATATAAAAGGTGCTTTGAGCAAGTTTGCTGATGATACGCAACTGGGAGGAGCTGCTGACCCCACCAAGAGCGGAGAGGCCTTGTGGAGAGATCTAAACAACTAGAGCTGGGAAGTCACCAACAGCACTAAGTTTTATGCAGTTGGTCTTATGAAGAGTGGCTGAGGGACATGGGATTGTGCAGTACAGTAAAGAGGAACCTCAAGGCAGAGCTTGATTGCAATCTCCTCCAAAAGAAGGCTGTAGCGAGGTGGAGGTCAGCCACCTTTCCTAGATAACAGTGACAGTACAAGAGGTAATGGCCTTCAGTCATAGCAGGGGAAGGTGTCTTTCCTCTTGTGACAGTGCTAGGACCTGAGGGAACGAAGCTGTGGTAGGAGTGGGTAAGGCTAGATATCTGGAAAAGGTTCTTCACCACAGGGTGGCTGGGCACTGGCACAGGCTCCCCAGAGCAGTGGGTGCAGCCCTGAGCTGCCCAAGCTCAGTAGGAGCCTGCAGAACGCCCTCAGTCCTGTGGTTTGATTCCTGGGCGCTTCTGTGCAGAGCCAGGAGTTGCACTCCATCCTTACAGATCCCTTCCAACTTGAGACATTCTGTGATTTTACAACATGTTGCCATTCCAGACCTTCCACAGAGCTCCTTCAGGGTTCTGCCCTCTGCAGCATCCCTGTGCTCAGCTTTTCCTGGTCTGAATCACACAGAGCTCTTCTGTCCCTCCGCACCCTGCCTACAGCTGAGACCAGGCATCCCACGCGCCTCACCGCTTGTAAAGAGGATAAATGTGGACCTGCGGTGCCACTGTGGTCCAATTCTCACTTCAGCAGATCTTTTGATCATGCTTCTGGCAAGGTACTTCAGCCTTAGGCACACGTAATGGACCTGCAGCTTTGTGCCCTGCCGCTGCTTTAATCCCCTTGCCCCAGGAGGGGAAGCGTGGTACAGAAAGAAGGAGGGAAGGGGGAGATAGTGACTGATGGCACACAAAGAAAAGCAGATCACAGCAAACTGTTTGAATTAGAAATCACAGAAATTATTTTATATTCATCTACCAGAGAGAGAATTTTATATCTAGTCTATACAATATGCTAAGCACTTATCAAAGAACATTCAGAGAGAGGAAAATCTCTCAATTTCCTAAAAGACTGCTGTCTGTTAATACATTTAAAGAAAAACAAACAAACATACAAAGATAGGATGATGGAAGATCTGAACAGATAGCCTGGGGGATGGGAGATGAGAGGAAAAAGCTCTGAACAACTTAGTAGCAAGGCTTGCTTTTTTTTTTTTCTTCTTTTTTTTGTTCAGCTGAAGTCAATCCCTTGAAAAGGAGAGTTTTGACTCTTAAGTGGCCAGCACCTCTTGCAACATATTTCCTAATCAGTGAGTATTTATGGTCGATATTTTATATTTCCAATTTCCCCCTAAGGGCTCGTGAGAAAGCAGCACACCTGCCAACCTTTTCAGCTGGGCCAATAATTGCCAATTTGCTCTTTGCCTTAGTATATCACTCAATTTAGCCCTGGCTGTGCCCTGCATACATCCTCATTCATCTCTGTGCCCCCATGACAATTAGAGTGTTAGCTTCAGCTAACTAGGGCAACTATTCTACTAGGGTTGGAAGACAATTATTAGTCTATTTTCCCATCTTGTGGCAACAAAATTGAGAATCCATGACAATTATATTCAGCAATTCTGCACTCTGCCGCCTGCTCCCCCTCCTCGCCCCCACCTTCCGAATATTTCAAATTATCACAGCTCTACTACCACATTCAAATTTTCCATGTTCACAGGGAGTGAGGCTTCTATTTAAATGATAATGAGGGACGATCCATTCAATTTAGTGAGGGAGAAAATCCATTAAAAAGCAGGCAGTTCTTAAGCTGATGGGTCAAGAAAAAGATAAAACCCTTTTTTTTTAAAAGCCATTATACAAGGCTCTGTGTGGATTTTTGGACTGCTCAGGACATCAGAGAAGACTAGGACAATTATGGAACACGGGGTAAGCCAAAACAAAATGCCCAAGCCTCCCACTTTTACTTGGGTCAACACAACAAAACAGCAGTATGGCTTATCTGGATCTTAATTCTCCGGTAGCTTCCAATTACCGCACTATGAAAGACAGCAGAGGAAAATCCCATTTTGGAAAAAGGCTGTTGACTCTGTGCTGGTTGTAGAGGACTCGAGAATACACGTGTAACAGGGACGTCAGCTTTGAAATAGGTTTTAAGGGAATTTTACATCAACACTGGGAACACAGACAAGTGGCAAATTCCCACCCCCTGCCCCCCGCACCACTACATCAGTTGTACAAAACCTGGGTTAAAACTTGTCTGCTGTCCTGCTCAGAAGTTTCATCATCCCAAGGACGAGATCAGCCCCAACAAATCACACCTCTGCAGCCAAAGATGATTTCACCAGATGATAATAAGCATTTTTTCCCAGTGACCCATAATAAATAGCACTCAGCGTAATGTCTGGAAAGAAGGGACTGCGAAGCACAGTTGCTGCTTTGCTCCGAAGCTGCAGCACTGTCTCCTCATGGCAGTTGCATTGTGTAACAGCAGAACGTTCTGTGTCTGACGGCGGTGTGTGCAAGACACAATCAATCAGTGGCTTTGGTTTTCTTTAGAGTGCAATTACTTCACGACAGACCAGGCCACCTCTTGACTTCACGGTCCATTAGAGACTAATGACATGCATTAATGTAAATAAAGAACAACTTACTGGCATCCCAGTGAACAAGTCACCTCGAGAAACAAATCACGCGGAGGCGCTAAAGCTGTTCCTAATAGTGCCTTCCCAATGGAACCCACCGTGCGGCTCGGGGAGGGCCGCAGGGCTCCGAAGGTGGCAGTGCCAAGCACACTCACTGGCACTTCCAGACACGCATTTCCCACCACACCTGCTGTGTGCTGTTGTGCAGCAGCCAAACCTCCCGCCTCATTTACCGCATTGTTCACCCAAGTTAATGGGGACAGGGATGGAAGGGAAAGGCAGCATGAAAACCAGTCCTGAAGGCCAAATGCACCAAGGAACAGCAGGAGAGCCACTTGGCGAAGAGCAATAAAGAGCCCAGGTGCCTCCTGGCACAGCACATCCATCTGCAAGGAGTGCAGCCACTCCAATGCAGTCACATCCTAAGAGCTCCATGCATAGCCCCTAACCATGAGGAATGCTGCCCCTGCCTTCCTGCACAGCCCTCCTGCCCAGCAGCTTCCTCACCCTCAGTGCCACGCAGAAGCCTTGCACCACTTCAGCTGCCCACCACTCACAGAAGCCACGCGCCAGGTTACACAGCTTCGGAGCAGCGGGAGGACCTTCACAGCACAGATCCTGTGCAAACCGAATCTCTGCAGCGTGGCATCCTCTGCTCGCCCTGCCTTTGCCCCAGCAATCTGCTGCCCTGCTCCTTGGCACACACACACACAAGGAAAACCACCCGACTGCGCCCACGGGACTTTCGGAGACTTTCTGACAGTCACTAAATAGACTACAGAACGTTTACTGGTACGCAAGGAAGCACTGTACGTAATTAAAGCTAAATTGCACTCATCACATAATGAATGAAGAGCATTCTGTGATTCATGAACCTTACTTTTCAAACTGTTTAATTACTAATTTGAAAAATTCTCATTTGCAATGGGTCATCGGGTCACGAGAGCGACTCCAGCAAAGCTCAGAAGCGTGCCCCGGCCTCCAGGCACTGCCCAGACATCCCCATTGAGCAAGAAGAAAAAGAGAGCCTATTTCCCACTGAATTTCACTGGCTGATTAACTGCCTTTGAAGGCTTGGAAGGAATTAGGCAGTCACACTCCATTCCTACAGGCGCTGCCCGTAACTCTGAGGGCAAAGGGAAAAGAGGAGAAAGAACTGCAAGTGCGTTGGCTTAACAAGGAGAGGCTCCAGTACTGCTTAACGCTTTGACCTGCGCTAATGGCGGGGTCTGGCTGCCTTATTCCTCTCCCACGCCCCCACGTCGCAGTGCTGCCAGGCGCTGCGCTCACACACCTGTCCAGAGCGGCCACGGGAACGGGAAGGAGGGGATCGCATCAACGTAGAGGTGCATCCACAATAGGGATCGCTGCTGTCTGCCCCCGCTGGAGGTGCCCCTCAGGGCCGATGTGCCCCAGGGCCCCCCGCCCACCCCCAGGGGAAGGGGCTGGTGCTGCTGGGCGCAGCTCGCATGACGGGGGGCTGCGTCACTCCTCCTCCCGCTACGGGGGCTGTTTACAGTCCCCATTCGCACTCCAAACATGTAGAGAGAATTTTCCCCCGTCACATTTCCCTGTCAGAGCTGTCAAGCTGAATCCCGCTTTAATCTGCCAAAAGCACTTTTCTGCTGACATTTTTAATAAATACTTTCAGCTTTTAAACACATTTGTGGGAGCCATTTTTCCCCCTTTTTCTCCCTTCTCCTCCTATAGAATGGGCTCTGAAAGCCTTAATAGCAAATACATTACACTTATCAAAGGCTTCCCCCCCCTTCCTCTTGCATCCTGAAGCGGAGGTAGTGTTTTCAATTTTAAAGCTAAATTAACTGTCCAATTGAATTTAGCTGGTGTGAGCCGTTTTCTGTGACAGGTTTTAGTTATGAAGCATATTTTACATTAATAGAACTCAACATGAAAACCACTCGCTCTGGGATTTCTGTGGCTTGCCATTGAAATGGCAAATTTAATATTTCAGACATGCTCGTGCCAGCGTTTGATTATTGTTCTTCATTTAAATCTCTCCTAACGGGAAAGGTCCTAATTAGTAAAAAATCATGTTTTAATGAAGGCGAAATGCTAATTGCTAACACAAAAAGCCTTCATATAAAATTATCCCAGCACTGCCATTGATTTCTCGGTGACTCAAAAGCCCATTTGTGTGTTTACACACGAAGGCACCGTTTGCTTTTGTTTTATCATAACATTTCACTCAACATACCATCAAATTTCCAGCGAGAATGACAGCTCTCCCCCCAAAGCCTCCCATATCTTGGAGGCAGGAGGCGTAAAATTAGACGAACTGACTTCGCACCCAAACTACGCAATTATGCGCAGGAGCTAGAACCAAAAATACTGTAAAAAGCTTTTTAACACAACTTCGTGGAGAAAACACAACAAAACATCAAGCCACTTTTCCCTGAGGAATAACAATTCCATTTTGTTTTCCCATCTCTGATCTTTCGCTTATCATATTATTTGCACCGTGATTATAGTGTTTGCGAGGCAGCTCAACCACTTATGCCATAACACTCAATCATGACATAAAAAAAAGTTATTACACAGTGACCTCTGGATGCCAACATTTGTTCAGCAAGATTTATGAAAAGCCGTGTCAGCAGCGGGAATTGCTGCAGCCAAGCGGTGCTTTCTCCTGAGCGGTACTTACATCACTGAGGCGGTCCCTGGAGCTGCTCCGCTGAGAGCTTGTGGCCTCCCTGATGCTGTCCTCCTCGCTATTTCTGCCACTTCTGCTTGTGGGGACCTTCATCTAGAGGGAGAAGAAGGAGGGGGAAAAAGGAGATTTTCAAGCACTGCCACCTGTTCCCGAGGTCACCAACAGCGCTCACAGCATCACTCCTATGCCCATGGCACCAAGTAGGGGAGGCTTCCCGGCTCACAGCGATTCTCCAAAGTTGGGCTTCACCACCAGTGCCCACAGATGGCTCCTACCGCTGGGGCAGGTCCTCTGACCACCAATCTGTCCCTCCTGAAATTTGTTTCCATTCACACATCGTCTGCTCAGCGAGAGGCGACAGTGTGGGACATCACCTAACTTCCCACTGCCATCTGCAAAGCGCGTTGCTGGGCAGGAGGAGGACAGGATAGATATGTCATTCACAGCTTCCTTCCTGGGCTCATTTACTAACAAATTATTCTGTTAATTCCCTTGTGAAATATTGGGTGGAAAGAAGTGTTTAATTTGTTAATAGGTTCTATTCATATCAGTTTGGTTCAATTTAAATTACACTATTTAAAATGTCGGCTGTACAAATTGGTACTTCTAATGGCAATAAAATCCCCTTGTTTCTCTCTGTCCTATTTCACTGCAGCCTGCAGACCTAGTAGAAGGCTTTCGCTGGTGAACCCCACCACACCCTGACCTTTACCAAGAGGGATTTTACATCTGGCACAATAAGGGGAGGCAAACCCTGCTGGGATCTCCTAGAAGATCTTCCACGAGTGGCAACTCTGCATTTGCATCTAGTAATAAGGCAGGAATCGACCACTTGAAACTCATCACATTGAACTCACCCTGTTGCATTTCCTTAATAAAAAGGCTAACGACATCAAGCACTGAAACCTAACCATGTTACATCAGTGCTGTGGCTACCATCAATCACAATTTTCCTCCTGCATAAAATAAGTACATTTGAAAAGATTTTTTTTTCAAAATACCTAAAGTTATTGGCATTCACTTATTATATTCTCTTTTAGGTCTTCATTAAGCAATTCTGATTTCACTTATCACATTATCTTGGCTAGGATTCATGCCAAGCCAATCGGGTAAAGGGCACAACCCAATTAATTGCTGCCTTTCAAGCCGCTGCACTGCAGCTCTCCTCAGCCCCTGGATGTATGCTCACTCAAAGCACAGCTCTCCTGGTTCCCACTCATCCTCCACTTCTGCTACTCTTGGATTTGAAGACTCTAACCTTCCAATTTCAACACATCCAAACACATCAAGCACATTTGTTTCTCCCGAAATGGAAACTACTGAACTATCACAGGAAAGAACTACGATCTCCCTAAATGCAATAGGGAAATACCTGCTGAATTCCCTGGCTTTCTGATCCGTAACCGGACTGCTCTCATCTAGCAACACGTCAAAGCCTGTGGCCATTACTGTGCTTCTGACATAAACAACTGGACAGCTGCAACTTAAAGAACAAATAAATCACTCCATTCCAAATCCCTTAACCTTCCAAAGCGCCAGCATTCACTATGGGGTTATTCAAAAGGACTAAGCTGTTCAAAGTTAGCACAGACTTGCCCAACTTGTTCCCAGACTTCAATCCTTTGCTGTTTTTCTCAAGTTACAGTATGCTCCAAACACCACCTGCTTCTTTCCTCCAAGTTTCATTAAAGGAGAACTACACCTACACACAAAGTAACAAATTGAGACAATTTGACCCGACAAGGTCTTGCACGGGCAAGCAAATTAGAAGCATCACTGCTGCCATTAACCTTTCCAAGTAAATATCAATTATTAAACTTGCAGCACTACCTCTGTCCCCAGTTTGCTGCTGTGAAGTAAGAGGGTCATCAGCCTTTTTGACAGATGTTGTTCATTTACACCTGCTGCCTGCCAGCAGGGGAGCCTGCACACCCGCAGCCCCAGCGCTGAGCCAAGCTGCCTTAATTCATCAGTAATTACCCTAATGAGCCACATGCAGGACCCAGCTAGGAGGACAAGTTGTTCTGCTAAGTGGATGCATTGGCTTCATGGGCACTCTCAGCAGCCCGGGGTATCACAGCAAGCCAGTCAGAAGCTTCTTTTCCAATTGCTGGCTGCACGACTTCCAGTCATTTTCTCTGGTTGATTTTGCCTGAGCTCCAGAAATTCCTCCTGACTGTACCGCCCAACCAAGCTTTACAATAAAACCTGCTGCTGCCCTGCCTCCAAAAAGGTTTCTCCTTATCCCACACTGCAGCAAGCTGCCCAGGCCCAGGAAGCAGAGGCGAGGAGGCGGCAGTGCAGCCATGCTGCAGGACCCCATAGGGCAAGGCACAGACCTGCAGCACGCAGCCCAGATAGCAGTGCCACAGCTGCACAGGAGAAACAGGCTGCACCTTCCTGTGCTGAGAACTCATGCAGACATTTCAGCAACACCAGTAGGAATAGTTACGTATTTGAAGTGTAGGAGCCAAATAATCTAGAGGTACGCACGAGAAGGAGACAAGGCAATGCAGTGCAAAGGAAAGCTGGAGTGGGCAGTCCCAGCTGTGTGCCATCGCTCAGGCTTGGTTTGCAGCAGAAAGCACCGACCTGTTGTTGGGAACGCAGCGCTGCATGGCAGGCTGGCTTGGCAGGAGCGAGGGGAAGGCCCGGGAGGACCTGCATGGCCCCGCTCCATTTGCATGCTGCAGGTGCTTGCGGACAATCCCCAGCCATATTTGGAGCCAAGAATTATGAACCCTGCGCTGTTGGACATCATGTAGCATGATTAAATACCATAACTCATTCCAGTAATAACTCCAGCTCTCATTAAAGTCCAGCTCTGCTTCCTGAACTGCTGCTGCCTTTTCGTTCCTGCCATCAAACCTGCGCCCTCCCTGCTTCTCCTAGCGGGGTGTGGGCAGAGGGAGACATGAATGGGCAGAACGGGGTCTCAAACCCCTAAAAGGGCTTTTTCATTATTACTGAGCTGGCTCTCAGCACCAGCTTCTTAATCGCAACAGATCAGTCCGTTCTCCATTCATTTACACTTTGTCCATGTCAGAGGAAAGCGCATTTTTATTTGGCGCACCTATTTTCAAATCACAAGACCGCTGTCCCCGCTTGTTATTAATAAACACGCTTCGATTTATCACAAGCTCTGCTGAAGTGCTGCGGGGAGCCTGGGGCAAAAGGAGACAAATTCTTTTCTTAAGTTGTTCTGAAAGGTGCTGGGCTCCCCGACCCTCACCCCCATTAACCCAGCACAGCTAGTTCGCTCCTGCTGGGAGCTCCCCGGCTTGCGTGGCGGCGAGCCTGGACTGATCTTGTGCCATCTCAATATATTTGTTCATTATCTTGCGCACACACAGAAGCATTTGGAAATGTACTCGGGGCACAGGCCAAATTGAATCATCTGCCTTCATTTTCCACACGATCTGAAGCTACAGCTGCTACAACAGGCTGTGGGATTTTTATTTTCCTTCCTTAGTGGTTTTTCCTCTCTCTTAAAGTCACAGCGGTTGGATTTGAAACCTCTCCTGCTGCTTGGGTGCACGTCTGCTTTTTACAAAATGGGTCACGTGGAGACGCACGGCGGGGAGAAAAAATTCCCAGCAACCCATTTCTGTGCTGTTCTGAAGGCAACACAGGAGGCAACGCCCTGGAGGAGAGACATAATCAAAGCACTGGGCTCAGGAATGCCTGTTCTGGTTGCTCCCCTGGGTCTGTTCGTCCACCCGCCCTCCTGCCTCGGCCAAGCAGCCGCCTCCTCTGTGCTGCACCCAGGGAGCATTCCCACAGGCACAAGTGTGCCATGCAGGTTAGAAGGGGACAAGGAGGACCATACAGCTCTGTGCCCATTCGTGGCCTTCCAGGAACACATGAACTGCTTGAGAAAAAAGTTTAATTCCTTTGAGAGCTCTGGAAGATCAACTTTCACGTGTGCTGAGAAAAAGGAAAGACCCAACACAACCATCAGATTCAGGATTTCGCTGACATCGAGGCAAATCTACTTTGGCATAAGCCGCCTGGAGATAAGTCGGTACAGCAGAGAGGCATCCAAGTTGCAGAGCTTACGTCCAAGCCTTCAGATCACTGGGGATAGGGATGGATCCACCTTATCGTGCTCATCCATCTAAACTAATGCTGCATCTCATCAGTGCACAACGGCGTTATCGCCTGCTCTGCCAGAGCGCTCTTTCCTACAGGGTCAGCCGGAGGAAGAAAACTTTCCTGCAGATAGCATCTCAGAATAGCAGAGATGATTCCCTAAGGCTGCAAGAATCATTACGAGCAACTGTTCCAAAAACTTATCAAAGCTAATTGTAAGGCCTGTTCACTTCCCAACAAACAAGAAAATTATGCTTAAACCATGTTTCAGGAAGACTTTTTTTTTTGCTAACGTATGCTTGGCATTTTATTATCAACTCCCAGATAAGCTTGTGTTCCTACTGGTAGACTATCAGCAGCAGCAGCTTTCTGCAGCAAGACACAGTAAACTGCCTTAATAAATACAAATGGACAATTTAATTAAGATATATTGGAGACTTGGAAAAAGTACTATTTGTGGACGAAACAGTCTGTTAAGGGATCATGCTCAAGACTAGCTCAGTGTATTTTAAGCAGGCAACAATAAGTGGCAGAGAAACATACTGCTCGGAGCTCTGCCCCAGTGATTAAAGAGCACACTGAAATTATAAACATCAGTTTTCCAGAAGGGAAAAAAAAATAGCCACTGCCTTGCCTCTGGCTTTAATGCCTGAAACAAAACAAACCATTTGGCTTTAAAAATGTACTTCTTTAAACCTGAAAAGTCCCATGTATCAAAACAAGGTGGAATCAGCTAAACACATTACTTCTGACTTGTTTCCTTGAAAATCCGGCCTTAATGCATTCTAACAAAATTTATCTATCCCAAGCATACCTCGTAATGAGATCAACTGGGAAAAATATCAGGCTTGTTTGTATATTTTATACTTGCTCTAACTTGGCAGTTTGGAGATTATGTATTCCCCAGGTCCCTCCTTAAATCGTTTCACACGCTGCAATTTGATTTTCTTTGCTTGCCCTTTTCCACAATTTTTTTGATACATTTTATTGAGTTCTGGCTCAGAGGGAAACGTTCCCTTTGAATTAAGGGTGCAATCATTTTTTCCCTCTAAATAAGGACATATGGCGTAGAAAGCAATGTTATGGTCTGAGGATTTTATGATTGAAGTAGGACTCATTTTAAAAAATGACAGTAACATCAGGTTAGATCAGAGCAGTTTTTCTAATTGGGTGGTGCTGCTGTGGATGCTGTGATCAGCTATCACAGCCATAACTCACCACCAATACGACACGTCCATTTTTACTTACTGCGATAAAGAGCAAAACAAAGCCCATCATCACAGCACAGAAAGACATTTCTCCTCCCTTATTTTTATATAACTTTGGATTGACGTAAAAATACGTTACATGAATTTTAGAAGCTTAAAGTTTATACATTTGACTGGCAGATAGACAACTGGTTTCTAATGCTGGCTTAGCTATTTTCTCTGGAAAAGTTATTTGCACCGCTTGTACTACAGCTCACCAGCCTGTAACCTGCTGGTTAATTTTAGCCTCTCTGGGATGTGAGGAGGGCAAGTTCCTGTTAGCAAAGGCTTTCTGCCTCCAGGCTGCCGGTCAGCCGTGGCAGGAGGGTAGGCAGCAAAGCAACACAGCGAAACACAGCGCCAGGGAAAAGTCAAAATACTCAAGTAAAGGCATTGTTGGTTTCTCCTCTACTTGAGTAACATGAACTACTCGTGAATAACCGCACTGTGCATCAGTCCGGACAGCAGACACGGGAGGCATCCTCAGTTTTTAAAACCAAGTGAAAACCGACGCCACGTGGTTTGGCCCTTTGGCTTTGCAGTTTTTGGAGGAGCAGCTAAATGGTGCTCCTGTTTGCCAGAGTGACATCTGCAACAAGCTCAGCTTTGGCTCTCCGAAAGAAGCTCCTCCATGCCTCCTATCCAACCTGCACGCAACGCAGAGCAGTTCTCAGGTCAGGATCTGAGGGCTGCAGCCCCACGCTCCCCGCAGTGCCTGGGCAGGCAAGCAAGGGACTCCCACTCATTCTGCATTTCTAAATGCCCGACCTGAGAGTAACTGCAGGATTTCACCCTTTTGACTGAGAGTGTGCCAGTGTCCTGGGAGGCTGGAGGAGCACTTTCCAGCAATGCCCTGCAGCCAGAGGCCTCAGGAGCAGCAGGGCCAGCAGTTCTGCACCCAGCTGAGGCGCTGGGACAGCAGCGCATGTTCTCCCCAGCACACGGGCTGTCAGGCAGCCTTGGCCATGGAGCAGAGCCACGCTGCTGCCCTGTGCTGCCAGGATGGCCAGGTGTGCCACAAAGCAACAGCTCCTGCTTCTTTTGAAAGAGAGCTGGTGCTTCAGCAGGCAAAACTGCTCAATTTTCCAGCTGCCATCAGACCTGCATAGCAAACTGCACTCTGCGTGCCCCCAGCCGTACTTGGCAGATGGTAGGAGACAGCTGGGAAAATCTGGGTTTGACATACGTCAGTGATAAACCGTGCCGGCACAGACCTGCTGGGGTTACAGAGGGCTGTGTGCGAGGAGCGAGGTGCTGCACGGGGCTCAGCCACAGCCTGTGCTCACCCCAGAGACACAGGAGCAATGGGGCTGGCTGGCAGGGCAGCACGGCTCTGAGGTGAGCAGGCACAGCACGAGGCGGCCCGGCACAACACGGCGCCCAGCGCACTGGTGGTGCTCCTCCCTGCAGGCCCTCAGCACAAAGAGCTGAGAAACCCCATGTAGGCACCTGTGTTGGGTCTAGATGTAAGGGAAGGGCACAAAACAGACAGATGTCACTTGGTGACCAAAGAGCCAGTCTCAGTGAGGTGGGTGTGTAATCACCACTGACAAGACAACAGCACCTAATAATTAATACGTCAGGTGTAACGATACACCAGATGCTAGATGCCCTGTCTGTCCTTTAATTTAGCCACAGGGCCAAAGGAATAGCATACAATAAATACTCTTGAGGAGAGCTGAATGCCTCAGAGCAAATTACTAAACAAGATTTGCAGCTTCAAGTTTCACCCTGAGGCAGTTTGGACCTATGGCTCTCAGTTATAAAGTGCCATCCAACCTGCACGCAACAAGAGGTTGATCTGACACGTTTTTGGGGCAATGTGAAAGAAAGGCATGCAGTAAGCACCAGCTGAGGGCTCGTACTGGAGATGCAGCAAGTGCTATTGTGCAGGGGCAGGACCTGGCTGCCATGAGCCAAGCATCACCTGAGCTGTGTTCAGCTGGAGCCAACAGACTACATTAGGCTGAGTCTACACAATGCTTTTAAACACCATGTAGGAGGCAATCAGAACTGACAGCTCTAACATTGCTGCCATCTACGCATACAGATACCATCTATTAAAGGCTAATATCAACAGCTGTGATGTTCAAAGCAGAAGTAGATTTAATATACATATTAAATTGTCCAAAGCTGCAGGAGATGTTTCTAAATATGTTAGGAAATTCAACCAAGAAAAATCTCTCTATATCACAGTATTTCTCTGCTAGCAATACTATCCATCAAAAGTAACAAGTCTGAATCAAAGACAAAAGAGATGATAATCTTCAAAGGTGATTTTAGTAAGAGTAAATCTCCAAGGGCTAAAGATACTACTAATGATGTCACATGGACAAAAACATTCAATGCAGCTGTGCTTTGCTCTTGGAAAGAAAGCAGACTCGTTCCCCAGCATTTGCTAAGAACAAACTCATCTGAAAACAAAGCACAGATCTGCTGCACAAGCCCTAGAAGAATGGGAGTTCATGTACACATGGATGGCATCAACAGATATGGAATAGCTAGTGAAAGTGCTACTAAGTGTTGGGGAAAGAGTGAAAAAGCAGCAATTGGGACCAGCTGGGCAGCTACGGACAGTTATGGGCACATTACCCTGACACCAGGGCTGAACAAGAGGAGAAATACAAAACCTCCTTCTAATGATTGATTTAAGTCATATTTCAGACAGCAAGGCTTTCTGGAAAATTAATCCTTTTGAGTAAGTCTGGTTTCATTTCTTTGGTAAGTCTAGTTGAAAAGAGAACTGGAAAAATATGATATATTTAATCCTTGATGTACACGTACTGGCTGATATTCTGATAAAATTAGCATGATATAAATATCAAGAAAGCATATATTAAATGGGGACCATATCGGGTAAGATCTCAGAACATAGTGTCAATAAATAACCATCAATGTTTATTGCAGAAGATGAAAAGATTATAACAAGGCTTGCTGTTATTCAATAGTTCCATCAATGTTTTTGTGGAGAATATACTATCAAAGCCACTACTGATAAAATTCAGATGCTTACAGTATTTCTTTAAAATCAAGTAAGGATGAGGAGGAGAAGGCAATTGTAGGCAGCAGCTTGAACTCCCTGAAAAACCCCTCATGACACAGAGCACAGCCAGAAGCAAAGCTGCGCCATGCTATGAGGAACGAAGGCAGCTGCTGGCAGCCATGAGACCTGACAGTGCCAAACGGAGCTGCCTGGGGAAGAGCTGGGAGCTGAGCTGCCCATCGTGCTGCTGAGCGAGGGGGAAAGAGACCCTGTCATAGCAGTCTGCAAACACCAAACACTGCAGGTTCTCTTCCATAGCTGAGGGCAGGGCTAAAAGTGTTCCCGTCCCTCTCAGTGATTCACTCAAACCCTTCCAAGTGTCCCATGCAAAGGACCCTCTATTTAGTACCATAGGGTTTCACAGTCGTTTCTAGGACTCCAAGGCACCATAACAGGACAATTAAAACACCACCAGATGTCTCATGGAATACATGCTAAAGAAAGAAAAAAACATACTGTGTACAGATACAGCAACAATTTGCTGTTTGAATTCAGAAATCACTACAATCCCTATAAACCCAACATACAAAACATATGCTATGTAGGCATGCATAAGCTGCATGTAAGTCTTTCCAAATAAAGCCACAGATGCAACTAATAAGCCAAAGTGAAAAACCAAAGCAGAAGAAGCAAAGTAAATATGTGCAAAGGCTGCCCAAGCAGTACTAAGAGGGCAGGAGCACCCTGAGCTCCTCCATCTGAGCAGGGCACTCTCGCATGGCTGCAAGGAAGCCAGCAGTGGGGCCCAGCACCAGCAGAAGACTAAACTGCATGGCACAGCTGAAACTGCAGCAAGTAGCAGGTGATCCTTCACCTATATGGGAACATGCCTCAAACTGCATGCTTTCAGCCCTTCCACAAACCAGCCCACAGTCACGCCTTTGCGATGATCTTTATTTCCTTCCTCTGTTATTTCTGGAGTCCCCCCAGAACGTAGGAGCACGACTCCAGCACAGCAGCATTCAAGGCAGGAGAACCACCTCTTGAGAGCAGGTGGTTGGTACGAGCTGTGGTAGAACTTGGATTTTGCAAAGCAAATACGACCCCCAAATATAAGTACATTTTTCCTTTAACCTCATCTACCTTGTTCTAGCCAGACCCACGATCTGCTTTTACTCATCACACCCCCCAAACCGCTGCTCTCTAGGCTTCTCAGGACGTGTCCTCTCCCTGACAGGTCTCCCCCCTGCAGCCGCCCATCCATTGTCACCCCAAGCAATGGAAAGCTTCCCGAGGAACCACGGCTGCTTCTGCAAATCCCAGCAGCAGCAGTACCTGCTCCTGCAGGCTCCCAGCACCGAGGTCAGGATGGCGGGGCCCTGGGGCTGCAGAAGCAATCCATCTGCTTATGGTCACCTGCAGTGATCAGCCAAGATATCGGCGTTGTCAAGGAAACTTTCAGTAAGGCCATCAGATCCTACATCACCACTGCCAGTTTTCTGATTTGAGAAAGCACTGTTATAACTGCCTGAGCAAGCACAGCCGGCTCCACAAAGAAGCTCAGAGGCAATTTCCTCTCAGTGCCCATGGGACATCCTGTTTGCTGTCTGACATCCTGAAAAAAATAAACAAAAATCTCAGAATAATTACAGCCAAAGCAGCTAAGGTGAAGCCCTTTGGAAATTTACCACCATGAGTAAATGCAAAAGGGGTGGTGATTATTTTAGCTAACGATCACTGAACTTGGAGTCACAGCTGAGGAATGGGAAGCGGCTCTGCAGGGAACTAAGCACAGAGCCCTAGGAAATAGTGTCAGAGCACCGCCCATGGGCTGGGGGCTTCAGAGCACCTCGGATACAGATTTTGGAAATGGCCAAGGGTATCTTTTGCAGGCAGCAGTTGAGAACAAAACTGCCATAACCAGGGAGGAATGAAACTGAAAGCTCAGTCTGGAGACCCAAAGCCACCAGAGTTCTGTGACTTCAGTGAGCTGCAGCTCTTCGTGAGAGCAAACAGGATGAAGGAACAAAGCCTCCAGCTCCTCAACTCACCAAGGCGCAAGTATGGCTGGAGCTCAGTCACTGCTTACATCTTCAGTGTTTTGGTACTGGTGGATGAGCAGCAAGAGTGCACAAGAAGTTGGAAATGGGAATGGAACAGCCTCTGAAGTTACAATGCAAAAACTGAACATGTCTACTGGAGATGTACAACCGATCTCATGTGGAGCTTTTGTGTGCTAATAGCTGTCTCATTTATACTCAAATTCCATACAAGAGCACATGTCAAGAAACCACTGCACACACACTATAAATACTCTTGCTCAAAAGACTTCACCTAACGCAATTCACAACGTACCTGACAGTTTCCTATTACTGCTAAAGGAAACCATTAACAGAGGGCTAAAGGAAACAATCTTATGCACTGAACCAACACTGTTGCCTCAGCAAAACAAAGCAATTAACATCTGAGTTCACAGGAAAATACATTAGCACAACAGATGCATGTGCATGTATTCTGGTCCTTTGGTAAAATACTGTTTTAAGGCCAGATGTTTTTGCTCATGCCAAAGAAGAATCCAGCTGCATCAAGCTGTGAATATTTCTTCTGATCTGTCAAAATCTGCTATGAACTTGAAGAGAAAAAAACAGAGCTGAAGTTTGAAATAGAAGCCTGTTTTCCACTGGGGATTTCAGCACCATCTGTATTTTAGAAGCTTTAGTACAACCTGACAGAGCCTGAAAAAGTTTGCAGCACAATAGGTAAAGTGCATTGAAACACCATTCCGATCAGGTACTGGGGAGAGCTGAAGCATACGGTAACAGACTCATCTTGTACATGCTATTTCCCCTAAAATCAATTTACACATATTGGGTGGATTTACAACACATTTAAATTGTCCAGCCCGTGTTGCTATCATGCCATTATCTCAAGGTAAATCCTACAGCTGAGATTTTCTGACATGCCCCACAGGTCTCCTGGCTCCTAAAGGTGCAGAAACTCCCATCTCCCATCCTCTGTGTTGGAAAATTCAGCTTAAAAGTAAGTGAATAAATATCAAAATAAAACTCCAGCAGACAAATGCCCCTGGCGTAGCTCCAAGATGTGGAACACACCGAACTATAGGTGAACCAAACTCCCTGCCTACAGCCTGCTCTGCACATTTGTATGCTCAGCAGCTGGGCTGCCTTCCAGGTGTGCCGTGCAGCTCTTCCACTGACAGGGTTATCTATTTTACAAGGAATTATGAGAGCAGTGGAAACCACAGCAGAATTGTTTTGAAAGAAGCAGGCCTCAGATGGACAATTTAGATTTCACATAGTTGATAGAGGATTTGCAGGTTCAAATTATTAATCAACACCCTGCCAAGCAGGGGCCAATAGCAATCTGCCAGTGCTGAGATGTCTTGGACTCAAACTGTAAAATCTGGATTTTAGATTGACTCAGTGGGGAGAGGGGTTTCTGTGCCTACAGCACTTTCCTTCTGAAGCATCCAGGGACATAATAGGGGCAGATACAAACGTATGGATAGCAGGGGAAGTTCTTCCTCCTGGGTACTGGGGATGGGCTCCCACGTGCTGGCACTGCAGCGCTCAGGCTTCCACGCTCAGGGCTGCCTGGGGGACACTGCACCCAATGCTCAGCACAGTGCTGGTGCTGAGCAGCTGCTCCCACTCCATTTGGGCACGGTTGGGCACCTGGCAGCATCCCCCAAGCAGGGGGAGAGGTGTGAGCAGCAGAAAGGGAAGGTGCCAGCCTGCGTGTGAGCAGATGTGTGTGTGCCCACATGCATGAACGACACAGGACTGCTCAACTGGAGCCAGACAGCATCCCTTCCAGGTCTCTTCTCTTCTCTCCAGTGTACATCTTTATTACAAAGAAGTGTTGCGAGATGAAATTTGGGAGCTTGGGGCTAAAAGCAGAAGAGAAAGAACAGGATGTGCTCCTACAGCGTTGATTGAAAATGGTGATTTTTTTTATTTATTCTTATTTCTTTTAGGCTAACCGTCTCTCAGAGGAGCTGCCTGCAGAAGCATCAGCCTGCTTCTCCTGTTGCGTCACATCACAACATGACTTGTTTTCCTCTTGCCAGCAGCTCATCAAGGAGCACCCCCAGCACAGCCCTCTCATCTCTCAGATCTAGGCGGAAGGCAAATTAGTAGCAGCCTGATGGGGGACTGCTAAATTTTTCATTACAATGTTCCTCCGGAGGTTTGGTGTTTAATAATTTGTACTGTATAAAATTTCACATATGGGAAAACAAGGCACCACACAGCCTCTCCAGATGCCTTTTTTTTCTCCTTGCTAATCATGTGAGCCCCCCACTAAAGCAGTGGATTTAGGGCATAATTAAAGCTCTATACTTTAATAGTAATATGGGTAGAGCCCAATTTTATTTTTGAGAAGAACACACCACTTGTAAATTCCCATTTCACCGCGGATCAGTTTTCAAACAAGCTCTGGACCCGGGCTGCTTTGTTCCCACCACACCACGGGAATGCAAAGCACAGAGGCAGGCAGCTGGCGGCACTGGGGCAGACACACATCCCTGCTTCACTACCATGGCCCCTAAATGCCCTATGATCCACCCGGGGGGAGCAGTGGTGGACATCCATCAGTCCCCTAGCATTATCTGCTCTGAGAAAACAACCTGGAGCACTCAGGTGTAACTACTGCTGTGTACAGAGCTTTACACACCAGCTAAGGCCACTGAAAACCTTATTTAAAGGCTTGAATTAGGACTTAAGCAGGCAGCAAATTCTGCAGTAGGAGCTTCACAGCCAGCGACCTGCTGTGCAGCCTGCTTACTACCAAGCGCCACAGCACTCCTCATCCCCAGGCATCTTTCCCTGGGTCTCCCTCAATCTCCTTACCTCCTGAGCAACATACTGGCATTGCAGTGATGCCACATTACCGCAGAGCAGGCTAAGGGAAGAAGGAGAAGTGAAATGAAAGAAGGCGCTGGCAGCAAAGGTGGGATACAGAGCCCTGGTATGGCACAGAGAGGAATAGTTGATGATGGCCAGCATTCTGAGAACTAATTTTAATTATTCCATGAACTCTGGAGTAGAGCTCCTATGAGGAACAAAGCATCCAAGTGATTACATTCCCAGGACAACTTACCGTATCAAGACCTTTCCTTCTCCTGCTCATAAATTTCCCCTAGGTAAATTCCAGAAACACACATAGAGAAGGACGACCACCTTTTACAATACGGTTTTAATTAGTTTCCCCCATCTGCTCAAGAGGCTACAGAATGCCTTAAAATGAAGTGCCTTACTGCTATGATGGATTTGTGATTTCCCATCAAAAACCAGGTGATAAAGAGCCAGGATGAACTAGTGTGGTCAAAGTTTACTGTAAACTTTGACAAATTGCACTGTTCAACAGAAAGGAGAGGTTCCAGTTTTGCCATTAAGTGTCTCTGTGCCCTTTCCAGGTGGGGGAAGCCAGGTGTTACTGTGCCAATCATCAGCAACATCAGGTAGGGTAAAGCAAACTGTTTCCACAGATAAGCATCAACCCAGCTCTTATAGCCTGCAATACACTGGCAAACAGATCAAACGACCTAGAACGGAGAAATAATGACCTTGAAAGTCAGAGCTTATTTCTGCTTTTATCCATCTTTAATATCTGAGCTTAAACTAAACTGACCATGCATTTTAAGATCTATATTGTATCCTTCCAAATCTATTTGAGAACGCTGAAGTCTTGAAGCATTATTTGTTGAAGTGCAGAGCTTATTACAGGTCAAAATTCGGCTTGCCTTCTAAGTGATGACGTGTGCTACTTAAGCCAGTACAACTGACACAGGACAGGGCTCCCCAGACTCAGGGAGCCTTCTCCCCACCACTTATTTCCTTCTCAAACAGAAGCCAGCTATACTTAACATCACTGTGATCAGTTTGTGAGGCTGTTTATCTGTAGCTGCCCAAAGCGCGGTAATCTACAGCATGGGGTACGGCTGCCCTGCCATCACACATCTGTGCCGGAAGCAGTGCTCACGTTATCCCTTCAATGGGAAAAGGTCAAAGTGCTGATGTTAAACCTGGGATCCCAGGAGCTAAAGGATGAGCCGTGGTATCAGTTTTTTGCCAGAGGAAACTCATCCATGTTCTGGTTTGGTGGGAAAAGGATCAGTATTAGCTTACGCCAGATAAGGAACATGGGATGAATACCTAAGTCAGAACTTACCAATGGGTAACATTTCTTAGATAGTAGCAAGTTAATGCCATATAGCTAGGCAACAAAGCCATTCCATCCTTGATAAAGGCATAAACACATTGAAGGCATAATCCCTGTGTGACATGGAGTCATTTCTACATTCATAAAACTCCCACTGCCTCTGCCAGCATTGCAGTTTAGAACTCTGTCCCAGCCTGACCCACCCCTGCAGTCCGTGCTCTGCTTCTCCCCCAGTGCGCACAACCAGGCAGAAATCCATTCTAAGCCCCCATTTATGGGGACAGGCAAAACTGCAGCCTGACCGCATTTGGGATAAAACAGCACCTTCTCTCTGCTCCCAGTATTTATCACCATTCCGGGGGTCCGGGTGGGGTCTGCAGGTATTTTGAGAAGCGGATGGATCCATCACTTTCACTTCACACAAAGACAATTAGGGGACTCTTTACTAATCATCCTGGATTTCCCAGCACAGATGGGACGTGCCAACCACGCCAGAATGCCAACCAATGGAACCAGCCAACCAACAGAAACCTTTCTTCACCCCTGAAGGACACTGAGAAAACCTGCAGTAAGATCTAAATTAGAAGTGAAAATTCTCATTAGGAAAAAAATAAAAATAAAAAAAAATTAAATGATCCTTTTTAAAATGAGAATCGAAGTCATGACTAACTTTTCATTACAGAAATGCACAGAATGGCAAAAGCTGACCACTAGGAGAGACAAGACCTTTCCTAAGCATGAGTGTAACAAAACACAGCTTAAAAACTGTTTCCAGGACTTGGCCTCCATCCAGATACACTCATCAGCTATTGCAACATATAGGATTGCTTCATTACTGGCATGCACTTCTGAAAACAAACACTCTCCTCCCTTAGAAGTTCAAGTGGGCCACACTGAAGTAACAAGCCAAAATTCACACCTACAGATCCAAGTTGCCAGAGCTCAGAGCTTTGCTTTATGCAGGCTGGTTCCATTAAACAGAGGGACAGCAGGGAAGAGGAGAAGCCAAGCCAAGCAACCACCCTGGAGTACTGAGCATGAAATCACGACATGCAAAATCACACTGAAAGACGTTATTTTTGAAGCACCTTTTTCTTCTGGGAAACCACAACAGAAGAAACAGATGGCAGTATTGCTAACTAACATTTAAGAGAAAAACAGACAGATGCAGCGTTAGTTTCTCTATTAGTAAAATAGAGGTGGGGGAAGGAAAAGTATTTTTGAGGAAACCTCGACTGCTCCCATCTCCACCTGCAATCAATGACATCCTTCAGGTAAAACTGAGCTCTGCCCTCCTTGCTGAAATTTCACAGCAAATGGTTTTGCAGCTCTGCGTTGCTGTATCAGCCATCAGCACATCACTTCAACGAGAAAATTTAGCTCAGCTTGGAGGAATTGCCACATTTTAGTCAAGCTATGAGTGCAAGTGTTTTAACAAACAAAATATAAATGATGTAATGCTGGATGTGCCTCTCTTTTTCAACAAGCTTCTAAGAACACAGTGTGGACGCTAATTCGTACAGTGTAATGAATATGCACACTGTGAAATGAGCAGACCGTGCCCCAGAGCTGCTGGCTGAGGTTACTGGTACTACAACAAAATTAGCTAGGTGTCCAGTGAAAGCTGGGGACCCTGGGCTGGTGCCATCCAACTCAAGTTTACAACTTCATTGGAGATTCTTTGCATCTCATACATTAGCTTTGCAGAGTTCTATTGCTGGTGGCCTCGGTCCTAACTTAATTACAAACGGGATGTGAAGGTCGTGTCAGCATGGTAACACCTGGCTAAGCAGAAATCTCTCTTCCAGGCATATTTCACCTGTTCTCATCTTAATTTGACTGGACTAATTGCTCCTAATCCCACAGAACAAACGGGTCATTAGAGACAAACCATAGGGGGCTGGGTGCTCCGTGACCAGTGGCAGTGTTCAACACAGACCAGCAGCTCCTGTTAGCCAAGCAGCCACCAGCAAGGTGAGGAATGAGCCCTGCTTTGAGCCTTGTAACAAGTGTGGGGTTAGGGCTGGGAGACATCCTGAAGGGGAAAATGGCTGTTTTCAATAAGGTATGTGTGAATGAAATGAGGGGACAGCAGTCACTGTGTGGGCTGAGCAGCATCAGGAGCTTAGGAAGGAGAAGGAATTCAGTTGGGCACAAGAGATGGAGCCTTCGGGGCAAATCCACAGGCAGTGCACATAGGCTTTTCCTCCTCAGTGCCACCACAATAAGTGAAGAAAGAGCTGATTGGCAGATGCCAAGGAAAACACTTTGGGGGGATTAAGAAAAAAAAAAAAGCCGTGAGAAAGCAATACTATCTCACTTTCTGGGAGATAAGGAGGAGTGTGCTCTCCACAAACTCCGCGTCCCGCAGCCGCGGCTGTGCGGCGATCCATTAACGCTCAGCGTGTTCCACGGATTGAAAAGAACATTTAATACATCTGTCGGAACACAGAGGCAGAGTAAATATCCTTATCGTTCCAGTTACTGTAAATAACACTTAAGTGCAAGTCAAATATTAGCTGTATTCAGCACAGCATCATAACAAAACAGGCACTGCTAACATTATGGTCCCAAACTGTGTTATTCTTAATTAACATCTGACATATATCAGCTTTTGCAATCACCCATTACTGATTAAATGACAAGGCACAATGTCAGATGCATAATCTGATTGGTTAGTACTCAGTTACCAAGGTGTTACATTTTGAAATTGCCTGTGAATTGATTTCTTTTATTGAATTAATAAGTGTTATCATACTGTACAGAAGGTAAAATTGCTACTGAATGTGAGCGATAACGTATAATTACAGAAAATCAAATCCTAATCTGCAGAGCCAAGCCAGGTGTCAACATTTTAATTGTAGTTAGGGAAGCGCGGTGGCACCGGTGAGTGGGGGAAGGGAAGAGCTCAAGCAGGGGAAATATGGGAAGCAGCTCGAGTTCGAAGTGAGAGCCACCCTGAGGGATGCCAAGCACTTGGGTGTGCAAAAATATTGTCCTGTTGTTTTTCATTTTAGATGATCTCACACACTGGGACAACAGACTGCCATCCAGGGCCAAGGCTCTCCTGCATCTTACGTTTGCATTTCTGGGAAAGCCTTTCTGAAAAATTTTAGGATACAGAAGCATAAAATACATAAATCATGTACTTCCCTGGTTCCTTCCTTAGAAAAATAAAGATCCCTCTTTTCCCCAGAGCTATCGAGTCCCTCCTAGGTGACAGCACAGCCTCCTGCTATAAATAAAACCTCAGAATTTTATTAATTTCAGTAGCTTTACACACAGTTCCAATGAAAAACATCTTTTCCCACAGCCTCCTGGCTGCTCTCCCTGTTGGTTTGCATTCAAACACTGCACTAACACGACTGCCTGAGCACCTCTACTGATGGCACTGAGTTGCTGTGACCCCTCGCAGACGCTTACTTCACCAGTTCCAATGGATTTCCTCTGTATCAGCTGTTAAAGCAATTTGCGCATCCATGCCGGTGGCTCACACCGGTTTAACTATGTGTGCTCAGAGAATGAGGGAGCAATTTCTTTGGACTCAGGAGGCTGAGAGCCCCGGCTCACGAGGAGGAGCTCCCCAACCCCCCCAGATGTGGATCCTCACACGTGAGCCATGCCCAAAGCCCGGCTGTGCCACCCCTGCCCAGGCACAGCTGCCTTCCAAGTGTCTGCACCTCCACCTCCTGCCAACCGCTCCTTCCCAGGTTTGTGCTCCTCATGCTGCTCCTCTCTCCCTCCTGAGCTGCTCCTTTCATGATATCCTCGTTTTGAATCCTCTCTTTGGAGAAGGGACGCACCCCGCAGAACACGACGTCCATGCAGTAGGGAAGCACCAAGGCACACGCAGCTTTCAAAGACCACGCTAATTCCCTGCTGCACCACAAGCCAGCTACCAATTTGCAGAACATCTGCTCACATCATCAGCTTTTTCTTTTGTTTAGGGATAAAGAGGATAAAGAGGTTAAACCATCCTGCTTGTACACAGAGAAGTTAAAAACCATGCTACCACCACTCTGCTGGCAAGATAGCCCGGCAGCAGGATAGCATGTAAGGATTTAACAGGAAGCTCTTAGCAAATTAATTCCTTCTATGACCACGTTTTCAGGGTAACAGTGACACTTCCCTCTTTGAATTGCAAGGCCCTGGGCTTCACTGTAACATCACCAGGACAGCGAGTGTCTTATGGATAACACAGCCGAGGAACGTGGCAGCCAACAGCTCGTGACCCCACGGCTCATGAGCCAGGCATGCACCCTGCACACGTGGTGCTCCAGAGCAGCTGGGCAGGCTGTGCTGCATGCAGAGCCCCGGCTGCACAGAGCAGTCACTGCTGCAGAGAGGGGCAGAGCAGCACACCTACAGTGTGAGCTGCCTCTGGGCTCTGCCTCCATCGCTCCCTTCCTGAGACACACTGTGCAAAAAGCTTGCTGCCAGCACTGATGCCATGACTTCCTCACTCCTTTGTGTCAAATTGTGTCAACCCACTGCTTGTGGTTTTTTTTTTTTTCCTTTTTTTCTTTTTCTTTTTTCTTTTTCTAATTCCCTTCAATTCTACCATGCAAAACCACAGTTCCAGCCACCCCACATCTTGTTCTGTGGTGGGGGGGAAGATTCCCAGGATGCATTTTCTTTCAGTAATCTCCTGTATATTGCTGCAGCTGACTTGGGCACCTACTTAATCTGAGACCTTACAGCTCCTGTCAAGCACGCTGTGACCCCCTCTAGACTCATCCTATCCATTACCGAATTTTCATTTTTATTAAGCTCAGCAGAGACTTCTTTCCCTCTCCTCCAGGAAGCATGAATTCTCCGGTGTCATTTATTCCACAAATGATTTATACCAAGAGCCTGTCAACTACAGGAGGCACTTACTTGTGCTTACTATACCTGCAAGTAGCTCTGTCCTTTCCGGGTCATTACTAATAAAGCACTTATCCCTCATACAAGCACCAGTGCCTCCCTGTGCTCTCGCAGGTATTTATCTGAGCACTTCAGAGCCCTCAGCGGATTTATCCTCGCAGCGCTCTGCCGGGCTGGGCATTGCCATGATTTCTGCTCCGCAGATAAAGAGTGAGACTCAGGCTGAGCTCCATGCTGCCCGCAGGAGGCTCAGCACCCCGCAGCTCCCAGCCCATTATCCTTCTTGCTGCATCCCACAGCTGCTCCCCAAAACTCCCTACAGCTCACCCCAAGTTCTCGGCGGTCCCTCCCAGCCCCACATGGGCAGCCCCAGCCAGCAGAAGGCTTCAGTCCACGGCTGTTCCTCATTCATGAAGTGCTTAGGGGAGAGGGTTGGGAACCCAGAGGCCCCAGTTGTTCCCCCGGCCTTGTCCTCACTGATGACTCCTGGGATGAAGGCTCCTCTGGCTCAGCACTGCTCACTCTGCAGCCAACAAGGTTCCATGAACAATGGCAGAACAAACAGATTTGTCTTGCAGCTGGAGCGCCAAGACAAGCAAGGAACAAAGCTGGGGGCCAACTGTAACACCACCGACTGGCAGCCAGCCCTCTTTCCAGCTCCTTACAAATATCGGTCCCAGCTTTCTGCCCTCTTTGCAGGATTTCTGGGCAGAATACAACATCCCCAAAACATCGATGTGTGGCTGTGCAGCCCCCAGTGTGCCCTGCTCAGCTGGGGACCTCTGTTCTGTTCCTCTTCCCCTTCATCACAGGCAGGGCTGAGGAACCTGTTGCTGCTGCTTCTCTTGCAAGCCCTGAAGCCAACTGGCAAGCCAGAGTTTAACCTCACAGCTGCTGAATACAGTTGGATTAAAACACACCGGCCAAGCAAAATATTGCTTTTAAAATGTAATTTATGTTTGGCACTGAACACACTGGGAGAATTCAGAGCAATTTGCACTACAGACCAGCCAGTAACCCTGTGCAAAAAGCACTTTGATGCCCCTGATTTACATCCGAGAGCCTTAATGCATTTTGGAAACAGGCAGCAGCGTAAGAAGCCACTGTGCTAATCCTAACTGATGTAAGGATGCTGAAAACACTTAATTGCTTCTATTTCGTTGTAAAATTCTGCCTGTGTGCAGACTCTTCTCTAAATCTAGAAGTTACAATGAGATTATGGAAAAAATGAGGATATTGCCTGAAAGGGTCATCATAACTTGGCAGAATCGGTCTGAAAACCCTCCTTATTGGTCCCATTATATGTCCAGAGGTTTACTTTTGGCAGGGTGGGGGGAAAACAAAGGCATGATGCAGGACAGGTCTCTGTTTCCACTTCTGATGGTCTTGCCTGAACCTCATGCAGCTTCACACTTCTCTACCAGGCTGCACATGCATTCATTCACACATACATCCATGCTCAATCTCTTGCAACCAAAACATTGTTTCCTCACCACAAAAAAGTCACTTCAAAGCAGTCAGCTCCCACTGAAGTGAATGGGAGATTCTCCTCCCGGAGCAGTTTTACCAGGAGCTGGTCTGCTTCAGGACAAGGCTCACTTGTTGATCAGGGCTCAGCAGGAAAAAGCAGAACAGCTCACTTCTACTGATTGCATCCATTCCCCAAATAATTTGAAATTAATCCTGCAATTTAATTCCAAGCTGCCTTGCTGACGAAGGAGGAAAGGTTCTTGTGGAAGCGACACAGGTGAATTACATTTGCTCAACAGTTTCAGCACTAAATAATCTGCACATAACTCAGCTCACTCGAAAGGTGTGCCGCCGCGATCCGACATAAAATACGGCTCTGCTAAGCCAAAAAAGATAAAACAGGGATTCCTTCATACTTAAAGGAGAAACAGTGAAGGATTTCATATTTTAATGAGATACAGATGCCGACCACTGAATAAATCACTCTGCCTATAATTAAAGAGTCCTCTGATGTCTGAAGACTCTTCCTGTCATGAAAACTCCTGGACACTATTTCATCTCCTTCCTAAGCCTGATTTCAGACTGAAAGAGGGGGGATCCAAATGTTGATGTCACCCCAGACACCACTTATAGTCTCCATTTCCCTTCTGAAGAACTTGGTATTCATTTGTCTTTTTTTTCTTTTCTTTCTTTTTAATGAGTCTTCAAGCACTTGGAATGGAAGGCAAGTATGAAGAGTCACCAAGGGACCGTGGTCCTTCCCAGCCCCTACATCAGCACTTCACACAGAACTCCAGTATTTCAATTAGAGATGCTTGCAATGTTAGTGAGATGCAAAGGATGAAAACAGAAAACTTAGCATTCAAGTAAAGAAAGAAAACAAGAATATTTTACAAGGGTGCCTCTGGGCAGAGGGGTGCAAGGAAAGCTCTCATGGGCACCGAGGCTTCATGAAATGCCCAAAGGCTCCTGCTCACCTGCCTGCCAACATGACTAAAACAACTGTTTGCCATTTAAGCCATTTGTTTGGAATACTTCAACTTATTTTCCAATTTCTTTGTGCTGCTTTTGAATTTCAGGTCATTAAGGAGCCCATGATTTAGCTACCTTAATCTCTTCCTGCATTTCCCATCTGTACTCTCCATTAAGAGCTCATACATAAACTATTATGTTTATTCTCTCAAACTTCCAACTCTTCCCCTCTTCCTTTTCACCACAACTCCCAGGCAAGGGCTGAATTCCAGTTACATGCGAGTGTGTGTTTGTTCTGGGAGCTTTGGCTTCTGGAGATGAGCATGGAGACTTTGAACACTTGGAAGGAATTTCCCTGACCAAGCACCTTGGCCAAACCTGCCCTGCCACTAAACATCACCACAAAATAGAGGAATACACAAAGAATTATGGGGGGGGGAAGAAATGAAGAATCTTTCAGACTCTTGGAAGGACACGCATGCTCCAGAGCATCTGATTTTCTGGCTTACTGCCCTTTGGAAAGACTGCAGAATCCTCCCCACTGTGGGCACAAGACACAATGAAGGATCCCAGTGCTGTAAAATTCTGCATGCTGTCCCAGACAATTCACACCTTTCCAAATGATGCTACTCCACTCCTTGAATACAGGAAGTCCAGCCTGAAGAGGCAGCCCTGCCCCCAGCTCTCCACCAAACACCTTCAGCTGGCTGTACTGATCCACATTTCAGTTCCTGGTTTATTTTTGCTTTCTAGTTCCTTTCCATTCGTGCCGTGCTTCTCCATGTAGTATTAAATCGACAGTGACAGACTGTCACCCCTTCTCCAAATTCACTAAACTGTTTAATAATATAATTTTTAGAAGCAGATCTGTGACTCACACACATGCACACACACACACCAAGGCAAAATAAAGATGACAGCGCATTTGAACAAGGCAGCAATAAAACACTGAGAGTAATAAAGAATAAAAATGCTATATCAGGTTGTCATGGGAACCAGCATCCAAGGACTCCAGGTAACATTGTAAAACATGCCACTGAGCATAAAGCAGCTAAGCAGGTTAAGGGGTTATTTATTAGGCTGCAACACGCTGCGCAGTGCCCTCTGGTGAGAGCGCAGCAGACAGAAGGGTCCAAGCCCCAGGCAGGGGACAGGAGTTGCATTGCAACCAAGGGCACCATGGGCAGGGCTGCACACAGGCTGACACTGGGACATGTGCATGTGCCAGCTGCCAGCTCTGTGCTGGGTGAGTCAGGAGCATGCAAGCCAACCTGCGCGGGCTGCAGGGTATGCCTAATAAGCAGCTGGGCCCCACCGGCCTCCACCATGTGCTGCTTTTCTTGCTGAGGGCAATGGGACTTGCTGGATGAAAGATGGAGCAGGGACGGGTAAGGATTTTCTTCAGGACCAAAAGCGTAACTGTTCCATGACTAGAAATTTCAATAGAACTAGGAGCAGCTCTCTGCAGAGAGCAAAACCAGGCTTCTGTTCCCTGGAGCACCGGCTCAGCAAACACATTGTGCCCACAAGGAACACTGAGAAGGAACTCAGTGAGGGGAGGAGTCCATCAGCAAAGCAAGCAGCTGGTAAGGCCATCCCAAGCATCTCTTCCTACCAGAGGCAAAAGCACAGGCACCAGCCATGGAATGCTCGCCCCGACAGAACAGAGCTCCTGCCCGCTGCCGCACAGCTGCATGTGCAGTGTGAGGGTGCTGGGAGGCACCTGGAGTGCCTTGCAGTGAGGCTCTGCCTTACCTGGAGGTCAGTGGCTGACAGCTGCTTTGTCATCCCAACCCCAGCTGCTTTTCTCTAATGCGTACCTTCCACATTGTTATGACAAAGCATGATGCTCAACTATCTAACTATCTACTATGCTAACCCCTGCCAAGCAAACACCACGCCGCTGGGATGCCAACGCCTTCTGCCAGTTGCATTCAGCAAGCAGCAGACAGCCGTGTCTCTTCCCAGGTGCCAGTACCTAACCATAGCATTCATTTTGGGCAGATGGGTTGTGTTCAAATACCACAGCTCAGGACTTTCTTCTCGCTTCCCAAAAATGCTGCTAATATTCCATATATATTAGCTGGGATCAGAGCTGACGCCATCTCACTCCACGATCCTTCCTATTACATCTACAACAACAGAAGTCATAACACAGAGATAAGCAGTTTTTAAGGTCCCCAAAGCCTTGCCTAGCACAAGGCACGGTTGGATTAATGTTTTCCATCAAGAAAGCCAGCCAATTCGGCCCCATACTCAGCAGTGCTCACAGCACAGCTCGGTGCTGCCAGGGCTGTGGTCCCCACGGGGCTCTGCTGACAGCCGTGTCCCATCCCCTGTGCCTGGCACAGGCTGGGTCTGCCAGCTGGCTGCAGAACTACCGGCAGGAGTGGGGGCTGCAACCCACAGCCCGCCTCTCCTCATTTTCCCCAGCACTGTTCAAGCTGTCAATTCAATTCTCCCCCCACTAAGTGGCACCAATGCACCGCAAACCACAATGAAAACATCTGTACAGACGGCTTACAAATAAATACTCCCCATCTCCTGAGCCCAGCCCTCAGCGGGGGAATCAGAAGCATGGGGACCGCAGTGCTGCAGCCAGAGCCCTGTGCCAGCCCCAGCCCCCCGCCCCAGTTCCATCCCAGCCCTGGCCCAGCCCCACACACACCCAGCAACTGCGATAAGAGGAGGGCAGCACAGCTTGCAAGAGAAAGGGGAAAAGGCAGAAAGGTGTTCACTGCAGCCAGTGCCTGTTCTTGATGACACAGGGACGGCGGAGGGACGCGGGGCAGGGCCAGCTGCTGTAGGCTCAGTCCTCTGAACATCTCAGGGAGCTCCAGTCTACTCCAGCCAGGAAACGGCCACACCAATGACAGCATCCACTTATGTTTTATCACAATGCAAGAGCAGAAACTAACAGGGAGAAATGACTAGGAAATATCTTCCTCACCAGCTCACTGTGAGCAGTGACAACCAAAACCATTACAGAACACACACATCACTACAGACAAAAGTACTTTACTCGTACCGATACAACTGGGAAACCTCAGCACCCTGAATTCAAACCAGGGAATAAAATAACCCCGCTGGTCTCAGAACATCAGACTGGACGCCTGGCCACCACATCACTACAGATGCAGGCTTGCTCCTCCATGCTCCCTCTCCCCTCCCCCATGCAGTCCCAGCAGCTGATCGCACTGCTGAAGTAATTAAGCTTAACCCAAGTCTGGTGGGAGTCCCAGGGAAAGCCAGCGATCCACAGGCACAACACGCTGTTATTTATAGCTGATTAAATTCTATTTATCTACATTTAAGCGGTGCAGGAGATGGGAGAGATCCCAATACACATCTGTGTCTTATTAGAAACACCAGCTGTGTGTGGTAGCTTCAAGTTTGCTTTTTTATTTATTTAATTTTTTGCATCAGTTTACCTCCTCGTTACTGAACCAGAATGTCATGAAGGAAATACTAAGCTGATGTCCCCTTCTCAGAGCTTTGAGCCAAAACATCCGGATAGCAGCCGAGGGACATCCAGGCCACGTTGCTGGAGCACCGCTACTCAGATGATTCTCAAAACCCCGGAGAACAATCTATCATCTTTCTTTACCCCACTGCTTTGCATGTGAGGTATTCAAGACCTGAGACATGTTCTTTTGGCAACTGTTCCAGCCCAGACGAGTTTCACTTTCAGCACCATCTGAAATGGAGCTCAGATTCAAAACGAAACTTGAGGGTAAAAAGCAAAACCTCCGAGTTCTGCACATTCTCCTGCAAATGCCCTACAGGAGCCTTGAGCATCTTACCCAGCAACCAGCCAGCCTGCAGCCCCGGGCGCTCTGCAAAGCCAGGCAGCAGGGAGGAGTGGCACAGACAGCTCTCAGCACCCAGCAGTGAGCTCCCGGGGCGCTGAGCCGCCTGCTGCCCAAAATCGCTCCTGCGCTGCAGCACCTCCGGCTCCTCGGCAGCCCCAACCCGTGCTGCTAAGAGATACTGGTGTGGTGACACCGACAGAGCGTTAAGCCTCCAGATGGATTGTGGCTGGAGGGAACCTGGGATATTTCCACATTCTTCCTGAGAAAGGCAATGCAGGCACCCCTTTGTTTTGCTGTGAGGCACGTGGTAATTTGGCATCACCCTCCGAGCTCTGAAATTGGCTGGAACAAAACAAATGTTGAGCTTTCACTAAGAAGGAAAAAACAAAGAGTATTGTCTCAGATGTGAAAATACAGCCCGCAAGTGCCTGAACACGATTAAGAATCTAATCCAGTGCTCATTAAGTATCTCAGTTGCCGGGTGGCTTATTTGTTCATTTGATTATATTTGATAACTGGAATAGTTTAGAGTTATGTTTCTGCAGTGGTTGATCTTCTGCTTACCAACTCTGCTGCAGGGCTCCCCATGGAAATCACACAGACAACCCGTGCCTCCCTCCAGGATTCCCAAAACCAGCCTGATCCTTTTTAACTTTGCCCTATTTAATTACTGTGCCATCTCACTGAGGACCAGCCATGGTTTACATCACAACTCTGAGAACCTCTCCACTGGAGCACCTAAGTAACACACAAACCCAACAAGCTGTCATCACATCAGAAAGCTAATCTTCACTATCTCAGAGTTAATCTGTTCCTGGACAGGAACCAGAGCCCCAGCACAGATGCTGCCCCAGTAAAACCTTGCCATGGAGAGGCTATCATGCACATTTAAACACCACCGTTTTAGCTCACAGTGATCTCATAAAAGTGACATTTTGGGATATGACCAGCACACAGAACTACCAGCCTTTAACTGCTCGTTTCTCTTACTGATGCTTTTAGATGATGCCTTTCGTCAGCTGCAAGCTTACACTAACATGAACACAGCGAGACAACTAACAAAAACATTTCCTCCCATATTACAGGAAAAATGAAGCATTTCAGGTTAAAAACAGACAAAAAAGAACAAAAACAACTGCCAGCAAAGCAAAGTCTGGTTATTCCAGAGTACAGCCTCCCCGGTACTTTGTGTTGCAATTATTTACATATCCCAGATAGGCAAACTGACGTGGTCCAAAGTTTTGTCATGGACTCTGTAGAACATACAGGCACTTGTGCCAACTGGAGCGCACAACCACTCCGACATCCTAAATTTCTGCAAATATCTGACATTATATCAGATACTGCATTCTGTAAATATCATTAGTACACAAGACACGTAATTATGGCAACAGGCACTTCTTCCCCATGCTTATTTCCTAACGCTTGAAGCCAACCCTTTTGGACAGACTAAAGGCATCTGTAGACAAGGGATGCTGGGATGTGCTGCTCTGCTACTGAGCCTACTGAGCATGACCACAAATCCAAATGCAAGGAGTACTAGAGAGGGTTTTCACCAGATTTTTCCATCATATTCTTTCAGCCCCCCGCATTCCCACTTCCTAACCAGAGCTCTACGATTTCAGTGTTGCCCCCACTGCTCATTTAAGTTATCCAAGTTTCCCTACTTCCTCTTAAAAACAATCTGTGTATTTTAGAAATCCTAAAGGGCACAGCCTTGCAAACATGAGAAAGCTGCCAAGTGCCTCATTTTGCAGGAGAACTGCAGAACCAACCCAGAGCCACGCAGCTCTGCTGCTGGCTGCTTTTCATCCGACCCTTACAAAGAACACCCCCCGCAGTGTCCACAGCCCCACTTGTGTCCCAGCCACTGCACCGCAGCAGGAGGTGCTCCCCAGGCGCCCGCCATTGCCTGTCTGCAAAAAACAAATTCAGCAACCCAACCAACATCAGGATAAGTGACACAAAACCCCTCTGGCAAACAGTCAGAAGATTTTTAAGGGCTGATATCGTACATCTCCATGAAGCTAGCACTCCTATGGGCGCCCTGTGCCAGGAAGCACCGTGGCACCGCACCCAGCTCCGCACTGCCACTGCTGGGAAGGGTGTGAGGGTACCTCACTGCTGCTCTTCTTCCCCTGGGCAGCACGGTCTGAGTCCCAGCACTGCTCCCAGAGGCACGGGAGGAAGCAAAAGAACAAAAAATCACCGTGGCCTAAACTCAGCCGCAGCTCCTCGGCAGCTCGCTGAGCCCCAGCAAGTGCCAGCAGTTTCAAAAGAGCTCTAATCTCTCAACTGTTATCGAGCTTTTATCGCACTCCAGTTCTTATCTAAACCAAACAATCACTAGAACAGCAGCTGATAAGGCATCCTGACAAGGTAATTTCAGCAATTAAAATCCCCAGCTACAGCCATCCCCACGGAGAACATTTCAGAGCTCTCCGCAGTGTGAGCTCCCATCTCGCCCAGCTCTCCCGGCCCTGGCCCTGCAGTGCCAGAGCAGCACTGTGCACAGCAGCACTGCTGGGACGGCCCTGGGGTTCTCACTCGCATGTCCCAAGGTGGGATGGGCTTAGGAGCTCTGTAGCCTCACATCTTCTCCAGAAACAAAACCCCAAAGCCGTCTCAGCTGACCCACTGCAATTCCTTCCTGCCACTGGCCACTGCCCTGCCCCGATTCCACATTCTTCCACTCCTTATGCTGGGGCAGACAAGTGGTGCTCGCACCCCAGTGCACCCACAGTGCCTCCAAAGCTCCCAGCAATGCAGCATCATGCAGCTCCACCACTCAGTTCCCCCCAGCTGAACTTTCAAGTCCAGGAAAGGGAATTGAAGATTTCTTGCAACATGCACACAGGGAAGAAGAAAAAAAGGAAAAAAAAAAAGAAAACCAGACACTGCGGAATTCAAGCAAGAAACGCCTTCACTCAGGATGGGAAAAGCTTTTACACCCTATTTCAAAAACTTTCTTCAATCAAAATTTAATGAATCAAGAGACAAAACAGATGCAAAAGCCCATTTTGCTCTATAAATCACTGTGTCTGGCATGCAAAATGAAAACTAATTTGTTCAAATTGCAAGACTTAAACGTGGTTATAGAAATAATAGAGTGTCTTCAGATTTTAATCAGAAAGAATATATCTCAAGCTTCAGAACAAACTGCTCCACTCAATCAGAAGCAGAAGATCTATAAATACATCATTCTCTTGGTTAGTCCAAAGACCAAACGAGCTATTTCCTCTCTGCCACAGCATGAAGGCAGAGGAGCTCCTCTTCTACAGACCTCAGGCTGGGCAGCGCTGTGTTTCCAGCACAGGGCACAGCCGGCACTGCCTGCACACAGGGCCGGAGCCCCAGGGGTGAGCGCCGCCCTGGAGGCACAGTGCAGCTACAGGCAGCACAGAAAGGAAGCCGTCACCTCACCTGAAAGAGATGCGCAGCTTAAACCCAAGTTCTGTGGGTAACTGGGGCTGGCCATCGCATTCGGATGGATCTCAGCGTCTGACGTTTGGCAAAGACGCCCCACTCACCCGGCTCCTGCAGGACAGACGGACGCGCAGCCCCGCAGCACACAGCTGCACCCACCCCAACGGTCACAGCAGGCCTTTATGGCAGATGCTAAGCACACTTATCGCAAAGCAACTGTGCCCTGGAAGCTCAATGGAGCAGCACTGCTTATCAAAGTGACGGCTTATCAGGGAACCTAACAAAAATAAAGGTTACACCATACGGTCTCCTCCTTTTTACCTCTGCTCCATCAAGGTGTGTGACTCCAGTTAAAGCTGCACTGCTCACACTTTCTGACTTGCTTCCTCCTTGCCCGCCCTTGGAAGCAAAGCCCCAGCTCTGGAGCTGCCCCCTGCAGAACGCTGCTGCCTGTGACACACGTGCCCACAACCCAGAGCTTGTCACCCAACCCAAGAACAAGGATATACAGCTCCATCATCCGCTGTTGACAACGCTTCATTCTGAGCTGGATAATCTCAAAGCAGCAGCATCCACTTGTATTCAGATGGGGGCTGATTTTAATCAGCATTACCCTATTTGCTGCGGTGGCATTTGTGAGGCTTTCGGAGCACAGAGCTCATTTCTGTGCCATCACCAAACGTAGTCAGCATTTTCCATAGAAGCTGAAAACACGCCTTCCTTCCCTGCGATGCTGCTGCACGCAGCCGAGCACCCACTCCTCAGGGCAAAGCAGAAATGCGGCTTGGCCACTCCTCATCATAATTTTTACAGCAGGACTACATGCGGAAATTACTCCAAGTTGAGGCAGGATGCGAATTTTAAAAGGGCAATCAATATTGTTCCTTTCTGACAAGATCTCTCCAGCTCAGCTCAACTCGTGCTGGGGCTTCTCAGGCCATTCCTCCTCATAGCTGGGCTCCTGCCCTGCAGCCTGCCCCCTCTGCTGCGCTCCCAGCTCTGCTCTGGCATCTGGAAGAACTCCTCTATTGATTAGCTGCCTTTTTTTCTTTTTATATATCAGTATTAAAATCTTTTTCTAAAAGCTACTCATCTGCACCTTCAATACTATTGACAGCTTCTCTGCTGAAAAGAACTACGAAAGCATTCCTTCTTTTTATTTAACTTGTTGCCATATAAGCATGCACTGACCTCATGGATGAGCTTTGTAAGCTGTTGCTACCTAGCCACGTTAAATTTAGCTCTAATGCAATGCACTCGCAACTCAGCAAACTCATAAACACCAACCCTCCATGATAAGCAAGCAATAAAGCCTGTCCTTTATTACCACCAAGGTAATTCATACTTTAATATATCTATTATTTCAGCACTAAGATTACTTTACTGTGGCACATGGATTTATCATGAAGGAAATAGAAGCAGAAAATGCATGAGAAATTCTGTAGCAGAATTCAGAATAAACTTTGGAAACTGAAAGTATAGATACAGAAGAAAAAGATTGCTTCAAATAACGTTATTTCTCATGGTGTTGCTGGGATCATTTAAAGATAGCCAAGAGAAAACATTCTGATCCACATGTCATCAGATGCTATCAAAGCAGCAGCATTCAATTGCTCACTTTGCAGCCACCTGAGGGACTCGATTTCCAGGTCCCGAAACACAAAACAGCAGCAGGCAAAGAGCTGCCGTCAGAAGCCAAAGTCGTATTTCTGATCACAGCTTCTCATTACTGCGGAACACTTCCCTTGCACAGCCTGCCATGGACCCACAAATTATCCTTCCTCTCGCACTCGACAGAATGGGAATGGATGAACGATCTCAGGTAGTCATGAGAACGCACCCAACTCGTGCACAGAACCTGAGGGCGAGTCAGCCACCTGCTGTAGGCTACAACAGCTGAGTGCCACAACTCCTCCCCATCCCTCATCTCGGCATTCTGGAACCTGCAATACGCCCATTAGCACTGCTGATATTCAGCACAGCCCAACACCCCAGCAACGTTCTATACTGCATGGCATTTCTTCAGCCACACTGATGCGATTCCCAAATCGCAGAGGACTCAGAGATACAGTTTATACGTTATTCCTGCAGTCGGTACATCAGTAATGTGGGCTTACCAGACTTGAAAGCAGTCCGGATGCTGACCATGAGCCCCCCGCAGCATTCCCTGCCAGCCCACCTGCACAGCCCCACACCTTCCTCTGGCTAACACAGCCCTGTGCTTCGCTGCAAAAAGACCAAGAAATGATCAAGGCCAAGAAAGGAAAATGTATTAAAAACCGTGTAAGTGAAAGCTGCAGTATGGGACAGTTGCTGGGACAGGTTAACCATTAACAGGCAATTCTTACCATCCCCTGAATCTTTAAAAATGTTTAACTAGGAGATAGAAAGAAAGCACATGGCTGAGTCTTCTTTCCCTTTTGCAGAGGAGGAAGCAGGGGTAAGGAGTGAGCACTTAAAGCAGCAGGGAAAGGAGCCGGACCCTGCACAACCTGCTTCTGCCTTCTCATTCCTCCTGTGAGATCTGAAGTCCTCTCCTCTAGCTTATGCTCTTATAAATCCTGATCAGGAAGGCAAAAATCAGCCTCTTTTAAGGGGTTATGTTCTTACTCATGATCTAAAAAGCCCTCGTGCTACAGGGGACAAAATAAAAGACTGACCTTTGATGTTTTGCAAAGCTCAATAAATGACAACAAATAGGAAGCAAAATTGTATCATGCACCAATAAACTGTAAATTATTTTACGATATGAGAGGTTATTTAATTTAAAACTATAACTATTAAGAAAAGCGATAAGAGATAAGGAAGGTAAAGACTCAGGGACTTTTCAGCCTCGTATCTTATCACTTCTGGTGTAATATTAACCCACTTGATCCACAGTATCCCAGTTATTTTGTGGTCTTTCCACAGCTGAAAACAATTAGCAAATGTGAAGTATCCAGAACTTTGTTCAGTTGTACCACAAAAGCAACACTATCTCAGGTCTGATCATGTATTCAAACGACAGTAGCACCAATGTCAGCATGATGTTAATCCTTTCGACTGTGCTGTTGAACTTGTGCGGACTTTGACTTTACTCAGACATGGAAATATGAACTCTTACTCCTCCTATACAGTCTGCCCACTCTTTTAATTCACTTGGCACAGATTAGTAAACTGCTTTCTAATTGCTTGGACACCTCTCTTAATGCTTTCCGGCAGCCACAGGCTGATGTTAGAAGTCCACAGTCATCCTAAGAAAGGTGACGGCACGTCTCATAAAATGACAGAATGGTTTGGTTTGGAAGAGAGCTTTAAAGATCACCTCGTTCCAACCCCCTGCTACAGGCAGGGACACCTCCCTCTGGACCAGGTTGCCCACAGCCCCAACCAGCCACCGCACAGATTATTCAGGGATGGAGTTACTGCCATGCACATCCATCTGTACCCCAAAGATAACCAATTTACAACTAGACCACACACTCGCTGTTAAAGCTTTTCTTTAACTTGCATCATTATTGATTTTAACTGAAGAAGTCATGATTTATCCTAGCTTACAGGGCTTGAAGTCTAAAACCTCTTTAATTTGCAGGCAGTTTCATCCATAAACAACATAGCAGAGGAGCACTGCTGAATTAATCCCCTACCACAACCCGGTGGTGGGCCCAGCTCTCAGGAACAGCTATGGCTGGGCAGGAGCTCCGGGCAGCACACTGAGGCACGCGGGTTGGACACGCGTAGTCACCATCCTCTCCTCTAAACCCTCTGTTCTGCAGAGGTTTGTTCATATCAGTAACCCCACCAAGTCCCTCCCGCACCCAGCAAAGTGGCTGTGCACAACCTGGGGGCTGGCAGGGAGAAAACCAGCCTGGCCAAAACAAAAGCACTACAAGCACAGCTCACTGCCGCCCTAATGCTCACTTGTCCAGCTGTACAGGAGCAGCAGGCAGAAAGCCAGCTGGAAAGGGGCAGGAGTGCCTGTCTATAGCAGTGCCAGCCCAGGGCTTGCACAAAACCAGGCTCAGAGCGTGCAATAAATGCACCCCGCAGAGCAATAGGGAGCAAACTCTTTCAGGAGGTGGCTGCTCGGTGGTGATTTTTTGCCAACAAAGCGAGAACATTATTTTCCCTGATGGCAACAGTTACATTAAAGTAAAAGGCAAGGCAAATAAAATGCAATTTGCACTCATACATGCTCTTCTCTCCCTGCAGAAAGCTGTCTTCAGCCATTTTAAGCTCTAAAAGCTGCTTGGCTGAGTCTCACTGGTGCTTCCGAAAATAAGGTGTTTCAACATGTGCTTATGTTGCAAACAACATCCAAAAGCTTTTCCTTTTGTTGCAACGTGGAACCAAAACAAACTTGGAAACCTCAGAAGCTGCAACCAAACAGATCTGTCACTCTCCCAGGCAGCTCCAACCCTCACACTGTGGGAGCCCATGCTGCTCAGGGTTGCGGGAGCTGCACTTCAGGGCTCCTCTCGGAAGCCCACTGCAGCTCCTTCACACAGTGCACCCAGAGCCTCTGCGATGAGGAGATGGGTGAGGGTCAAACACCCGCTATTTCCCAAGGAAAAAGAATATCCTGCTTTTCCCCGGTGGAGGGTGGATGGGGAAAAACAAGGCGGGGCGCAGCTACCATTACACCACACAATGAGTTATTTCATTAGGCTGAGAAGAGTTACTTCATTAATGACGCTGCAGCTGCAGAGCACGGAGCTCCACACTGACTCTGCTGCCAGAGCCCTGCCCAGCGACAGCAATGGTGGCTGCTTCTGGTTCAAACACCCACCTGAGTCCAAAGCTGGGCTGGCTCGAGCTGCTGGCAACTTCTCATCAACACAGCTCAGCCACGGGGATCCCCTCTTGGCAAGGGCCCCAGGCAGCCCGCAGCAGTATTGCAGGACAGTGTTCCTGTATTCCTCCCCACCAACCCTGATGAAGAAGACGGCAGCCTGAAAACCACCAATGCTAAGGATTTGCTCAAGAGCATTCAGGTTACAAAATGCGACCGTTTCTTAAGTATTTATCAAGCCCACCTAGCAAGGGAAGCAGAACACCCAGAAGCAAACACAAAGGGCACACGGGGATGGGAGATTCCCTTTCCTACGCCTTTCCACAGTGTGTGCCTCCTGCCCCCTGGCCTGGGTTTCCACAGATCCCACCCCAGGCTGCACACAGCATCCTTCAGCTCACAGCTGGTACTCCTCTCATCCACCCTTGAAGAAGCGACTGACCCTGTATCAGTGGTGGCACAAAGCCCGCAGCCATTCGGATGTGACACAGGGCATGCAGAGGGACCAACAGTGCCCCCAGGTAAGCTGTGATCACACACAGCCACCAGCATGAGAGCTGGAGGGGCAAACTTTCCTTGCCCAGCACTGAGCTTCCACACTGACCCGCAGCAGCTCTGCCAAGGGCCAGGCTTCAGCCTCGTTCCCTCTGCTGAATTCAGCACTGCTTTCTCAATCAGGATTGCCAAAGAATGGAGCCAATGCATGCAGATGCTCACACTCGAGCTGGACTGCTTGCACCCCCGTCTTGTGGGTCACCACACAGCCACAGCCCAGCACTGCACAGCCTGTGGGCCAGGCAAAACGAGCAGCAGCTGTAGAACAACGCACTCATTTCATTATCTGAGTTCAACACAGATATGGCAGAAGCTGAGAGAAAAGACAGTTGAGAAAATGACTCCGCACACATTTAAAAACCTTCTGAACTCTCTTTCTTTCTGTGCAATCAGCCTAATTACACTTATGTAGAAGTCTAATTACACCTCTGCATTAGCTACCAGTGAAGTGTTTCTTGGGTTATTTCTGAGCAGCCTACAATTAAATGAGCCTCATCCATTAAGTGACACTTTGTGTGTGTAGTCTTAGTGCTCCAATTACGTACCTCAAATCAGCCCCTGAAAATCCTCCTTGCTGCCAAAGATATCCCTGTGAAAAACGAGGGATATCGGAGGTGTCTCAGAAGCACCGCTGACACGCAGAACAAACGCTGTTATGCAAAACCCTGCGTTTTATTTAAATTTGTGCTGCTTGAGATGCAAACCAGGCTCGTTTCACTACATGGCTCTGCTTTTCGTTTATTAACTATTCTGCATGAAATCCATTTCTAGGTGATTTCACTGAAGTTCATAAACCATTTTAAAACTCAGAAACGGGTGAAAAAGGAAATGATCCAGTAGTTACAAACCTCGAACTAAAAGCCTGATGGAAATAATTTTATTTCTCCATTTAAACAGCATACAAAATTGGGTTCAATCCCAAAATCATTACATGCACGTTTTAATTAGAACTCATGACAGTTGTAGAAAGTAATTTTTTTCTTTTGGAGAGAAGGAAACCTTTCTGGGCTCAGTGCTGCAGTAACCTGGGGCTCACGTTTGGCATCAGCCACTGATGCATCCTGTGGGGCAGCCTGAGCCCTCTGTGTGAAGAACACACCACAATGAACTCCTGAGCACTGAAAGAAGAGGTGCCACAGGAAAACAAAAGCTTATGCTGAAAACACAGCATGAAACTGCAGAAACTCAGCGCTAGTGCCATGACTGCCATGGCCCAGCAGACTTGGCAGCAGAGGAATGTTTGCCATCCACAGGATCCCTAAATAGCCATGTTCTCATTGCTCTGTTGAAAAATGACAAGTCTCACTCGCTTGGGTCAATAAGACAGCTGTTTAAAATCATATCACGCACACATCCAGATAGATTCTTTTCAAGACCTACTTCCCATTCATCTTTGGCTGTCGGTAAGGTATGGAACATGGAATGGGGGAACTGCACCGAAACACTGCTGAAAGAGCAACTGTGTGTTGCCTTGTGATCTGTTGCCTCCCACCCAACAGGACACGAGGCTGTTCTTCCATGCAGAGACAAGAAATACAATTGGGACCGGTGCCTTTGAGAACTGTACAGAGGGAGTTTCGTGTGTTCTATTTAGAAATTACCAACAAGGGGAACAACAGAAAGGAACTCTGCATCATGGACAGCCCCCGTCCTGCTAACGAGGCAAATTAACAAGAGGAGTCATTTTACAGATCTTGCTCCATGTTTCAGAGCCGTGCTGAGATTGCAAGTCAGCTCTCTCAGCTGGGTTTCCTTTGATTTGTCAACTAACCACGACCTAGGAGCTAATGGCTCAACCCCCTGAAATGTATCCCCTTTCACTGAGGTGTTAAGAAAGCAATGCACTGCTGTTCCAGACGAGAAGTCTGCAGGAACCACGTTCCCATCACTGGGTGCCGACCTCCACCCAGGTGCCAGCACTGCCAGCAGAAGCACTGCCCACACCAGCAGCCCCAGCTCAACTGCTGCTCTGCCCTCTGCCCGGCTGCTGCAGTAGTGCTGCCCGCAGTGCTGTGCCCCCCTGCTGCACACACAGCACCCCAGCAAGCCGTGCCAGCAGGGCAGGTCCTAGCATGTGCTTATCCAGCACAACCTTGCAGCACTGGTGCATCCTGGCTCTCGACAAAGTATCCCATCCTTCTGACACTCTCAGCACCCTGCCTTCCCAATGCACCACACATTACTAAGAAATAAACCTCATATGTTATTATGAAAGAGGGCTCCTTGGTTTTGTTTTTCATCTCACTTCTCTGATTCACCTTTGCTGCCTGAAAGGGTTGGAATTATACCAGTTTGACTTGAATCTCTAAGTCCTACATCAGAAGTAAAAGCCCTCAGGAAAGTGTGCTTGGATGGCAAGGCAGGAAGAAAGCAGCAAGGATTAAAAGGCAGCTCCAAAAAATATCATTTCAATTGCCCACTTCAAAAGGAAGGCAGTTACAGAAATCCTGCATGCGAGACATCTCAACCTGTGCTTTGTTTGCAGCACATTTCTCTATCCCTACAACGACCAGAAGGGCACCTGGGGAATTTCTGGACCCCAAACTGAAAGCGTTATGCCCAAATACAAGCAGTGGTCCCAGTCCACTACAAGTATCCCACTGATGACACACCAAGAAGCCTCCAGGAGTATATTTAGGACAAAAATGTGACCGGTGCCATACCCAAACCTACCCTGCTGCCTAGCAGCGTGCACCCTGCACTCTAACAGTCAATTCAACATTTTAACCATCATCAGGCTTCAGGGGTAACAGCCCTCTGCACTGACCAGTCTTTTCCCATCACACAGCCTTACTGTTTCCTACTGTAAGCAGGAGCAGGTAGGGGTGTCCCTGACAGTTCAATAGATTATTTGAATTAGGCACCAATACCCTGTGTCTAAATTCACAGAAACTGCAGAGGATGTGATTGAGCTCTGCAGTTTGTTCAGAATCACTTCTGAAGACAGGTCCAAGGATTGCTGCACTCCTGAAATGACAGCCAGATTTACTAAGAAATCTGCTCAGAGCGCAGGGCAGGAGGTTGGGTGGTAATTTCACAGCAGTGGGAAAAAGAAATGAATAATTCATAAGTTTAGACAGCCAAAACTTACCGCTTTTGGCGAACTTCACCTCTGAGATTTTAGATTCATTCCTACACAAACCACAGCCCAGGAGGTGCAAGTCATAAAAGCACCATGTTTGCAGGATGAGCTTCTAACTGAAACCACCACCTTCCTGCACAGCAGCAGCTGTGGCGAGGGCTCAAAAAGAACAAATATTTGTTCCACCTTAACTAGAACTGCCTTCCCACCCACAAGTGCAAGCAGAACAAGCAAAGGGATCTTGAGGACAATTAGAGGAAGAAGTGCCTGCCCAAGCCAAGCAGTGCCAGCACGGCAGAGCCCAGGCCACCAGCTCAATGGCTCCCTGGGGATTTCAGCCTTATTTCACAGTCACAAGGATTATTTCCCTCCTGTCCTACCAACTTTTCCTTCAGGATTCTGATACTGCTCCTTGCTGCTACACAGCACCAGCACCTTCTGCTCCCACGCGGCGCACACAGCACGCGGCACCGACTGATTTCTTGTGTTCGGTCATCCATTCCCTCTGACTTCCACAACTCTCGCATCGCTATTCGGCCTTCAAAGCACTCTTTTACGATGCCAGCCAACAAGGTGCATCAAACTCCTTTTGCTCCAGCTGTACAGACACGTTATTTTCATTAGGTAAGCAGCCCTTGTCACTGCAAGTGTTGAAGACCCACAGAGCAGATAACGCACAGCCGGAGCTGCGCACACCTGAGCTGAGGCGTTTATTTGGATTTTCCTGCTCCGTGAGAAGTTTTCCCACCGATGCTCTGAGTGCAACCCGGCCCGCAGCACCGGGTCACAGCAAGGACAGGGCGGCTCTGCTCCCCTCACACCAACCGCTTACATCGCGGCTCCCGCAGGCTCCTTCCCACCCCGGCCCCTCATTACCACTTCCTTCCACGCCAAGCACGACGTTACATACACCCTGCTCACACCCGGATTCCTACCTTCCGTGTGCCACCACGGCGAACGCACGCTGTCCCCTGGGAGCGCACGGAGCGGCGGCCGAACGCCACAGCCGCGCGCAGCTCCGCTCCGCAGCGCCGCGTTCCGGCAGGGGGCGCTGCGCCCCGCGCGGAGGCGCCGCCAGCTCCAGAGCCGGAGCAGAGGTGGTGCTGTCTGCTCAGAAATAGAGACGCCGCCGCTCCGGCTCTCCTTGCCTTCCCCCTTCTCCCCTCCAACGACTTTTATTAAGTTCTCATCTTTAATTCATGCCTGCAGCAGAGCTGATGTCACTTTTTTTTTTTTTCCCCCTATTAAAAAAACAGACACGAAGCACAAGCTGAGCTTGCGGCGTACCTCACCTGCGTTGCTTCCTTTTATTTCCAGTCCCAGCGATCTGCTAACATCCATTACCCTCAGAAACTGAAAACCTCTTCCAACAGAAACATGAGTGTAGGAAAGGAAATACAGCGCCAGCCGGGTTACAGCATGCCCCCTTGTGAGGGCATCAGCAGCCCAGCCCAGGGGGAGCCCACCTGCAGCAGCGGGGCTGCCAGCATCAACTGCTGTGCAGGCATGAAGGTGACGCTGGTGTGTCACAGTGGATGCAAGGTGAGAAGGAGGGAGGAAGTGTGATAAGTGTGTGTGGGGAAGAGGTTTCCAGCCAAAGCCCTGGGACCTGAGGTGCTTTTAAGTGCCAAAATAAAAATAACGCAAAGGGTGCCTTCACCAAATTGTTCACACATCTGCCCCTGAGTCAGACACTGGGAGCCCAAGCACTGCGGTTTTGCCATAGCTCTGTTTGCACACGTGGGGATGTTGGTCCCTGTCACTGCTGGCCAGGCAGCACACCTCAGGGCAAGGACAGTGCTGGTAGAGCTGTCCCCATGTCTCCTCTGGACATCCCACACCCATGCCTAGCAGAGCACTGGCCTGCAGGCCAACCCCAGGGCCCAGCAGCCTGGGGACACCCACTGGTACCAGGCCCTGAGAAGCACATCGTTTGGAATCATGCAGCCCAACAGAACAAATCATTACCTCTACAAATTGTATCGTTTGGAATCATCCTGGTTCCTCTTGGCTCATGGATGCACAGTTCTGTTTTTTCCAAAAGCTGTAGCAGCGGGTGGTGTGGTTGTGTTGTGCAAGATAATACAAAGAGCAAAACAATTATTGTCAAAGGAAAAGACACTATATTGTGGCCTTTCCTTTTTTATTTCCTCACTGTGTCTTTTGAGCAAGACTTCTTGCAGAACTGCTTGTTTGTGTCAAATTTTTACCAGGATGTGTTGTTACCAACCTTCTTCCCAGACCAGGAGAAGCTGCCATAAACACGCTTAAATAACATGCACAACAATCACTGACGCTGACTGGGATTGTGCAACATCTGTGGAACAGCACCTCGGGAAGAAGAGTTGGGGGGGAAGGGGGGGATCAAACCCCACATTGCAGAGATTGATGCTCTGGAATCAAGTGTGCCCCAAATTCTTCAGCAGTTGCACTGAAGTCAGCACAGGTCGGCCAGCACACAGTAATTCCCTGAGTCCTTCACCCACCTGCTGCAAGTGCACTGAGTTAAATCAGGCTCTAAGAGCCAAGAAGGTGGGATGAGGTCACAGAATCACACAGCCCTCGCTGTGCTTCTCTGCTTTGCCTTCAGGGCTTGTAATGAGGTTTTAATTACATGATTTTGTAACATCTTCGCTAATATTTTACAAAAGCTGTATCTTCTGATACCAGATACTTGAAGTTAGCACCATGTGATCAGCCCTATCCTGTTTAAAGCCCCAGATAAGCACCAGCTTGAAAATCATTAAAGAATATGAGGAAAAGGGGATATTTCCCTGTTGGCTGTTAGCAAGCCTGGCCATACATTGCAATAGCTGTAATTTTAATGAAAATACATGAAATCCGCACTGAAGTGATGCTTGGCCTGGTTCCAAATCCACTAAATCAACAGGCACCGTCCTACCGAGCTCAGCGCGCTCTGCAGCACAGCGCATGACGGCCTGCATGAAAACAAAACCCACCCTGAGAACCCTCAGAGCCACATCACACAGCAGCAGGCTGAATATCTGCCTGCCGTTCTTCGGCTGTGGCCTCACAGAAGCTACAGAGACTCATGGCAAAAGCTGTGTGTTTTCCTGCAGAACGCGTGGCCCCAGAAACTGCTCTTCCATCCCTACCAGGGGACAGCAGGGCCTACCAACATCTGCACTGCTGTCAGAGGGGACTTTTATTGCACTGTAGGCTTCTGGAATTAGAACAAGAACAAACCAGCCCCCCCTACAAACCAGCACACAGACTCGGTGCAAGAACCAGCAGACAGTTCTGAGCAGAGCTTTTAACACAATGTCCTGCCCCAAGCCAGCCTTCCAGCTTCCACCTCCCTGCCAGCACAGGTTTCCCAGCACACTGCTGCCAGCTCACCGCCAGAGAAATACACCCAGCTCCTCTGCTGCAGCAGCCCCAGAGCTGCCCTGCCTTCCCAGTGCCTCCCCAACCAGGGGACCTCCCCAGCCCTGCTCAGCCCCCAGCCACCCACAGCTGTCTCTGGGCAGTGCCAGGAAGGCAGCACCACGAGCTGCCGCCAGCATGCAGGGCTGGCAGTGATGGATTACGTACAAGCGCGAGCTGGGCACAAACCAGCTGTCTATCTGTCTCCTCCAAACATCTTGCTTCACTTTCTGTATTATAAAGGTGCCAGTGCCTTGTTTCAGGATGCCTGCTGCATAATGAGTGCACATTTCTCTGAATATTTTACTGTCACACACAGGGACCAGACTTCCTTTTTTTGTTTGTTTGTTTTTTTAAACGCCGTTGCTCCCTGCACAACACATCCCCTATGACCAGGGCCTTTGTGTTCCCAGAGGCCTGAGGCTGCGCTGGCAGACTGTAGTGCAGCTTTTCTCTGTGCAGAAACCCACACACACAAACCCTGCTGTGTCCTGCCAAACCCACGTGCTGCATGCACACCTGTCTATGCCCACTCCTATCCCACTCAACACGTCTGCATTTCACCATCCCACTGCATTTCCACTGTCAACCAAGGGGGAAATGGAGAAAAACCTTCCCTTCCTGCCATACATAGACATCAAGGGCAAAGCAGCACTATGGCTCTACCAGGAGTCTGAACCTGCCACGTCCAAGGCTGTGTGCTCACATACTCACATGCTGCATGTACAGGCACATACACAGCTCTGCGTGGGATTCAGCTGCTCCAAAGGGTGTCTGGGGGAAAGGGCTGGAAACAACATTTATCCAAGACAGCTAACTTGGGGGAAAAAAAAAAAAAGAAAAAAAATAAACCAAGGAAGACCAAAGTACTGGTTTTGCATTTGGCTCTGTCAACCACCAGAATTAAGCAGCAAGCAACCTTGCAGACATCTTCCAGTGTTGTGGCAAAAGCTGTGATAACATGGTCACACTGTCCTGTCCAGTCCAAGCAATTTCCAGGGAGCAGCCTGGATGTGACTGCAGCATTGCTATATGGCAAAACCAAAGCACAGATAAAAGACATTTCCATCCTTCTGTCCCAGGAGAAGAAAGGAAAAAAAAAGACTTCTTAAGCTGAGAAAGAGATCACAGGGAGGAAAACATGTAGGAGTCCAGATAGAGCTGCAGACCAGGCACTGCTGCATCTGCTCCAGCTACACAGTTGTTTTAAAAAAGCATTATGAATTTTTCTCTCTCTTTAGATGTCTTGCCTGGATGCTTTAAAGCAGCCTCAGAGGAATGTGCTCTTGGGTCTGAATCCCGTAGGAAATTATCCTTTGTGGTAGATGGTCTCCCCTTGGGGCCTGTCTGTGTGTTTTGCTTTCATGTAATCCTCCCACCTTGGTTTTCTAATGTAATGCTATCCACATTATTATAGCTCTTTGATACTCTCAAATGGCACTTACTCATGCTGTTGTATTTTCAGCTCTTCCAGACGAGGCCTGACTGGCTTGGTCGGCTTGTGGCTTGCACCATAAATATTTAGTTAAGTCACCAACAGATATTACGAAGCGACTGCATGCCAAAGGCAGACAGTACTTACAGAGTGCCTGAGCTGTTTGCTCTCTCCAAGAGGGACGTGCTGGTGATGTGCCCTACAACACAGCAGAGTCTAAAATATAAGCACAAGGTTTACTGACAGCTGCTAGTTTTGTGTTTGGGGCTTTGCTGTTTTGTTTTATGCACCGGTTCCGCTTTCTTTCTGCAAGTTACTTCCCAAGAAAGTTTAGTAGATTACATGCAAATCTTTAACACAACTCGTGTGTTTTGGATCAGCTTTACCACCAGCATGGCACATCCAGTGCCCTGACCTGCAGACAGAGCCCCCCCACACACCTATGGCTGAGGCCTTCAAGACACGAATCTTCACTGCTGCTATTGCTCTCATCTGCAGTGAGAGCAGCCTTTGTGGTTTCCTTTCTAGTTCCTCTCCATCACACAACCTCAGCACTAGGTTTGCATCATCTCTGCTGTCCCACCAACGCACCATGGGAACCGAAGCAAAGCACGAGGCTCCACCGGGCGTTCTTTGCATTCTGGCAGGAACTTACGCCCTGACAAGCTGGCTCCTTAATATCCCTCCTGCACACAACTTCAGTACCTCTCCCACTCCCACAGCAGATACCCTTAAAACCATGAATCAACGTTTACCCGCAGTTTTCCTGCCGTGCTATCTAACTACCAGCAGTTATCACCAACGTGTAGGAACAAACTCAGATACTGCTGTGTGGCTGACTGCTCTCCTGTGGTTCCCCTCTCGAAAGTTATCTCCAAATTGTAATGCAGGCTTCAATAGCAGTGAAGAGATGCATCCCCTCAGTTAAGGTAGCAGAACAGCTCAGAGCTGGGCTCTGTTTCTAGCCCTCCCTTACCTTGCCGAATGCCTGCAATTAATCGGTGTTCACTATGAGCCCACCTTCAGTTTTCCCATCCATAACAATACAGAAATAATCCTCAGCTTTTCTGCAGAAATCTAGGAAATCAATGACAAAAGTTGAATTGTGTGCAAGTTGGTTATTACCAACAACTTGTGCTGCACCAAGAGGTTTCTCTAAGGCATGGAAATATGCTGTGAACAGAGCAGATAAAGCTCACAGCACACGTGAAGAGATGAGAATAGACACACAATTATTGACACTTGCTTTTGATTTGTCAGTTTTTCTGAGCAAGAAATTCTATCCTGGCCTAAACACTGTGATCATATCCCATTTAAGCTGTTCCTCTGTAGCTTCAGCGCTACACCTACATGTATTTCTGACCTGAAATAGTGCCCACTTACACACACACGGCAATCACAGCAACAGGACTCAAGTGAACCTTATGTGTGTACCAGTGTGTCTCTCAGGAGGGCCGAGAGCAAAGGGAAAGGTTCTCCTCCCTTCACCAGCCCGCCCTGCAGCCCCGTGTCACTGCTCAGCCTGTGCTGGCAGCCCCAGCCGCCCCACCGGCACGCAGTGATGCTGCTGTGGCGCTGCCAGCCGGCCTGCGGGGCAGCGCAAGTGGGAAGAGGTTTTGCTTCATTCTCTGCCACGCAGCAATAAGTGGGCACAGCACAGCTGCAGCCTGCTCACACTTAGGGAAGGAGAAACAAGTTAGGGCTCACATCTGTGCGGTGGCTATTAAGGGAACCTACCCATTTCCATGCCACCAGAAACGGACGGAGCTACGCGGTTCCCTTTTGCTGATGACATTTGCTTTAGGAAACTCAGCATGTTTATTTTGCAAACAGCATTTTGCTTGAAAATTACAAAGGAATGAGAAGTGCCACTTGCTGTTAGACAACATTATAATGCAAAATGAAGCACAACTATTGTGGTGGGAGAACACATTCATTAACTCAAGAGAGTTGGCAGTCTTCTGATATTTAGAAGATTTTTCTCAAATTCAACCCCCTGGAGTCATGTGATGAAATATCTAGATTTTCCTCCTCTAAAAAAAACATTTTTAAGCAGCCGTCGTAACTGCAGGAATTGAAGGCGCTGAAAGCTACTGACCCAGGGGGCAAGCATAAAAATGCAGTGCTGAGGCATAATCTATTTTCAGGGCAACACTGAATCTCAACGTTAGGTTCAGTAACCAAATAGCCAGTATACATGACTTCTGTTTCTCTTCTCTACATCAAAAGCAAAGTCATTCACTGGTTTATCTTTAAAGACAGTTTATGACTGCTTAAAAATGAAGAAACTGGGCCTAATTCCTGTTTTGCATTACAGCTCCATAATTGTGCTGACTTGCAAATGGTTGTGATTAACATTAGAATAATGTAGGATGTTCAGAAGATGTGCTTTGCTATAGAAGTACCCAGCAATCTGGGTACTTGAAAAACTGCCTTTCTACAAGATGTGTTTTCCAAATAAGGGTTCTTAAAAGAGCACGAATGGATCTATGCAAAGTCTATTACTTCTGTGAGGAGCGAAATTGGACATGTCAAGTTGCACAGGAACAAAAGGAGATGCCACATCCTTTGAAGATACATTAAGGGGAGAAAAAAGAAAAAAGGAGACAAACCAAGTTTGGCTATCACGTATTTTGTTCATGCACCACTTATCCATTAGCTCAGCAGAGGCCATAAAGAAAAAAGGGAAAAGTCAGGCTGTACTTCCTTGCAGTAGATTTGGAGGGCCCACCCTTCCTACTGGCACCCCCATTTCTGAAGCACACAGAATGAAGGAGCACATCAGCAAGCAGACAGGACTTCGATGAGCAAAGCTTAATGGTAAAATGGGGGAAAAGAACAGAACAACATGAAATGTGGTTTCCCTCTGCCTCTGTGCTTTGCCTACACAACTGGCAGAGCCCCACACCTTTCAGCCCCACTACAGCTAATGAGATCTGCACAGCCAGAATGGAACACATTAAGGTTAACAAAAATTACCCTCTGAACCCACCAGTACATATCCACAGGAACTAGTCATTTAAATTTCAACTTAAATATGTATTTATCTTCGTGTTTTGAAGTCCAGTATACTTCATTTGCAATTTAACCTCTCTTCTTTTATGCCTCGAAGAAGCTGTACAAGATCACTTATGCACAAATCTAATACACATTAAATTTCAAACAATTGGAAAAGCCCAACATGTGGAAGGGCTGCAGATCACACAGCCCCGGCAGCCCTGGGAGCAGGAATTGCTCTGTGCTGTGCAGATACAGGGGGGGTCTCATCCAGCACAAACCTGGAAAAAACAGTTGTTTCCAGTGGACAGACCCCACAGCCTCAACTGCACACAAATAACAACTTCCAGTAATTTGAAAAAGCCTTGTCTGGGGCCATCACCTTTACCATGTATTTACCGCAGCTCTATTATGCAGTAGAGCAAAATGAATTTAATTTGAAAGAGACATTTGGCACATGGCATTTGGAACACCTGCCTCAAGATTAGCTATCAAGTCATTTCAATTTGAAAAATTAAATTTTGAAGCCATCACTTAGCAGAAACTTTCTTAATTCCTATGGATGAAGCCAGATTTTCTCCCTTCCTCGCTTCTAATCCTTCACACGCAACCCCAAGTGAGTTTCCCATGCTCTGTCCCCAGAGCCCAGCACACTGCCAGCAAAAGACCAACAAAAATGGGAGCAAATATTCCGTGAGACATCAAATGCTAATTCTACATAATACATAGCACTTTTTTTCTTGTTTGGATTTACATTGACTTTCTATCCATTCTCATTTCTGGAGGCTCTACTGCCAAGGAGGCTTATAATGTAGTATGACAGCAAATAGAAGTTAATGAAAGATGGTAACTTCACAGCATTTGTGCAAAAACAAAATATTCTGGAAGTATAACTAACACGGATGCCTCTCCTCATGGAAAGTGCTCTTTCAGAACAAGCTTTGGACACATGCCCCAGGCTGGCTCCCAAGAACCCAACCCCGCTCTGCTTTTAGAGGCTTGAACTCGTTTTAGCACTCAAGTACAGCTCACAAGGAGTGACCCGTAAGGGCGAGCAAACACAACACCCTACCAACACCTATTAGCTTCTTGCTCATACAAAACATGTTCTACATGTACGTGTCCGGCACAAACAGAGTAAGTATCACCTTCACCTTCAAAGTAAAAGCAATACGCCTGCTTTGCCTCCAAGTTCCCACCTGGAAAGCTCCCGAGCAGCAGAGCAGCACTGCAGCCGTCAGACAGAGCACGCGCAGCCCAGTGCTCACTGAGGCCTCAGAGATAAGAGATAAGCAATACTTTATATTTCACTCAGACGGAGATTATGAGCCAGGGAAAAGCAAGCTTAAAAAGGTGAATGGCTTCTTCTGGCTTTAGCTGAAATCTCTGTATAGTCTCCGATGAAAACTGGCACTGAGGTCAAGCAACGTTATGGGAATTCTATAGTCAATAAAATAACTGTTTTTTAAGCTCTGAGACAGAAAAATTCAATGAGGAATGGCCACTTACTGAAAGGGTCATCATCCAACAGAGAGAAAATTGCTAGAGCAAAAAAGAGCCCAGAAGTATTCCTCAGTTTATAGAAAACACAGAGAAGGGCAAATTCTAAATCCGTCTCCCCTAGTATTAATCTAGTTTGCCTCTAAGGATCAATCTGTCCAGCAGAAACCACACAGTGACACAGGCAAGTTCTTTCTTCCCTGAAATCTGAGCTTAAATCATAAAACAAAACTACTGCCTCTCAGTCACACACCGACATTCCAATATCTAAATATCTACGGGGGGACGAGGGATGGATCCAGCGCTGCACTGCCCCACCTGCTGCCCACACTGCTGGTGAGGCCAAGCTCCTGCAGGAGCCCTGCATGCACTGCACTGCTCGCTGCAAGGCAGAACAGCCCCCTGCCTGTCACAGGACAACGTCCCACTGTAGCATAAATCAAAGTCGGTGATATCTCAACACAAAACGTCCCTCTCCCACAACCCCAGCTTGCTGCAAATGTTCTGCTTCCTGGTAATCGTTCTTCAAACATCTGAAGCTTCAAGCATTTTTGAATATCTTCTCCCCAGTTGCTTGCTTTGGTGCTCCCAAAGCAAAGAATTTGGTTTGCTAATTACTGCAGTCAGGGGAGGTGGGGAAGATGAGGCGCAGATTTCACAGACCGCTCGGTCTGGATTCCCCTCAGCACTTTATCCGTCAGATACACCGGTGTGTAAGCCCAACGCTGAGGAGCACTTGACTCAGCCTCAGTTTGGAGTAAGGAGAAATTAATTGCTATCTAATAGGATTCAAATTGGTACAAGGGATCCCATCATTACAGGACAAGAAAGAGTAGGACCGCAGTCCATTAGCTGGCTAGCAAAGGGCTTCGGTCAATGCAGTGGAACAAGCAACACCGCTGTCGAGACATGATGAATTGATACCTCAATAATTGTAATTTATGAGTCACTGGTGCTGAACTACCAGGTGGGAAAGGATTAAACCGAAGCGGCGTTTATGGAGGGAACGACGTTCCCTTTGCAAGGTCTAACTTGAAATAATTTTACATCGGAGTGAAGATGTGTCACAGCTTAATTCAAGCAGCAGTTATGTGTACCAGAGGATGAAAGTGTAAATCAGCAGCGGACAGGGACACAGGCAGCTCCTGGTATCAGATGGCAGTGGGGCTGTGCAACCTCTGACAGGTCAGGGATGCCTGGTGCTGGGCTGGAGCAAGGTCCCCAGCACAGGCACAGCCTCCTGCTGCCCTGAGACACGCAGTGAACTGCAGCCCCTGCCTCGCCGTGCTTGGAAACAGACATCTGAACTACTAAATGAGACTGGCCCGTGGATATTTAAAGTCATGTGTGACAAACAGGCTTTATGTAATGAATTATAGTTAAGCTGAGAGAGTAAACTTGACAGACATGCACACGCATTCGCATTCACACAAAGCCTGGCTGTCCCACTTCCACATGAGCGGCTCCAAGGGAACATCTCCAAAGCACGGCGGGCGCAGCACGGCTGAGTGCACCTGCACTGCTTCCCCTGCAGGTAGGGCAGGCAGGGCTGTGAGCCCGCGGCAGCGGCCCCGGGGGCTTACATTCCTCTTCCTCCGCTCTGCAAAAGCCCATGCCTCTGAATATTCATAACTTGTTGCTAAATTAAGCAACCATTCACATGGTTATTAATGCTACGCTTCCCTCTTATTTTGCTGGGCAGACAGAATTTTAGGAATTTGGAATATTCTGCAGTTGGTTTCAGAAAACAGAACGCAACCCAACAAAGCCGGCCGGTGCCAGCACAACTTGCCACAGGCGGCTGCTCTCCTCTGCTCCAGGACATCTCTGGGTGTGAGGCCCCATGGCTGGGGCCCACCAGCTCAGTTCCTGCTGCCTCATCCCACCTGTGCTCAGGGAGGGAGGGGTGATGGTTCCCCATGTGCTCACATCAGGGGATCATAAGGCTCCGCTGGATGGGAAGGCATGGGGCTGAGCTAAGGGCAGCACAGAGACAAACCCCACTGTTGGGAAGAGGGGTGACTCCACACTGAACTGCAGAAAATGTTTTCCTTGGCAAGCAAGGGCAACGGCAGCCCTTTGTAGCCCTCCGCACATCTCCTGCCTGACATGACACAGCCACGTGGGGCTGCTTCGGAGCAATGGATACCTGAGTGCTTCCTCGGGCATACAGCAGTAGATCTTCTGAAAGCTCCCTGAGAAGCCAGCTACTAAAGACAGAAAGCCACAAAATTATACGCTTTGTGCTTCTAACTGGCTCTTCACCCCTGGAAGACCTTTGGAGGCTTTATCATGAAGAAAATGTTTAGGCTAGAAAACAGGCCCAGTGAGTTAGCTGCCGAGATCCTTCCCTAGGTTTGAACTGCAAAACTTCCTCAGCCCTCACACCTATAGCTCCACCACGGGAGGCTGCTGAATGCCATTGTTAGATCACCCCCAGCAGATGCCGGAGCTTTCTGCAAGGTTTGTTGCCTTCAGTTATTGGAGGATGCTCAGACCCCAGCACAAGGTCTTAGAAACTGCTAAGGGATTTCTGCCACTGCCAGCAAGAGCGGCCACAGTTGGCAGAATGCATCCTTCAAACCCCAACGAATCTATCAGTTAGCATTGTGAAGGAGAATGGTGCTGAGCCTCCACTCTCTGATTGACTTATTTTCTGAAGAAGGAGGAATACAGGGGCTTCAAATTACAATCTGGAAACAGGAGGAAAAAAAACAAAGATCTCACAAAGGTACCTACCATTATGCTAGAGAATAAGATTCCTACTGAATTCAAAACAGAATTATCAGACAGAAGTTAGTTCCTTATAGAGTTGTACCAGATGAAAGCCAGCCTCTCATAGTGAAGACTGTATCGTGTTGTGTTTAGATTTTTCTTTTAATGTATGTAATTAATATTGAAAATACCTTATTTCTGGGACAGAAAGAAAGAGAAGATGGGCTTCTATTGACTACATCCTAATTCCTTCAGCACAAACTATTGCTAAAGCTTTCTGGGAGTTAACTAAGGGCTCTCATTTGTGTAGCTGTATTAACAGCCTTTGTTTCATTTAAGGACTAATAAACCTTTTCACACTGAGCCGTTTTAGCAGATACATCTCAATCGGTCCTTAAACTGCAGGAAATACCTGATCGATGGAAGGCACACGGGGTGCTGAACAGTGCAGAAAGTCGCCCTTTTCTGCTTCTGGAAATGAATACAGTTGAAGCAGTAGAAATTCCTGTCATTATCAAGGCGAGTTGAAGACAGCTTGCCAAAATAAATACATAACCCTCTGACGATGCCACATGAGGAAACCTCTCCAACAATTAGAAATTATGCCCCGCTTCCCATTCGTGGAGCACAGCATACATCTTGCAAAAGCTTGCACATTTACTTGCTGAAATCTGTTAAAGGAACCCATTTGTTCTTGTAAGAAGAACAAGAACAGAAAAATGGAGATACAGGAAGACCAGTTATTGGGATTTATGTAAATACCTACGTGACAAAGGAGCAAGAAATCTCTAGGATTTAGGTTCTCAGCTGCCTGAATACTCATGGTGGTAGTTTCTTAACATTTTTGTTAGGTTTCTTTCTGCATGTTTTCAAGCTATGAGCAGCAGAGAGAAGTACGTTTTCTCAAAGCTGGCTCTGGCCAATCCAACTTCCCGCATCCCCCCATGTTCCCATTTCAGTCCCCAGCCCAGCCCTGCAGCACAGCAGCCCCACTGAAACCCAGCATCTTGGAACCAAACAACAAGCATGCTGGAACACTTCCCTTGCAGCTAAAGGTGGAGCAAACAAAGTGCAGGAAGCCTCCAGGAGCTACAGCACAGCTCATTTCTCGACATCTCACACTTTTTTTTTTCCTTTCCAACTGAAATAACCCTTTCATAAACCCAACTCTTCCCAATGCTCTCAGTTTCAACAAACAATAACAACCGGGTATTTGTCAAGATCCCACACAAGTTATTCGGCATCCCTTTTGCCTGTAGCTTTGCCTTAGGCTTACACCTATGTGCGGCGGCCCAGGGCTGTCAGACACTTCACTTCCCACTAGGGAACACAGGGGGGAAAAAAAACGAAAAAAAAAAACAACCACACAACCTACTTTTTTTTCTCCTTTCTCTGGGACAATGCAGACTCTTTATTTATTACAGCTGCCGTGACATGCCCCTAACAATGTCCTCTAACAAGCAGCCCTACAGGGTCACACGTGCCCCCTGATCCATTTACTGGAGGCCCCCGTGCTGCTGGGATGGACTGGCTGGGGCAGGGATGGATCCCTTTGTTCCTTCGCTTCACTGGAAGTTATAGGGAAAAAAAAGAAAAAAGGTACAACGAATACATTTGTCTTCTCCCTCTGCTTTCCACAAGCCAGGTAAGCAGGGGGGAACATTGGGCAGCAAAGGGCTAACAGAAGAGCTGACGTTTGCATGGGCATATAAAAGCACACCCTGTCTGAACCAGCTACTTGCTGCATGGAGATGATTCAGAATAAGGCCAAGGGGACAGCAAAGATGTATTAATGGAACACCTGCAGAGATGTTTTGTTTGAGGACAAACCAAAGACTCATGCTGTGGGTGCCACATGGTGCTCTTTAACCAAGGCTTGAACAATTCAGCACCTTGCCACAGTCACAGCACTGACAGGCAGTGACACCAACTCAGAGGTGCTCCCACTGGTTCTGCCATCGTGCAACCAGCTGCTGGGATTAAAGTTGGGAACTCCTGCAAACACGGGGCAAGCAGCCCCTTACAGAGATCACCCCAGAAGACAGAATAGCTTTTGCAAGTGGCTGTAATGGCTCTAAATGAAGGTTGAGCTGTTCCTTACCCATGCATAACTTCATTGCTTCTGTTCCTTCACACCCTGCCCAGCTGGGTGTCATCATTTGCAGATGGTTTTTGGCACTGACTCAAAATTTGGCCCAAACTCAAAGCTTGATCCTACAGCCCTGCTCCTCCCAAGGGACAGCTAAACAAGGCTTTTCCTGCGATAACACCATAGGCTCCAACCCATGCTGACAGAACTCCAGCAGTACCAATGAGGACAGCCTATGTCACACAACAGCTGGAGAAGAGAAGGCTCAAACCCCAGCAGAGCCCCAGTCACCATGTTTCACCTGGCTGGACTAAAGACCCATGTGAACACGCAGGCTCCATTCTAAAAACCCCAAAGTTGGCACATGTTTAAATCAGTGCACACCTCGGTGGTGTCCGAAACCAACGCCGGCACAAGGGATGAGTGTGGCCCAACAGAAGCAGACACCAGCTGCTTTGCACAGATGCGTCCCCCATGCCCACATCAAACCCCAACACAACCTCAGTCCGCCTTTCCCTTTAAAGCAGAGACAGCACCGCCACCGCTGATGGCATGGCCCTGACAAAGAAGGGCTGAAATTCAGACCCAAATTGTTATTCCCCTCAGCTAGGCAGCTATGCACAAGAAACACAGCTTGTAAACACTTCTTTGTCAAACACTCAATTACGAGCTGCTTTATGAACAAAATGAGGCAGTCGCAAGGAAACAAGAGATGGAAATGGGGAAGCAACATGAAATGGCACGCAGCCATCAGGCCACCACAGCCCGCTGGCAGAGGTCATTCCCCAGCAAGGACACGTGCTGGAGGAGTGCTGGGTTCAGCTTTGGGTTTTGTGGACACAGACTCCATGCTCTGTTTTATGGATTATTTGCTGTGTTGTTAGCAAAGAATAACTTCTTTACTTCTACATGATTGGTTTTGGCAGTGCGCATCTGGAAGAAAACCAACATGTACAAATGAGATACAAGTTAAAAAAAAACAATTCAGGTAACACTTGTAATATGGCTGTGGTCCTTCATGCCACCCTCTTTCACCTCTATATACTGACTCTGCTCTGTTATGAGCTGATAATGTTCAGAAAGCATTGTTTCCTCCTAAATAAAAGCTGCGAATGCTCTTCAGAGCAGATCCATCTGCCCAGCTGAACCATCTCCATCTCCCATGCTAAAGGACAAACTCCAAAAAGATACCTCTGATTGGCACTACAGCCAATAATGCCACGTTGAGCTACAAAGTACTGTCCTACAATCACACAGAAGTTTCAAGAAGGAGCAGAAAAAAAGAGTGCTTGCTTGCTGAGACCCAGCACCGCCTGCCGGGAGGTGCAGCACTGCAGCCAGAAGGTGCTCAGCACTGCAGCCAGAAGGTGCTC